>CM035418.1:194598202-195198202 GCA_020310875.1 Ceratopteris richardii
ACAATAAGGGTCGTCTTAAGTTGCGTACTGGACCCCCCAGTACTGTGTGTCTGAGACTGTTGAGTCCTTCGGTATCTTCGATTTTGTTTGATTGTTGGCATCTATTCAGTGAAGATTAGATTACTGTTGTTGTCTCTAGTGCTACAGTAATTTGTATTCGGAATAGTTCTTAAGTTCATTAAGTAACTCTGTATCACGATACTGCATAATCTGGTGCAGTGTGTTCGATCAACTGCAGGAGAGTTTGGATGATTACTGTAAGATTGTACGTGTAACGGAGTCTTGATAGGGTTTTGAGCATCAGTGTATTGCTATGTGTGAAGTGGTTCGTTTGGGAACTAAGTATAGGGCCTCTGTTTAACAGACCCCTTCCACTCCCAAGAACCCAATTAGATGTTTAACGCGTCTCTGACAGTTAGTTTCACGTTTAAACATTTCAACACTGGCGCCGTCTGTGGGAATGTGGCATCAATATTTTTCGTTGATTGATTGAGAAAGTGGTCATAGACTGTGAATTGAGCGTAAAGAAGGTACGCAAAGTATTGCAAACGTAGTATATGCCGGTTACTCGTTCCGGTGAATCATACCCGAGGCATAGCAGAAACCAACAGTCTTGGGCGATACCTGATTTTCTAAGGACGCCTCTAGAAAGTAGAAGTGCAGATAAGTCTAACCCAGTTGTCAAGGAATTGAAGAACGCAAGTAGTGACTTCGGTAGTACTCCGGTAGAATGCACTACCCTTCTGGCAGCTTCCGATGCGATTTCAGCACAGTCTATCGAAGAAATAGTGACTCCAGAGTCTGCGGATAGAAACGTCGTGGCCAAAGAAATCAGTGGAGGTGAAAAAGCACTTTGTTTTGGTGAAAATTCGACACCTTCCGGTGTCATTTCGGTACTAGTTGCTGAGAGTTCACAGTGTTCCGGTGATGGTTTACCATTTCTTGGTGAATCTTCAATCTAGACACCACTATTTGGAGTAAGTTTTCCTACATTTGACATCAAGAAGGAAGGTAGCGTGTTCGAAGCTGAGATCCGAAATATACTGAACAATATTATCGAGCCGGAGAGTGCACAGGCTGAAGATATAGATTTCGACGACTCAGATATTCACCCTCGGGATACAGAAGATAGTCCCAATACCACCGCAAGCATGATGAGTGGGCAACAACAACAACAACAACAACAACAACAACAACAACAACAACAACAACAACAACAACAACAACAACAACAATTATTTCCACCCCGGCCGACTCCAATAGGAGTAATGTACACTAAATTCAGAGGATTTCCAAGTGATGACCCAGATGCTCATGTACGCATATTTGAGATAAGTTACGCAGTGCTCAATCATCCACCTGATCCCGCGTACAAAGCTATTGTCTTCCAATCTACATTGGTTAATGAAGCAGCCAGGTGGCTTACAGAATATGATATTAACCATTTCGGCACCTACAAAGCAGTAAGGGATGCATTTTTGCAGAGATTCAGACTAAAGAAGAATCCAACCGAAATTTTTGATTATCTACAAAACAATAGACAAAAGATGAATCAGACAGTGCAGGAATACGCCACCCTATTCAGAACGCATTTGAGGCAATTGCCCCCAACATATGCCAACCTACCGGATGACATTATCACTCAATGGTTTATCAATGGTTTGACTCCGCAACTTAAATAAATTATGATCATACGCTGTGTGGGAGCTAGGATGCTAGACGCGGTGATCGCAATGGCTTTGCAGTTGGAAAACAAGGTTGGAGGATTTACAGAAGACCTGGAATGGTTAAAAACAAGTAAAAATGTTGCAGAAGATCCGACCAGACAGGTGTACTGCACCATGTGCAAGAATTCAGGGCATACCAGTGCCACTTGTGCCCTCAACCAATTGTTTTGTGCTATCTGTAACACGACAGGACATTCCACCGAAAACTGCGCGTACAACGCTAAAGTACAGGGAACAGCAACAGTGAATGCAATTATACAAGAACCAGGGCGGCCTGCCAATCACTATGTACCTCCTCAAATGAGAAACAACCAGCAGCAGGGATATCGAAATTACAGAGGACAGAGAAATAACAACTACAATGCGAACCGTTGGCAGGCAGGACCAGCACAGGAAAATACTAATTTTCCACCACCTCGCTGCCATTTTTGCGGTGAATTTGGCCACATTAGAAGATTTTGTAAAGATGCAGCTGAATACGATCAGAGGAAGAAAGAGCGCCAGAACCCTATGACAAATATGGTTCAGATCACACCCATAGAGACGCAAGCTGCAGTAGTTCAGACCAAATCGGGTAGGCCGTGACAACCAGCAGCTGAAATATTTGAACCAGGCATCCTAGAACAGCAAAGAACATATGACAAGGCTAGTCAGTGGACCACCACAGAACCTCCAATGTTCCCAGATCCTATTCCGGTGACACAAGTTCCACTGTCAAAGGAAACCGCATAAGAGCAAGAGTCAATCCCAGTAACCGACGCATCGTCTTCAGAATCGATGAAAGAAACAAGTCAAGTAAACCAAGCATGGGAAATCTTATCTAAAGCGTCCATTACTCTTCCTCTTGGACAGTTACTTGCACTAGTACCAGGAGTCCGCCAACAATACCAGCAACAGTTTAGTACTGAGTCTGCCTGCATTCCAGCAACAGCAACACTACAACCAGAAACTGACGCTAGGGTGGATCATTCGATCCCATTGATTACGGTATGGTATAAAAATCATAAAATCAATCAAGTACTAATTGATGGAGGGTCTGGTGTATATTTCTACTGCCGCTCTGTGTAAAAAGTTAGGATGGACAAAAATTGAGCCTGTCCAATTTTTTGTAAGGATGGTTGATCAGTCTAGAGTCCACCCAGTAGGACTAGTACGAGATGTGCCCATAACTCTGCAAGGCACAACATTTAAGATGACTTTTGTCGTCTTAGAGCTACCAGAGTCTAGCTTGGATTATAATTTTCTTTTCGGCCGTCCTTGGCTAAAACAAGCCAAGGTGATACAAGATTGGTTTGCACAGGAACTCACTTTCAAGGATAATAATCGTAAATATGTGGTAAAATTAGATGCTATACAACCTTGTGAATTACATGCTAGACCTTATTTTGCAGAACCAGTTCATATGTTAGATGGTTTGTCAGATGATGAAGAAGAAGAGTTTTTGAAGAATAATATTGATTTGATCTCCCTAGGAACTGTTGATCTACAATGTGTTGTAGATAATTGGAATCCTCGGCAGTTTGTACGGTGATGCCTGTGACTGAAGAAGACAAAAAAGAAGATACTACTGCTATAGATGACGCTGATCTACAACAACTTTTAAACCCATCCGATGTTACAGAGAAGTCCCGACAATTCTATGTTCCATAAGATTAGTTAATTACATATAATTTAGGTGATGAAGTTAATCAGCGACCTATAAAAATAAAGGAAGGATTGCTTGAAATGTTTCAAGCAGAGTTAATACAGTTGCTTCGAGAGTTCTATGATGTTTTCGCATGGGATTACAAAGACATGAAGGGTTTGGACCCTCGCATTTATCAACATAAGGTCATGCTGAAGCCGAAAGCTAAGCCAATCAAACAACCCAGCTACCGGATGAATCCAAACTATGCAGCAAAGGTGAAGGTAGAGCTTGATAGGTTACTAAAAGTCGGATTCATCGTACCAGTAGAGCATGCTGAGTGGATATCACCCATTGTTATCGTCCCTAAGAAGAATAAGCAGTTACGCATATGTGTAGATTATCGGAAACTAAATGCCGCTACGGTGCCTGATCCGTTTCCTCTACCTTTTCTTGACACGATGCTGGACAGAGTAGCAGGACATGAAATGTACTCATTCTTGGATGGATACAGTGGTTACAATCAGGTCAGAATGGCTGAACAGGATATACCGAAGACCGCTTTCATTACCGATTGGGGTGTTTTTGCGTGTACAGTTATGTGGTTTGGGTTAAGAAATGCCCCTAGTACTTTTCAAAAATGTATGCAAGAAATATTCTCCCCTTATCTTACTTCGTTCATGCAAGTATATCTTCATGATTTCTCCTTGTTCGGTAAGATGGTAGCACACTTGTTCCATTTACGGTGCTGCTTTGAGAAATGCAGAGAATACAGACTCTGTTTGAACCCAAACAAATCTGTGTTTGCGGTTTCATGTGGAAAGCTACTTGGCCACATTGTATCTGCATAGGGTATACAGGTAGATCCAGATAAAATCACAGCTGTGTTAGAAGCACCTGTACCCACTACAACTAAGGAAGTAATGCGTTTCATGGGACAAGTAAGATGGCATGGACGACACTTACGATGGCTTGCTCATTTGGCAATACCACTGAACCGGTTAATAACCAAGAATCCTCGACAATTTGAGTGGACTTAGGAATTTCAAATTGCTTTTGATCGTCTAAAGGGATTACTAACACAGGTTCCAATCCTACAACCTCCTGACTGGGATCGCCCATTTCATGTATTTGTTGATGCTTCAGATATAGCAATTGGGAGCGTACTAATGCAACAAACTGATAAATGGTTCAGGCCAGTATACTATGCAAGTCGAAGGCTTGCCCCTACTGAAAAGAATTACTCTGTAACAGAAAGGGAATGTCTGTGTTTAGTATACTCTGTAAAGAAATTTAGGCATTATTTACTTGGCCGTAAATTTACTTTTCATGTAGATCATGCTGCACTTGTCTACCTGGTAAGGCAGCAGCATTTAGGTGGTCGATTAGCGCGATGGGTTCTGCTTTTACAAGAGTTTGATTACGAAGTTATTCATCGGCCAGGCAGTTCACATGCCTTAGCAGATTTCCTTTCTCGCTTAGATTCCGGTGAAGCTCCGGTCGGTGTAGATGACACAACACCAGCGATTTATGTTTCTGAACCAATTAATGATGAAATTGCCGACCCACCTATGCCATCTACATATTATGATCAGATATTGATCTTTCTTACTGATGGATGCCTTCCTTCTCAGGCTTCTCCTGCAATGCGTAGGAAGATTGCAGTGTACAATCACAAATTTCGGTTAATTGCTAGAGAATTACTATATGGATCACATTGGAGTTTTACTTCATTGTATTCCTCCACATGAAGTTAACTCAGTCATTACTCTGGCTCACTCAATTCCTTCCGGTGGACACTTTGCAGCAGATTTAACGCACCGAAAAATTTTGCAAAGTGGACTTTGGTGGCCTACTATGTACAGGGATGTATCTCAGTTTGTCAAACAATGTGATACTTGTCAGCGGTCTGGACAACCTCTACAACGCCATTTGTTCCCTCTCCAACCAATCTTGCCGTTGGAGCCTTTTCAGAAGTGGGGTCTAGATTTTATTGGACCTATTACTTCGCCGACAATACTCAGTAGTAATCGTTATATTCTGACCTGTACAGGCTATGCAACCAGATGGGCAGAAGCATGGGCTTTAAAGTCTGCCATAGCTGTTTGGGTGGCAAAGTGTCTAATGAAAGATGTCTTTCCGCGTTTTGGCTTACCTCTGGAGCTTGTTATAGATCAAGGCACTCATTTTGTCAACAATTTAATGAAAGTACTCACACATTCTTTTTAGATCACGCACAAATTCAGTTCACCATATTATCCTCGTGCAAATGGTTTGGCTGAGAGTACCAACAAGACCCTGTTGAATATGCTTCGAAAACTGATTCTGGAAGCATCGGGAAGATGGGATCAACTGTTACCTACAGTATTATGGGCATACCGGACTACATACAATGTAGCAACAGGATTAACCCCTTTCAAACTAACTTATGGACTGGAAGCCATAGCACCAATGGAGATTGTTGTGCCAAGTTTACGTGTAGCTCTCACTCAGAAATTGATACCAGAAGATTCTTTATCATTCCGGCTAGATACACTCAGAGAACTGGATGAGCATCGATGGACAAGTTTTCTGACTATCTAGGAAGTTCAGTTAAGACAAGCTCGAACACATGATCAATATCTAAAGACTCCAATTTTTACGATGGGGCAACTTGTACTCTTCTACAATGCAAAGTCAAATCGCTCTGCTGGCAAGTTCAAGTTACGATGGTTTGCTCCCTACCGGATTGCTGAACAGGTGGGCCCAACCACTTTTGGGTTGACTACTTTGATCGAACTACCTCTTCCAAAGGTGATAAATGGTTCAAAGCTGCAGCCGTATCAACAAGCATCGGATCCGCACTAAAACGTTCTGTGGATTGGGCGCGTATTTTGCGTTTTCTTCTCTTTTCTTTTCTTTTGTTTTTGCACGCTTAATAAAATAAGCCTGTAAATATCCGCGTTTTGATACTTAATTATGATAGCATCCACCCGACATTATTGTTCTGCTCATGCATGAACACCAAGTTATCAAGTGATCATCTCAATGTCGCACGATGATTAGTGATTTTGATTGTTCTCCACTGCAACACATCTACTTAACCTTCTCTGTTTCGCCGAAAATCGCTATTGTGTTTGCGTGATTTGTGTGATTGTGTAAACCCTATACTTTCTATCTTGTGCTTGCATTTACTGTGTGCGCCATGGAAGCTCTAGCAAACTTCGTCGCTTTGCGTGACGGACTCCCTGCCGACGTAGGAGAGTTCCTGCGCACCCGTGCGTTATCCAATTTCGCTGAACTGCCTTGGCATTCAGTGGAATCCCACCCGTTCTATGCCCAGATAATCGCCACCATCGCTAACACACCTGCCACCGAGCAGAGTTGGGCGATCACATCCCTACCCTCCCGAACCGTAATCACGTTCCAGGCCTTTGCTGATGCGTTTCGACTCCCTCGGCAAGGTTGGGAAAATGGTCCAAATCTACCAATTGCCACCATGAATTGATTATTCCCTAGGAGCTCATCCAACGAATACGCAATACTCTTCTGCCCTGAACCTGAGAGATTCGCGCTACAATTTCTAGTAGCCATTCTTAACCTGCAGAGGCGAACCTATGGAATCTCTCGTCCTTTTTACTCCGCTATAGATTTAGCTGCTCGAGAACCAGTCAATTTTGCATCATATTTCTTCTGATGAATACACAAAGAATGCGTCTCAATTATCAAGCAGGTCAATAAAGGTGATATGCCAAGGTTGAGACTCCCTCACATCATATCTTTTCTATTTCCGACCATTCTAGCAGCACAGCCACCACCCCGAGGGCCCATTCTGCGCCATGAGGAATCTGCACAAATATTAGAAGATGATGAAGAAGAAGATGAAGAGATTTTCCACCTTCTCCGTCGGAAGAGAATCAGGATAAGCTCATTCGATAGTGATGTACAAGGATCAGCCGCAAAGGACAAGGCAGACAACAAAGTAGAAGAAGCAAACGAAGAAGAAACCTTTCACGATACCGCAACCTCCATGCATCATGAGTCTTCAGCACAGTCCTCTTCAGAACAACAACAAGACCAGGAGGCTCCAACCGAATCTGACACAAGCTCATCAGAAGAAGCATCTCAGCAACAATTGGAGCAGGAAAAGCAAGGAGATGAAGAACATATAATTAAAGAAGTTTTCGAGGATCTGCTTAAAGCAGTAGAGTCCACAGTTGCCGACACCGCTGACACACAACAAACCATAGAAAAGGTAACAGAATCTCACTCTGTTCTTCCCACTTCCCCGCCGAAACTTCCACTCAACCCAATTATCCCAACTCCATCCATTCTTCCCGAAGAACCCACTGCCTCCTCTTCCTCATCCCCAAACTACTCTCCACCGAACTCCCAGCAGCTACTCACCGCATCCTCATCTCAACCTCGTCCTCATCTTCCACTTCCTTCAACTCCTATGATATCTGAACTTGCAACCATGGGCTAGATGTTGATCGAGCTTTCACAACAACTGCCGGCACATATGAAACAAGTGGTAGATACTATCCGCGACGAATTTCAACACAAGGTGGATGTATTGGAGGCAGACATTAGTCCTCTACAAGAAGAATTAATAGTAGCCAAGGCCAAAAACCAAGCCTTACAAGAACAACTTAAGGAGTTACAAGCCCGAATGGCCGAACAGGTAGAAGTTACCACTCAAAGAGATGCAGCACTGGCAGAGATCAGACAAAAAGACGAGTTACTAAATGAGGCAAATACATCAATCATTCAGTTGAAGCAAGAGATACAGGATAAAGAAGATGCACGAGTAGCCTTAGGGAATCTGCTAGAAGAAACAAGACAGACGCTAGATGAAGTGGTACAACGCGGCCAAGAACAACACGATCTGGCTATAAAAACAGTTGAAGAACTCCAGAAATGCAAAATAGACTTTGTAGAAGTAAACAACATTCTAAAACGAAAATTGACCGAGGAAGCTCAACAACAAAAGGTAATATCAGATCTTCGCAGAGAAAGAGATGCCTACTCCAGAACAATCCAGTTCCAGAATCAGCAGATCGACAAAAAAGACAACCAACTCGACAATCAGAAAGAAAGATTGGCTAAGATGGATAAACAACTTGCAGAGATGAAAGTATCCAGAGATGCGGCCTTACCAAACGAATTTTATTTACAAGAGGCCTTTCTGCAGATGCAGACAAAAATTTTGCTAGCCGAAGCCATTTCCTTAAGTTCTGTAAGAACAGATGCACAATTAGTAGAACCTGATACTTTGAAACAGATGTTGAGAAGCTTTAAAAAAGATAATAGCGAACCTTTAGATTAGCCAGATCCATGTATTTAGAAGGCATTATAGATGAACCGTAATTTTGTAAAACTTGCGGGTTCGAGTCCACCGTGCGTGCCAGTGTTAGTCGGCCGTCGGATTGGCGATTGTAAAAAAAAAAACTAAATCTTGTTCGCACGAACGAAAGGTTGTTACACCGATACTTGTAATCTATATAAAGCAATGAAAAAGAGACGCTTCAGTGACGTTCGTGGGAATCACCAGACTGTTTGTCTGGGTGATTTGAGCTGAACGCTACTGTAGTATCTGTTGAGCAATTTTGAGTATACTACTCTTGTTCTGTCTGGCTGTCTCTTGATACCTGTTTCTGTTCGTGAGTTACATAGACGTTCAGTTGATCGTTAGACTGTTGTCTAAGCGAGTTGTTCTGTGGGATCTCGGTCGTGATTGTTCTGTTGATTAAGTGTATCGTGGGGTCACTCTTTCTTGTAAGGTGCTGTAACGTGTTGGATGAAGTCTGTGTAGTTGCAGTAGTGTTCTGAGAACTCCGAGTCGTATTGTATGGTCTTCAATGTTGAGGTCTGTCCTCATACGATAAGGGTTAAGCTACAATAAGAGTCGTCTTAAGTTGCGTACTAGACCCCCCAGTATTGTGTGTCTGAGACTATTGAGTCCTTCGGTATCTTCGATTTTGTTTGATTGTTTGCATCTATTCGGTGAAGATTAGATTATTGTTGTTGTCTCTAGTGCTACAGTAATTTGTATTCAGAATAGTTCTTAAGTTCATTAAGTAACTCTGTATCACGATACTGCATAATCTGGTGCAGTGTGTTCGATCAACTGCAGGAGAGTTTGGATGATTACTGTAAGATTGTACGTATAACGGAGTCTTGATAGGGTTTTGAGCATCAATGTATTGCTATGTGTGAAGTGGTTAGTTTGGGAACTAAGTATAGGGCCTCTGTTTAACAGACCCCTTCCACTCCCAAGAACCCAATTAGATGTTTAACGCGTCTCTGACAGTTAGTTTTGCGTTTAAACATTTTAACACTGCCAATGCTTGAACATGGGCAATGCATAAACTTGCTCATCTGTGAGACAGCAAACTGAATATCTGGCCGAGTAATGCATAAGTAAATCAAGCATCCAACAGCCTCCTGATAGAGAACAACATGAAATGCATCTCCAACATCATGAAGACTGAATCGTAAACGTGTCTCCATAGGAGTGGCAATAGGCTTATAGTCTTTAAGGCCAAAACACTGCAATAATGTGTCAATATATTTTGTTTGAAACAAAGCCATTCCACCATCAACTTGCATAAACTGAATGCCCAAATAGTGATGCAAATGCCCCAAATCAGACATCTCATATGAGGCATGCAAATCAGCCTTAAAATTAGCAATATGCTTCTCAATAGGACCAGTGAGCAACATGTCATCAACATAGACAACAATGATCAGAAGCACATCATTAGCATGCTTAACATATAAGGTGCTTTCAGTTGGACTGTTCTCAAAACCATGTGCAATCAGATAGGCATGTATCTTCTCATACCAAGCACGTGGTGCTTGCTTTAAAAACCATATAATGCCTTCTTTAACCTGCACACCTGGTTTTCATGCCCTTTCTGCTCAAAGCCACGGGGCTGAAAAACATGCACTTCTTCATGCAAGTCACCATTCAAAAATGCTGTTTTAATGTCCAATTGATGTACATTCCAACCATGATGAGCTTCAAGTGCACAGATGCTCCGAACAGTAGTCATACGGCATGTAGGTGCAAAGGTCTCATCAAAATCAATGCCTCTTTTCTGTGCATAACCCTTTGCAACAAGCCTAGCCTTATACCTATCAACTGTACCATCCAGTTTACGCTTCAACTTGTATACCCACTTAGTGCCAATGGCCTTCTTGCCAGGAGGCAAGTCACATAAAGTACCATTCTTCATTATAGCATCATATTTAGATTGCATAGTAGCCATCCAATTTTCTGAATTTTGTGCTTCATCAAAAGAAACAGGCTGATTCTCATTAGAGAGACTAGATGCAGCCATAGCATAGCAATCTGATGCAAAAGAGGCACTATGAGAGCTTGAACGAGTACGATATGACGGAGGTGCATCTAATTTGCTGTCACGCAAGGTCTGCACCAGCCATTTTGGCATAGTTCTTGCCTGCTCAATATCATCTCTCTCATCAATAAGTGCATCATGTACATCTGCATCAGAAATGGAATTATCTGCATCATCTCATGAAACGTGCAAAGGCTGAGAAGTTGCCTCATTAGGACCAGCACTAGACTGCCCACCTGTAAAAAGAGGCAGCAAAGTATCATACATATCTTTGGAGCTAACAGATGTCTCCTTAGTACATGAAAGCAATGGATGAATAGCATCTTCCACAAAAACAACATCACGGCTAACCAAAATGCGTTTAGTCTGTGGTCTTTAATAGCAACATCCATTGCGCGAGATGTCCAACTAAATTTTGCTGCTTAACCAGATAAAGCAAAACACTGTGGTCCACATGAAATGTGAACGATCGGCCCAGGAGATAGTGTCAGAATCTCTTAATAGAATAAATGAGACCCAGGCACTCACGCTCCATAGTCGAATAGTTATGCTCGGTTGATGTGAGTCTTCTAGTAGCATAGTACACCGGTCTAAACCACTTCGAATCTTCCTTCTGCATGAGGACGCTGCCGATTGCGTGATCTGAGGCATCCATGAAAACATGAAAGGGCAATTTCCAGTTCGGAGCTTTTAATATTGGAGCACTCGCGAGCATTTTTTGGAGTCGCTCAAACGCCAGCTGTGCTTTGTCAGTCCAAAGAAAATCCTTCAGTGGTACATGTGAGGACTTATTGAGCGGGATAGCAATATACGCTAGTCCTCTTAAATGTCTGCCATGCCAGTGGATTTTCCCGAGAAAATTGAGCACTTCTTTGGGACTCTTTTGGAGCTGGTGTATCTCGAATAACTTTAACCTTTTTTGGATCAACCGCAATTCCTTTTTCCGAAATAATCTGTCCGAGAAATTTGCCACATTTCACGGTGAATGTTGACTTTAAAGGATTTAAGCATAGCTGTAGCTTTCGATAGGATTCGAAACATAAATGTAAATGTTCCAGATTCAACACTGTCCTACCGGAGACAGAGAAATCATCCAAAAATATATGCATATAAGATGTTAAGTATGGCGCAAAGATTTATTGCATACAACACTGAAAGGTACTTGGAGCATTTCGGAGTCCGAACCACATGACCGTACACGCAAAGACACCCCAATTGGTAATAAATGTTATTTTAGGTATATCCGCCTCAATCATGTGCACCTAATTATAGCCACTGAACCCATCCAGAAAAGAATACATTTCTTGTCCTACGACTTTGTCCAGCATACTATCCAGAAAGGGTAATGGAAATGGATCTGGAACTGTGGCAACATTCAATTTTCGGTAATCCACACAGATTCACAGTTGTTTGTTTTTCTTCAAGATGATCACTATTGGCGATACCCATTCCGGATTTTCGATAGGAACAATATAGCCAACCTTATGTAGGCAATCCAATTCGAGTTTGACATGTTCCGCGAAGTGGGGATTCATCCGATATCGTTGCTGCATTACGGGAGTGGCATCTGGTTTGAGTAAAATACGATGATGATATAATTTCGGATCCAGTCCTTGCATATCTGTACTGCTTTAACAATGCAATCAGAACTGACCAAAATTCCGAAGCTAATTCCGAACAGATTCGGATTGGCTTCGGGTCCTCCTCGCTTCCCAAGTTGATCACTTCCAGAGCATCTTTCTCAACGCAAATACTGCTCATCTCCATAGGATCCTTCAGAGAAAATTCTGGCAATTGAGTCTCGGTATTGTCCAACACTTCAGGGTCTTTTGCGGTTGTCAAACTATGTATTCCATGCTAAATGTAGAAGCCAAAGATTTGAATTGCACCACTGTAAAACGACAGTCGTCCATAATCCATCAATCTGAACCATGCTTCAGCCACACGGTCACGAATGTCAACGAGCCAGCATCCATCCTCGTGTTCAGGCACTGCGCAATCTGAACTTCATATCCAAAGGTTGGGAAACGCCACTTGTGGTCGCCAATGTGTTGTGGTCGCCAATGTGTTGCATGGTAGCATGCGCAACCACAATTACTCTTGTATTGTGGTCATTTTTTTACGCTGGGCTATATTTTCTATTTGCTTAAGGTTTGCCTTGCATAGGACGCACTTTTTTCAGTAATTCGATTCCATATCCACTATTGTTATTGTTTTGCGCTCCAATCGCTCTATTGGTTACACATGCACTAACGGCCTGCTTCTAACAATAATGAAAAATGTTTTGTCAAGTCAAGTACTATTGCATACTATTTACGTTTTCCATCTTTTGTATGTGATGATCATGTGGACTTGATCTTGCATGATGATGTGGGGTGTTCATATGTATGGATTTCTATTTTGTGACTTTCCATATGATTTGGGAAATTAAGAATTTATCAGCACAAATCATTCTCATCTACTATAGTGACTTGCATACCCGAAATTCTTCGGAGTACTTGATTACAGTTCCAAAAGCACACTTAATCAATGAAGAGCATTGATGGAAAGCACAATATGAAGATGCGTGGAGGGTTTAGAAACCTTGATCTTGACACATTTTTATACATCCTATGTTGTAATTCTTTCTTATGACATGCTGTCATTGAGCCACCTTGTACTTCATTTGTGTGCATATAGGAGGGAAGTCTATGAGTTGTGTGTAATGTATTTGCATACCTTGGATTCAATTCCAGGCACTTTGCTTTGCATTACATATTGCTTATAGTTCTGGATATGTTATGAGCATTATTTGCACTCCATACCATGGTCTAACCATGCACTTTGGTTTGCAAGTATTGTTCATAAGGGTAGATCATAATTATGTGTGCATATGTATTTCTTTCTTGACATGTTGCTTGAACATTGGTTATGTACATGGAGTTGAACTATTCTATTTCAAGAGAGGTGCTATCACTTTAGCACTATGAGGATTGTCTATTGGATTGAGCTCTCATCTTTAGAAACTTTATTTTAGTTCATCAGTGTGATGGTACCGGCGACCTACCCAAAAGAAGTGGAGGCTCATGGATTTAAGCACTTGTGGAGAAGTCTTGGAGAAGATATGCCTCAGCCTTTCTTTCTTATGACATGTTGTATAAAGGTTCCCAGCCTATAAATGGTTTCCATGTAATTTTCATCTTGTTGAGGGGGTCTTACTTATCAAGGGATACTGGTAGTTCAAGTCCACCATGCATGCCAGTGTTAGGGGCACTTTGTAACTTGCTACCCTTTAGGCTGTTTTAGAATTTAGATAAGTGTACTAAGGTTCATTTGGAGGGTTGAGAGAAGGTTGAGTGGAAAGAGCCTTTAAGGCCACCTTTTTGTATAAATATGGCATTTGTTCTAATGAAAGATCTCTCTCATTTTCGTCACCATTGAATGGCTTATGACGTATTTCTTGATGTCTTTAGTTAGTTTTCTTGTTCTTTTGTTTCTTGGAATGCGTGCATTCTTTCTCTGCTTGTTACAAACATGGCTATGGCGATGTAGGTTCTCTCTCTCTCTCTATCTCTCTCTTTCTCTCTCTCTTTCTCTCTTTCTCTCTCTCTTGCAGAGAGGTGCAAGTCACTCTGCAACACACACAAACAACAAAAGGAGGAAGAAGAAGAAGCTTGTGGCAAAACACACAATACTAAATGTATTGGCAAGTGAATGTACAAAGATAAGTAACCCGTTAGGATTATAAGCATATATACAAGGGGGGGAGGAACCTCCTAAAGAGGGAAAAAAGTACCCCGATAGTCCTAATTGTGTTCACACACATAACTATCAAAATATAACATTGAATCCCCCTTGGGACTAATGTGATGAACAAGGAGCTAGCACTCATGTATAAGAAAGTGCCAAGTGTTAACAATCGGTGTGGACAACCACATTTCTTTGTAAACATACTTTGTAATGGGAAAAGGGATTTTTGATATGGAGATCTCAATAGTTTTTGGAGTCTAGAATTTTTGGTGTTTTCTTGCAAATTCAAAAGTGTGGAATGACATGAAGGTTACAAAGATTACGGAGAGAAGAACGGAGTATTATGTTACATTGCGATGAATTGAAGAGTTCTGAGGAGGTTGGTATAGAGCAGTGAATTTCAAAAAGTCTGGCAGATGATGCTCTGTACTATGGATGTATATACACGCTGTTTATCTAGTCTGATGTAATTGATGGAAGTGTAAGCTGAACATCTTATTAATCAAGTGAGTATTTTGTATTTCCGAATTCCTTTAACTATGAAGATGGTTTGTGTATTTGAAGTCTCTGAGTACTGTACATTGTTAATGTTCGAAGAGTCTATTTGTTGAAGTTTGTAATAAGGAACGTAAACACATGTTTATGAGTGTATTCTGTATTCATAAATCCCTATTACCGTACCCTTTCTTTGGAATTTGGTACAGTGTTCTGATAGAGCAAGTATCGTATAAACATTTGGCAATGACGATCGGATGGGGTTGATGATGAAACACATCACCGAATAGATTGATGTTGTTGTGAAGTGGTAAGGAGTGCCTGAAATGAAATCACCATTACGACTATTTGGACGAATTCAATAAGCAAACTCTAGAAACAATATACCTCGAAGATATTTCAATTGCAGAAGCAGCTAATATCCTAGAAGAGTTGTTGTACTGGGTGGAGAATGGAGTGCTATCTCCAAAACTCTTGCAGGATTGGATTTTTGAGTGGAAGAATAGAAAAATAGCCAAGGCTTTGTGGCAAGGGGAATCCAGCAGAGCTAACAAGAAAAGCTGACCAACAGAGCTACCAGCAGGAAGAAGAGTGCCCTACGGATTCAGGCCAAAGTGGAAACAACCAACCCCAATTGGAATTAGCTTTAGACCTAGTTCCTTCTACTCGATGGAGCATCTTACAGGAGTTTGAAGATTCGATGACATACCAAAAACAACTTCTAGGGCTCAATTATATCCACTTTTATGGGCGTGAATAGATGAAGATCCGGATGTGCATGTGTGCACATTCAAAAACTAATATGTCTGAAGATCATAAATCTCAGGTATTCCAAGATACTTTGGCGAGAGATGTAGGTAAATGGTTCATCGAGCACCCCCCCCAAACCATTTTTCATCGTATTACATGTTAAAAGAGGCTTTGCTAGAATGATTTTGGATGACCAAAATTATTTCAGCATTGTATGCTACTCTACAATACATGATGTAGAAAAGGATGATGGAGCAATATGCATTAGACTTTAGATCCACAGTGTGATAGTTCCCTGCAAATAGATGTCCTTCCGAAGAGATGCTGCAGGAATTCTTCGTAGACGGATTACAACTGGCTATTAAGGAAAACATTTATATGTATACATTGGAGCAAACAGGGACACTAGATCAAACAATCGATCTAGCAACAAGAGTTGACTACAAAATACAGTTGGCCAATCTGGGCTCTGAAAAGACAAGCCCAACTACGAAGAAAAGTGCAAATTGGTCTCAACACTTGTATTGCTTAAGGTGTAGAAATGCAGGCTACATCACTGTAGACTGTGCACGCAATCATGTATATTGTGCTATTTGTAATAAGAACAATCATAGTGTGGAGGAATGGAGATTTAATGCAAAAAGCACACTAGTGGCCTCAACACAAGTAGAATCTCCTCCTTGGAAAGGTAACTCGATAGGTTGTAAACCTTTGGGTCAATCCGGACAATGGATGGAGAGCCAAGACATTAGGGTATCCGGACAGACGTACTATACAAACATATAGTTTCTTTTGGACCAGTGAAAATTTGTTGGAGTTCGAGGTTTGTGGAAGCATGTGAATAGCACGAGGAAGAAGAAGGAGCTTGGAGCACAACACACAATACTGAATGTATTACCACTAGAATATACAAATATAAGTAACTCATTAAGGTAGTAGGTGTATATACAATCTGAGGGAAAAAAACCTCCTAAAGAGGGAAAAAAGTGCCCCGACAGTCCTAGTGTGTTCACACATATCACTACCTAAATATATCAACAAATTCCCCTGGGAGTGATGCGGTGAACAAGGAGCTAGCACTCATGTATAAAGAAGTGCCAAGATATGTGGAATCAATCCACAAAAGGAAGTAAGCCTAAAGCTTTGCGGAAAGCTTCAAACTTCTCTATAGGTAGATCCCTTGTGAAAAACTCTGCAATGTTCTCCTGCATGGGCACATATGCCAAGCTGATCTCTCCAGCAGAGGACCTCTCCCTGACATAATGATAATGCACCTTGATGTGCTTAGTCCGAGCATGGAACATAGGGTTCCTCACAACTACCAATGCACTCTGACTCTCAGTGAAGATGGTGGTGATAGAAGACTGAAAACACCCAAATCAATCATAAGGCGTTTGAGCCACACACACTCAACAGTTGCTGTGAAAGCTACCCTATCCTCAACCTCACAACTAGAAGTGGCTGCAGTAGGCTACTTCTTGCTCAACCAAGCTATACATGAGCTACCAAGCATGAAGCCAAAGCCACTAGTGGACAGACGAGTATCATAACAAGTAGCCCAATCGGAGTAAAAAAAAAGCATGTAAATGTGGTGGTAGTGATCCCCCCTTGGGATAAAACAATCCAAGTAGTCAGGTACCACTCAAGTAGCAAAAGATGTGCTTAACTGCATGCCAATGCTTGATCCCTGGGCAACGCATAAACCTGCTCATTTGTGAGACAACAAATCGAATATCTGGCCAAGTAATGCATAAGTAAATCAAGCATCCAACAACCTGCTGATAGAGAACAACACCAAATGCATCTCTAGCATCATGAAGACTCAATGATAAACCTGTCTTCATAGGAGTGGCAATAGGTTTACGGTATTCAAGGCCAAAACACTGCAATAATGTGTGAATATATTTCATTTGACACAAAGCCATTCCACCATCAACTTGCATAGACATAATGCCCAAATAATGATGCAAATGCCCCAAATAAGACATCTCAATTGAGGCATGCAAATCAGCCTTAAAATCAGCAATATGCTTCTCATGAGGACCAGTGAGCAGCATGTCATCAACATACACAACAATGATGAAAAGTACATCATTAGCACGGTTACCGTATAAGGTGCTTTCAGTTGGGCTATTCTCAAAACCATGTGCACTCAGTTAGGCATATATCTTTTCATACCAAGCATGTGGTGCTTGCTTTAAACCATATAATGCCTTCTTTAACCCACACACCTAGTTTTCACGCCCTTTTTGTAGAAAGCCACGGGGCTAAAAAAAATACACTTCTTCATGCAAGTCACCATTCAAAAATGCAGTTTTAATTTCCAATTGATGTACATTCCAACGATGATGAGCTGCAAGTGCATAGATGCTACGAATAGTAGTCATTCGGCATGTAGGTGCAAAGGTCTCATCAAAATCAATGCCTCTTTCCTGCACATAACCCTTTGCAACAAGCCTAGCCTTATACTTGTCAACTGTTCCATCAAGTTTACGCTTCAGCTTGTATACCCACTTAGTTCCTATGGCCTTCTTGCAAGAAGGCAAGTCATATAAAAAGGAGGTACCATTTTTCATGATAGCATCATATTCAGATTACATTGCAGCGAACCAATGTTTAGAATTTTGTGCTTCATCAAATGAAACATGCTTAGTCTCATCATAGAGACTAGAGGCAGCCATAGCATAGTAATCTGATGCAAAAGAGGCACTATGAGAGCATGAATGAGTACAATATGATAGAGGTGCATCTAATTTGCTGTCATGCAAAGTCTGCACCAACCATTTTGGCATAGTTTTTGCCTTCTCAATATCAACTCTCTCATCAACAAGTAAAAAGACTATCCACTTGTAAAAAGAGGCAAAAAATTACCATACATGTCTTTGGAGCTAACAGATGTCTCCTTTGTACATGTTAGCAAAGACTGAATAGCATCTTCCACAAAAACAACATCACGGCCAAACAAAATGTGTTTAGTATGTGGATGATACAGACGATAGCCTTTGCTTTCAGAACTGTATGCAACAAGAATACATTTTATTGCTTTATCATCCGATTTCCTACTATGTTGTTCAAGCACTAATGCATATGCCAAACAATAAAAAACATGTAGGTGAGCAACAGATGGCTTATGACCATGCCAAGCTTCATATGGAGTGATAGTTTGCAATGCTTTAGTGGGACATTTGTTAAGTACATATGATGCACACATAACAGCCCCAAGCCAGAAACTATGTGGTAAAGCCTGACTCTTGACCATACACCTTGTCATCTCCATGAATGACATGTTCTTCCATTGAGCAACTCCATTCTGTTGAGGAGTATAGGACACTATACACTGATATTTTATCCCATGTTCAACCAAAAATGCATTAAAGTTAGAAGACATATATTCTCCCCCTCGATCAGAATGAAGGATGCCCATTTTATATGCAGACAAATTTTCAGCCAAAACCAAAAACTGTTTGAAGCACATAAACACTTCGGACTTTGCTTTCAATGGATATACCCATGCATGCCTGGAAACATCATTGATGAAAGTCATGAAGTAAAGATAGTTTCCAAAAGAGGGTGTCTGCATAGTTACACAAACATCACTGTGAACAAGCTGCAATTTCTGAATAGCTCGAACTGAACTATCTTTTGAAAAAGAGGAACGTTGCATTTCACCCAAAATACAGCCTTCACATACATGTTTACCGGGTGCCTCAAGTTTGGGCAAAGAGGACACTATTTCAAATTTCTGCTCGTGTAGCAAGATAGCAAAATTCAGATGACCAAAGCATGCATGGCAAAGCTTTGCATCTGACATAGCCAGAGGATCATGTACTACACATGCTGAATCATTCATAGATTTTTCATATGCTATGAGCTTATACAATGCACTACATAAAATGTCAGAAGCAATAATCACGTCACCATTTGACAAATCATGAACTGTACATCTATCATGAATAAATTTCTCAACCAATCTTGGCTAAAGCTAAAATTGATAACGGATTCTTCTTGATCTGTGGCATAAATAGAGCATCCGACAATGTGAAAGAACTACCATGAGCAGTAGTGAGAATGATCTTACCAACTTCCATGATAGGATAAGAGGAGTTGTTGGTGCATGTGATAGTATTTGCTATAGGGGCAGACTCGAGTGAAGCAAAGAAATTACGCTGTGAGGTAATATGTTTGGTTGCCCCACTATCAAAGTACCAAACATCTGAGTCTACTGCATACATACATTGTTCAAGACAAGATGGGTCAAAATTGCAAATAGAAGTAAACACCCATTCTTCAATCTACACTAGATTAGCAGACTCTGTTTTTGGTGTAGAAGCCTCTGCAACAACCATTCCAGCCTCTTTTTTCTTTGCCTCTTTTGCACCTAGTTTTGGACAATTCTTTATGACATGATCATTTGCGTTATAGTACTTGCAAAACAATTTGTGCTTTTGTGTTTTGTTTTCATCTTTGTCATCCTTCTTTGATTGTGCAGAATTACCATATTTCTATTTACTAGTAGTAGGGCTCCATTTACCTTTGCTCTTCTGACTAGCCAAGAAAGCTTGATCTGCAACACACATAATGGACATGTTCTACCTAGACTGATCTTCATCCAACAAAAGAGAGACTAACTCCTCAAATGTTAAGACATTTGGATTGCCTTTGATCATCAAACGAAGAGTAGAAACAAAACCCTCGTATGAATCAGGAAGACCATTCAGAAGAGTCTGGACAAGTGAACTATCAGGCAAAACTTCATCAGCAAAAATTAATTGTTCCTTCAAATCTTTGATCTCTTTTAGAAAAATGTCCATAGAATCACCTTCATTCATATGCTCACTCTCCAACTGTTTTTGGAGGTAAGCAACATGAGCCTCATTCCTAGCCTTGTACAATGTGGTAAGTGTATCCCCAAGCATTCTTAGCTGTTCTGCAAGAGTGAATGTCTGGAATAATGGCACATTGGATAGACAAGGCTATCAATGAATGTTCCTGAGCATTTTTGCCATCCCAATAAATTTTCTCTACAGTAGGTGCAACAGGAACCGGAGCATGAACATGAATCTATAGAATATCACCATCTTCGATGACATCAGCATCAGCTTTAGTACTTGTATTTGCAGGTGTAATATGACATTTTTCAACACCCTGCACAATATTCCACAGTCCTTTTACGACCAATACAGGACGCATCATATAAGCCCACAATAGGTAATTCGTACCATCCAACTTATCCTCAACAACCAACATACGAAATACATCACTACTTTCAGCCATGGCCATTGACCAAAATACCCTGATGCAAAAAAAATGTTTGTATTTGAAGAAGTTGAATAGAACTACCCTGATGAGTTCTGCTAAACATGTACTAGACTTTGAGATGCTTATACTGGTGAACCAAAACCTGTATATATCTTTGGCACAAAAACATGAAATAGCTTGTATAAGCACTATGATTGTGCATTCGGAGGCCAAAACGAGCTCACCAAATTTCGTGCAATTTTGAGACTATGACCAGATGGGTGTCGATGATGCCCTTGATGAAGCGGCGACCTAGTGTGATACCAATTGTTGGATTTCAAGGTCTGTGGAAGCACACGAATAGAAAAAGGAAGAAGAAGAAGCTTGGAGCACAACACACAATACTGATTGTATTACCACTAGAATGTACAAAGATAGGTAAACCATTAGGGCAGTAGGCGTATATACAAGGGGAAAAAAACCTCCTAAAGAGGGAAAGAAGTGCCTAAATATATCATCAAAATCTTCTCGCCCAAACTTTTAAGAATATGGACAAGGCCATCAGTTCAGACCACTTGGACCACAAAATTTTGGAAATAGAATTGTACAGTGTTAATTTTGCCTACAGTATGGATACAAAAGGTTTGAGTGCGAAGAAGCCAAAGAATATGATCGAAGGAAAAATGAAGCTAAACTCAAGGCACCTATGGCTAATGTGGTGACCTTGGAGTATTTGGAACCATCCGCATCTGCTGTGATGAGGTGGCAGCACGAATACTAGAGTTTACAAAAATCGAACCATCTGGCGCCAATGGAGCAGAAGCAAAGATTGAAGAAATTGGTACAATTAGCCCAGGAGTACCCACCCTATTATGTGGATCCTATGCTTGTCCCAGAGGAACCTTAGAGTAAAGGATGACATAGTAAAATAGGTAAGAAAACTTCACACAATATACCAGTCCAAGAGACTAGTGAAGCTGGATAGGAAAGGAAGAATTTGGAACATCCAACCGAGTCTACCATTCTGGAAATTCATAAGCTACCTCCTAGTGACCAAGAGCTTGACACCGGAGTGCAGAATCAGAGGTCTAGGGAAGAATGAGACCAGAACAATACTAATTCGATAGCTCCAAGGAACGTTCCTCTTGTTAGTTATTATAGAATTCACACATTAAATTATCGTTATGAGCTGAGCTGGAACTTATTCCAACTTTCAAGGAGAAATATTAAAGAAATTACAGAAGAAATATTCACCAGCCTTGAGTCCGGAACTGAGGATTAGTATGGTAAAAGGTGGCCCAGATAGAGGAGTGGATTATGCAGTACCCACCATCATAATAAGGTACAAAACAAAGGCTATTCCTAAGGTCTTAATTGATGGTAGATAGAACATAAACATCACTTCAATGACTACGTGCAAACAAATGGGTTGGAACAGTATTGAACCAGCCCCATTTTTCATTCGAATGGAAGACTAATCGTGAGTGGAGTCCGTGGGACTGATCAAAGATATTCCTATCAAAATTTCTCAGGTGATGTTTCCCATTACATTCGTGGTATTGGAGCGCTTAAAGGAGAGAATCTGGATTACAATTTACTACTTGGACGAACCTGGTTGAGGAATGCCAAAGTACGACAGAATTGGGACATGAAGACCATTACATTCTAGAAAGGACATGCTAAGTTTTCAATTCAATTATGCAGCAAAGGTACAGAATGAACCCGAATTTTGTGGAGCAAGTTAAACATGAGTTAGATCGATTAATCAAAATTGGACATATTTTTCCCATAAAAAATCAAGAATGGGTCTCACCAATAGTCATTATACCAAAGAAGAACAAGCAATTATGAATCTGTGTGCGCTAGAGGAAGCTGAATGTGGTGAGAATACTTGATCCTTTTCCACTACCGTTCCTAGATAGCATGTTAGACGAAGTGGCAGGCCCAGAGATGTATTCTTTCTTGAATGGCTTCAGTGGTTACAACCAAGTATAGATGATAGAGAAAGATGTACCTAAGATCACGTTTATTACGAATTGGGGAGTATTTGCATGTATAATCATGTGGTTTGGTCTACAGAATGTGCCAAGCACCTTTCATCACTGCATGCAACAAATTTTTGCTCCATACCTTACATCATTGATGAGGATCTTCCTAGATGATTTTTTAGTTTCCAGAAAGATGGTTGCACATTTGGAGCACTTACGTGCGTGTTTTGATTCGTGCCAGAAGGTACATCTTTGCTTTAATCCTAACAAATTGACATTTGCAATAAAATATGGAAAATTATTGGGCCACATTATTTTGGAAAATGGCATTGTCGTGGATCTAGACAAGGTTAAAGTCAACTTGAAAAGCCCAATGCCCCAAAATCCGAAGGAAGTTTTACGATTTCTTGGTCAAGTACAGTGGCATGGGTGACACTTGTGAGGATTAGCACATATTGCAATACCGCTAAACAAATTAGCGCATGTCTGACTAGGAGAGTTTAAATGGATGGAGGAAGCCCAACTTGCTTTTGAATGATTACGGAAGATGCTAGCTATTGCTCCTATCCTGAAAGCTCCAAACTAGATTGAACCTTTTCATGTGTTTGTTGATGCTTCAAATAAGGCCATTTGGAGTGTGCTTATGTAGAAGGAGGGCAGCAACTGGTTCAGACATGTTTATTATGCTAGTCAAAGATTAACATCAGTAGAGCAAAATTACTCAACTATTGACCGTGAATGCCTTGGATTAATCTACTCAATACGGAAATTCTAGGATTACTTACTAGGAAGGTCATTCACTTTCCATTTGTATCACAGTGCCTTGCTATATTTGGTTAAACAACAAAATTTGGTAGGACGGTTGGCTAGATGGGTCCTACTACCTCGAGAATTTGAATATGACATTGTGCATAGACCAGGAGCCAATCACACAATTGCTGATTTTTGGTCATGAATTGATAATGGAGAACCACCAGCAAGTGTTGATGATGCTCTTTGGCTGCTGACGTATTTGTGATGGTCAAAATTGAGGATGCTCTGTAGACTTTTCCAACATGGAACAAAGAAATGTTGAGTTTTCTACAAAACAAAGTGGCACCATCACATTTGCAGTCTATGGCATGGAAGAAACTTGGTCTCTAGAGTCGCCAATTTACTATCATTATGGGTCAATTATATCACAAAGATCCAACGAGTATTTGGTTACATTGTGTTCCCTCACATGAGGTGGCGACACTCATCTCTCAAGCTCATGCAAGGAAATTCTAGTATTAATCTACTCAATAAGAAAATTCTAGCATTACTTACTAGGAAGGTCATTCAGTTTCCATGTGTATCATAGTGCCTTGTTGTATTTTGTTAAACAACAGAATTTGGTAGGACGGTTGGCTAGATGGGTCCTACTGCTTTGGGAATTTGAATATGACATTGTGCATAGAACAGAAGCCAAGCACACAATTGTTGATTTTTGGTCATGAATTGATCATGGAGAACCAGCAACAAGTGTCGATGATGCTCTTCGGATGCTGATGTATTTGTGATGGTAGAAATTGAGGATGATCGGCAGACTTTTCCAACATGGTAGAAAGAAATGTTGAGTTTTCTAGAAAAGAAAGTGGCACCATCACATTTGCAGTCTATGGCAAGGAAGAAACTTGGTCTCTAGAGTCTCCAATTCACTGGCATTATGGGTCAATTATATCACAAAGATCCGATGGGTATTTGTTGTCAGGATCTTACTCATGCGCATACAGAGATTACGGAACCGGAAAACACACAGAGAATAGACGCAACAAGAGACGAGACACAACGCAGTATTGGGTGCAATCTCCCCCCATGCACTCTGTTTCGATAGTCCACAGAGTGCATGTATTTATAGGACTTTTGATTACGTTGAAAAGAGTGGTTACAAGAGGGCGGCTTCGAAAAGCAGGCGTGAAACTAAAAGTTGATAACTTTTACAGAAAGCCATTGCTTTCAATAACAAAAACTGTGGTCTACAACGACCCTTATTCTAACCATTACTTTTCTAACAATAGAACCTTCTACGCAAGTTTATTTACACAATAAATAATAATTATTCGGATTATTGATGTCCGCCCTTTCACGCCTTGCACGCTCCTCACGAACCTTCAACTGCTATATCAAAAACATCAAAAACATATTAATATATTAATAATATAACACTTTAGCAATGTATTGTTCAATAATATACAACATGCCTCCCAGTTGACAAGCAACTGACCTCAGTTGATAAAATCATTCAACACTCTAACAATTATAATGCAATGTTCAACATATTCCATATTACTGTTACAATCCAACAATGCATTGGCCAACATATTTCATGTTACAATCCAACAATGCATTGGCTATTCGATATTTCAATCCAACAATGCATTGGCTAACATATTTCATGTTACAATCCAACAATGCATTGGCTATTCGATATTTCAATCCAACAATGCATTGGCCAACATATTTCATGTTACAATCTAACAATGCATTGGCTATTCGATATTTCAATCCAACAATGCATTGGCTATTCCATATTTCAATCCAACAATGCATTGTTCAACATATTCCATAAGGTATAACATGCCCCTCAGTTGAACAAGCAACTAACCTCAGGTGATAAAAGAATAAACATGGATGGCCAGTCACATGTTTCATCACTGAATAAAGAAAATAGGCATGTGCCATGTAAAAATACATGCATGGAAATGTTCATGGAGCTGTTACATTAATGTGTTTGTGTATGATATGCAGAAATTAAGTGGTCATAATGAGGTGTTAATTGTGTTTTATGTATCCATTGACATTCTTCAATAGAGTGATTTTGGTACTTAACCAAATATCGATGATATTGAGTACCTGTGCATGTAGTAGTGACATCATGATCAATGATTTTCTCAGGAACTAAGATTTCAGATTGTTCTTCAATTAAAGGAGGATCATCAAGAAGTGGAGCAAGTGGTAAAGTTCCTTTAAAGGGTTTAAGTAAGCTAATATGAAAAGAATTATGTATAGTCCAATGGGATGGAATATCTAATCGAAATGAATTATCATTAATTTTTTCTATAATGCAAAACGGTCCATAATAGCGTGGTGCAAGTTTAATTTTAGGATGCTGCAAAATATTTTTGAGACGTCTTTTAATTATTCGCAACCATACAAAATCATTTTCCCTGAATTCTTTGGCTAATCGTTTAGTATTGATAATACGTGTATATCGCTCTTGACTTTTCCTAATGTGCTCGTGAACATCATGAAGTATAGAAACGTGATCTTGAGCAATAGAATCAGCCATCAGAATGTCGGTTTGGGTGAGGGACATGGGAGTGGGAAGCTTTTTACCAAAAACTATTTCAAAAGGTGCACGACCAGTAGTGGTGTGTGAAGTGTTATTGTAAGCAAATTGAAGCAATGGCAACTTTTCATCCCAGTTATTAGGATTACCTAATGAATAACAACGCAATAAATCAAGAATAGTACTATTTGTAGCCTCACTCTGTCCATTACTTTCAGGATGAAATGCAGAGCTAAAATCTATTTTAGAACCAAAATGTTGAAATAAGGCAACCCAAAAATGATTACAAAACCTAACATCACGATCAGATAACATTACTTTAGGAAATCCATGATGTGGAAAAATGCATTTAATGAATAATTTTGCAGCTTGAGGTGCAGTCAAAGTTTTTCTACATGGAATGAAATATGCATATTTACTAAACCTATCAGCTATTGTCCAAATCATATCATTATGTGATGAAGTGATAGGAAGACCTGTGATAAAATCCATAGAGATTTGTTCCCATGGTTCATTTGGAATAGGAAGGGGCATTAATAATCCGAATGGTTTACCATGATGACGTTTGACACGCTGACATACAATGCGTTGAGAAACATAATGTGCAATGTCTTTTTCCATATGTGGCCAAAAGAAGAAATCTTTGCAAGCAGAAATAGTGCTCTGTATGCCTCTATGACCCATGTAAGATGGTTCATGCATTTCTTTAATGACAAAATCTTTAAAAGCTTGGGTTATGCACAATCTATGTTGAAACTAGAGAAAACCATTATGAAATGTATAATGTTCATCAGATAAAGATGCAGCATTATTGAAGTCATGCCATGCACGTGAAAAATACAAATCAGATGCATAAGTGGAAACCATGTCTTGAAAAGAATGAAGTTGAATGGCAGAAATATTATTCAAAACAACGGAATTCGAAGGAAAACGGCTAAGAGCATCAGCTACGACATTAGCTTTACCAGGTTGATATTGTATCATGGGTTGGAAATTTTGAATGAATGATGCCCATTTAAGATTTCTATCAGAGATTAAGGTTTGACCTAATAAATGCTTAATAGCTTGTTGATCGGTTTTGATTAATACTTCAGATCCCATAAGATAGTGTTTCCAAATTCGCAAAGCATGCACAACTGCTAACAGTTCTTTATCATACGTACTATAATTCTGTTCTGAGGGTTTAAGCTTTCTACTCTCAAATGCAATGGGATGGTCATTTTGCATCAGAACAGCACCTATTCCTGAACCGCTAGCATCAGTAACGACATGAAAGGGTTGTGAGAAATCAGGTAATTGTAAAACAGGTGCATGTGAAAGTGCATGTTTAAGTTTGTCAAAGGACTGTTGTTGGGAAAAGCCCCATGCAAATTTTATTTTCTTTTTCAACAACAAAGTAAGAGGCAATGCTAAATAAGAAAAATTTCGAACAAACTTCCTATCGAAACTAGCCAACCCAAGAAAAGAACGAACATCATTGACTGATTGTGGTGTAGGCCATTCTATGATAACTCTAATCTTTTTCGGATCCACATGCACACCTTCACTTGAAATAATATGTCCTAAATATTCTAGCTTACGCTGAAAGAAATAACTCTTTTCAGGATTAGCATAAAGTGTGTTCTCTCGTAACAAATGAAAAACTGTTTCAAGATGCTTTTCATGTTCACTATCATTCTTACTGTAAACAAGTATTTCATCAAAGAATACAAGAACAAAAGCTTGGTAATCAAGAAAAATATTGTTCATCATTCGCACAAATGTAGCAGGGGCATTAGTAAGTCCAAAGGGCATTACCATAAATTTATAATGGCCATTTTGAGTTCTAAATGCAGTCTTAAAAATATCACTTTGTGTCATACGAATCTGATGGTAACCCGATTTAAGATCAATTTTACTAAAGACACGAGCTCCTCGTAACTTATCTAAGAGATCATCTATTCGAGGAATAGGGTATCTATTCTTGATCGTGATCTTGTTAAGGGCTCTATAATCAATGCACATTCGATAAGTTTTATTCTTCTTCTCTACTAAGAGAACGGGTGCTCCAAATGGGGAAGAACTAGGCCTTATAAGTCCTTTTTGTAGTAGGTCTTTTACTTGATTTTCTATTTCCTTTTGATGTAATGGGCCATGTCTATAAGGTGCTTTATGAGGAGGAGAACTACCAGGGACTAAGTCTATGCTATGGTCAAAGGATCCTCGAGATGGTGGTAGTTCAGAGGGATATTCAGACATAAAACAATCCTTATAAGTACTCATGAAAGGTTTATATGCATCTGAAAGTGTATGAGTATAATCATTGATGACATTAACAAAAACAATGCATGAGTTAAATCCTTTCCTAAATGCACGCTTTGCTTGAGTGTGACTAATCAATGGAAATGGCTGGAAATCATGCCGTGCAGACAAAGTAATGATTTGACCTTTGAAAACAAACTTAAAGGTATGAGTATGGTAGTCAATACGTGGGTTATAATGGTGACGAAAAGGCATACCTAGTATAACATCATAAAATTGCAAAGGTGCAATTAAAAATGTTCGTGAGTCAACATAAGGGCCTATGCTAATCGTAACATCTTGCACTTCTCGTGTTACATTATAACGACTACCTTGAAATGCAGCTTTCACTTTATACAAAGAAGGAAACGTTTGTAATTTGAGTTCTTGTACTAATAAATGTGAAATGAAGTCATGTGAACTACCATCATCATGTAGAGTTTTAACTAGTTTGTTATTTATTGTACCCTGCATGCAAAGAAGAGAGTGTAGAGAGATATCGTTACCCAAGGTACTTAAGTCCTTCTCCAATGATTCCTCTGTCCAAACAGGAGGAATTTCTTCATTATAGACCTCCATGTTATGCAATCGAGCTGTAGCTTGTTTCATATGAAGAGGTGGCAATCTGCACCTTATTTTTGTATGTCCAGGTTTACCACAATTCCAGCAGGTGATTCGTGGTCGCTTCTGTTGGGCATTCACTGCTGAAGTTTGAAGGATAGGTGGTTTGGTTGGTTGGAGAGATGAAGCAACGGGTGAAGTTGAGTAATTGGATTGTAGAGGTCGAGGAAAGCTAGGGTAAGATGGGGCATTAAAATTACGCTTCATAGGAAATGAAGGTTTAACAGGAAATGGTCGTGGACGTGGTTGTTGTAGACGGAGTGACTTGGTTATGGACTGGAATTCTTTTTCTGCATCATAAGCAAAAGATATAGCCTCGTTGAGGGTTGTAGGTCATAGGGTGTGAAGCTTAGCTTGGATACCCACTTCCAAACCATCTTTGTATTTCTGCTGCAGGATATCCTTTGATACATCTTCAAGCATTCATACAAGTAGTAAATTTTGCCAGAACCGCTCTGTGTAGGTAGTAACCGTATCACCCTCCTTCCATGTAAGGGTCGTCCATGCACGCCGAACATGCAAATGGTATTGAGGAGGAAGAAATGAATCCTTCATGTTTTCTTGAAAAGCCTTCCAAGTTGTTGGACGCTCCGTACTGTGTCGCAGGACATTCCACCAGAGTTGTGCTTTACCTACTAAATAGTTAGTGGCAAATTTAACTTTTTCACTTTCAGCATACATTTCATCGGTATAAAAATCATCAAACTGCGACAACCAAGAAAGTACTAAAGGCCCATCCTTTCGACCATCAAATCGTAGAAACTGGTAGTTTCTATTACCAATCTTTGAATGAGTAACATCAGATTGGGCAGACACAATAGCTTTTACTACTCTCGTAAGGTTGTCTTCCTCAGCTTGCATTTTTTGGAGGATTTCATCACGTTGTTGGATCTCGTTCTGAGCTCCTTGAAGCTCATGCCGCAAGAGCTCTAGTTGTTGTTCAAGTGTTGCCGCAGGTAGAGGTGAATTACTGTAATCCTCCATGGTGCTCTTGGACCCTTGCTCTCAACCTTGGTGTATTGAACCTTCTTGTTTGCAACCTTGGTGTCTCGATCCCGTGTTCTCAACCTTGCTTGGTATCTTGAACACTCAATCAAGTGCCACCCAAAGATTACCAAAGATTTCACACTTGCAAGTTAGCTCATTGGAAATTTTGTTCGGAGAGCTTTCCAACGGTATATTACACGCCTCAATCCGACCTACGGATTGAAAGTTACACTTAATTCTTTGTTGGGTCCATCCTAGAAATCGCCGCGAGCGCCTTGCACAAGTAAGAGAGAGAGAGAGACTTGAGTACAACTCCAAGAGATGGTGGAGTGGTCAAAGTACTTCCCTTGAAAGTAGGAGGTTGTGGGTTCAAATCCTCCTACCTTAGGGACTCTAAACCTCTCTATTACCACTCAAAAATTAAAATTGCCTCGCGCGTAGCCAACGGTCGCCAAGGGAGCCTTGGGTGCCAATGTTGCCAATGTATTGCCTAAGCTCTTTGCCTTAGTCGACGCCTGGATCTAGATCAGAAACAGAAACAGAAACAGAAACCGAAGACAAAATTGAAACAGGAAACGAAAACGGAGACGGAATCGGAATCGCGAACGCGGAGACGGAGACAAGATCGGAATTGCGAACAGAGAACAGAACCCTCTGTATTGACGCGTGCAGAGCTCTGATACCACTGTTGTCAGGATCTTACTCACGCGCATACAGAGATTACGGAATCGGAAAGCACACAGAGAATAGACGCAACAAGAGACGAGACACAACACAGTATTGGGTGCAATCTCCCCCCATGCACTCTGTTTCGACAGTCCACAGAGTGCATGTATTTATAGGACTTTTGATTACGTCGAAAAGAGTGGTTACAAGAGGGCGGCTTCGAAAAGCAGGCGTGAAACTAAAAGTTGATAACTTTTACAGAAAGCCATTGCTTTCAATAACAGAAACTGTGGTCTACAACGACCCTTATTCTAACCATTACTTTTCTAACAATAGAACCTTCTACGCAAGTTTATTTACACAATAAATAATAATTATTCAGATTATTGATGTCCGCCCTTTCACGCCTTGCACGCTCCTCACGAACCTTCAGCTGCTATATCAAAAACATCAAAAACATATTAATATATTAATAATATAACACTTTAGCAATGTATTGTTCAATAATATACAACAGTATTTGGTTACGTTGTGTTCCCTCACATGAGGTGGCAGCAGTCATCTCTTAAGCTCATGCAAGTGATGCAGGCGGTCATTTCAATCATTTAATTACAGTCTGAAAAATCTAGGAGGCAAGATTGTGGTGGCTTAAAATATATGCCGATGTTCAGAATGTGGTGCATAATTGTGACCCTTGTCAACGAACTAGAGAACCTTAAGACAGCCACCATTTCCTACTGCAGCCAATCCTTATGTTGGAGCCCTTTCACAAATGGGGTTTAGAATTTATTTATCCAATTAAACCACTGGAAGCACAAACAGGAGCACTTTATATTCTCACCTACATAGATTATTATACCAAATGGGCGGAAGCCTGGGCGACAAAACAAGCTGCAACACACACAATAGCTGAGAAGCTTCAGTATGAGCTTTTTCCATGGTTTGGTCTACCTCTGGAGTTAGTGCCCGACATGGGCACTCATTTTTTGAACCAATTGATTACGGAAATCACTTCAGAGTATCAGATAAAGCACACATTTAGTTCGCCATATTATCCTCAAGCTAATGGATTGGGAGACAACACAAATAAAGTCATGGTACACATGTTGCAGAAGATGTTACTGGACTCTACGGACCAGTGGGCAATTATCCTTCCGTGGTGCTTTGGGTGTATTGGACATCATATAAAGTTTTAGTTGGCAACACTCCCTTCAAACTTCTATATGGACAAGATGCTATCCTTCTGGTTGAGTTTGTAGTTCCAAGTCTCCGGATTGCAATCTAGAAGTGTTTACTACTAGAAGACTCATTTGCATACCGGATGGATAAATTCCGGCAATTAGATGAACATAGATATACAAGCTTTTTATTACTGCAAGAGGTGCAGAGCTGCTAGAAGAAACGGCATGATCGAAATTTATGGACAAAAAATTTTAGACCCAGTGACTTAGTGCTATATTTCCATTCCAAAATGAAGCAAAAAATGGGAAAATTAAAGTTGAGGTGGACCGGTCCATTCCGGATTCACGAGTTGTGCAGATCATGCTCTTTTTTATTGACTATGTTGTCTAGAGAAGTGCTCTCAAGGATTATAAATTGGTCCAAATTGTGGCACTATCACTCGACAGTCGCATAAATTTTTGAAAAAAAAAATAATAATAATGAATATATAAATACATAAATATATACATAAATACATAAATATATACATAAATACATAAATAAAATAGATTTTGGAAAATATGGAATATACACAATTGTGCAATAATTGGCAATAATCAGCGGAATAACTACTATACATGCAAGTCATACAAGCAATCAATGACAATGATGGTCACATCATTTTGAATATGATCCTACGATTCTTATTATGTGGGATACAATGAATACAGAGTCACCGAAGTTAAGATACTGTTTAGGGTAATCATGATGCAGACCCACCATTCTCAACACAAAAACGCAGGCAATAAAAGGTTGAAGACCATGCCGAATTTGTCTTATTTGGCAAACTTGCGAGTAGAGCGAACAGTGGGAGCAGAGCAACAACGATCCTCAATGTTCAGCAGATGAAGCAGCAACAACATAGTTATGGCAGTCACGTTCTTCGATGCTCACCTCTTGAACATACCAAAAACCCTCTCACAGGAACAGAAGAACTGGTTCGAGTGCAGAGGCTTGTTGCGATTGGCGATTCTAGATTGGAGGAGTATTCATCCCCATCCACAGATGAAAGAGATTACTAAGGAGATAGCCAAGTAGATGGATGGAAATGACCTCAATATTTCCTAAATGAGCCTCTACTTAGGGAAGGACAACATTTTCCTGTTATCACCTGCACTGATAGTAGAAAGGTGTCATGTCACGAACCAGGGAATTACAACCATCACTATATCTGTGGATGCGATTGAAATTTGAAGGTTGCTAAGAAAGCCATGCTCTGGTGAATAAAAATTTATACAACTTCTGGACGACAACCCAGTCAAGCTAGATTTGTTTCTAATGAAAATGGTGATAAATTTGTAGGCAAAACATTACAGAGTATCCCAACAGCTGTACACATTGATGAAGGAATCAGCCACGACACAGGTCAACTGCCTCGAGATCATTTTTCGGAATTAAATGAGGTGAGAAGATTATTCCGAAGGTTTGGAAGAGCAGTTAATGCAGTGTTGGACTCAAAGATTGGACTCCTATTTACTTTATTATTTACAAAATCTAGCATTTTTACCTCGAGAATACACAATAGTTACAATGGAGGTTTTTCTCAAGATCTTAAAGAAGAGGGTTGTAGAAAAGAAGCAGTTCGAGGACACTTCACAAGATTATACTAATGATCGGGATGAAGAAGAGAAATTTTGCAGGAAACTGGTGGAGAAGAACTAGAGGAAAGAAGTTGAGAGGAAAGCCGTGGAGGAAGAGGTAGAAAGAAAGAAGAGAGAGAAAGAGGCAACAACGAGAGAGGAAGAGGCAACAAGGAGAGAGGAAGAGGCAGCAAGGTGACAACAAGAAGAGGATGAGGAAACCAGACGTCATGCTGAAGAAGGGAAAAGACAAAAGAAGGAAGCGGAAGAAGATAGATGCCGAAAGCAATAGGACAAAGGGGACCGCACTATAGAGACATCCCGCAAAGTTTCAATGTTACATAGATTTTCTTCTTGTGGATATATTTATCCTTGGATATATCCCAATGAATTGCTAAGACAAAAAATCTTGGGAGATTTAGCCAGAGGAGTTCAGTGGAGTGAGGTAAGAATGGAGGAGATGCAGAAGCAATATATTGCACTCTCTCGACAGAAAGATGGATGGGAAGTAGAGAAAGCAAAAATGACTACAGATATAAGTGAACTTAGGGCCAAAGCAAAACAAGTCAGAACGGAGAGTGTAGGAAGAGAAAGTGTAATTCATGACGAGATGATGGAGGATCTGAATGAAGCCTTGACAGAAAATAATATGCTAAAGTGACCATTGAGGAAAAGGCAAGGATCGTGGCTCATCTATAAGCAAAAATTGATCAACCCAAAAAATACAACATAAGTTGAAGAAGGCCAATAAGGAGCTTATGACCAGATTACAAAAAGAAGAGCAAGAAATACAAACATTGAAGAAGAAAGTAAATGAGCAAAGTAACGAGCTTAAAATAACGGTGTTGGTATTGTGGAAGTTGAGGAAAAATTGGCAGTGCAACACTCAGAATTTACAGAGCTTGAAGTCAAACTCTGCACTGTCCAGGAGAACTATGACACAGTGTCTACATAGCTGGCTGGTATTATAGAGCGTGAATGACAGATTGAAGAGTGGAAGAAGCATTGTGCAGATGCAAACTTAGTATTGGAAGGTAAGGAGACAAAGATCACGAAACTGAAGAAAAGCACTTCAATTTTGGAAATAATGTATAAATGTAAACTAGATGAAGCGAAGAACTTAGTCAAAGAGTATATAGACAAGATATTGAATGTTACTATAGCTTTTGACAATATGTTAGAGAAGTTGCAGAATAGAATACTGGAACTAGAAGCAACAACAATTAGTTGCAAAAGTAGCAGCAATTAGTTGCAAAAGTAGCAGCAATTAGTTGCAGAAGTGCTAGCTAAGGGTATGCAAGATGAAAGATAAACCTAATGGAATAGTTTACACGTACAAGGCTAGGTTTGTTGCAAAAGGTTATGCTCAAGAAAGAGGCATTGACTTTGATGAAATCTTTGCACCCACATGTCGAATGACTACTGTTCGCAGCATTTGTGCACTTGTGGCCCATCATGGTTGTAATGTAGATGAGTTAGAGGTTAAAGCTACATTTTTGAATGGTGACTTACATGAAAAAATGTATTTCTTTGAGCCCCATGGTTTTGTATAGAATGGGCATGAAAACAAAGTGTGCAGGTTTAAAAAGGCATTATGTGGTTTGAAGCAAGCACCACCTGCTTGGTATGTAAAGCACATGCCTGCTTGATTGCACATGGCTTTGAGAATAGCCCAATTGAGAGCACCTTGTATGTTAAGTGTGCAAATAATGTGCTTCTGATCATTGTTGTCTAAGTTGATGGCATGCTATTCACTGGTCCAAATGAGAAGTATATTGCTGATTTTAAGGCTGCTTTGCATGCCTCTTTTGAGATGTCACATTTGGGGCATTTGCATCATTATTTGGGCATTCAATTTATGCAAGTCAATGGTGGAATAGCTTTGTGTCTAATGAAATATATTGACACATTATTGCAACCATTTTTGGCCTTGAAGATTACAAACCTATTTCCATTGCTATGGAAACATGTTTATGGTTGAGTTTCCATGATGTTGGAGATGCATTTGATGTTGTTCTCTATCAGCAAGTGTTGTTATAAGGGTTGCCCACAATTTCCTCATGCAATGGCACCCTCTAGCCCTCATAAAAATATCTCTTTTTTGTATTTAGGAGATGTCCATATGAACACTCTCCTAAGCCCCTTTTTTGATATTTCCCTTAGGCTATGGTTTTGAAGCCTCTCAAATAATGTAGCTTTTTGGCACATGTAGAAATCCCCACGTAGAAGTTTCCCACGCCTTCATTTCTTTTGAGTTGGTTGTTGGAGAATATTCACAAAGATTTAGAGAGAGATGAGCATGTGCTCCTTTTTGACTAGTCAAAAAGAGCATATGGGAGAATGTGCTGAGCCTATAAATAGAGGCTCATTTCTTGTAAAGGAGGTCCCTTGGCCATGGCCTTGGCCTCCATTTTGGTAATGGAAGAAGGTGTCATTTGCTACTCTCCTGTTTCTTTGTGTGCAAGGCGATGATCTTGGTGTATGGATTTGCATGTGTGTGTGCATGGTTGGGAGGATGTTCCCCTTGCTCCTTGTGACGTTGGCCATTGTTGCCATTGCTCCATGAGCGTGGGTGAACCTCTCCTCTCATTCTTTGCCCCAACTTGGAGAAACCTCTCACTTCCATGTGAGGCGGTTAGGGTTGTTGCTCCCCTTTTCCCCGGCAACGGCGCCAAATTGTTGAGAAAAGGGGAGCAACAACCCTAACCGCCTCACATGGAAGTGAGAGGTTTCTCCAAGTTGGGGCAAAGAATGAGAGGAGAGGTTCACCCACGCTCATGGAGCAATGGCAACAATGGCCAACGTCACAAGGAGCAAGGGGAACATCCTCCCAACCATGCACACACACATGCAAATCCATACACCAAGATCATCGCCTTGCACACAAAGAAACAGGAGAGTAGCAAATGACACCTTCTTCCATTACCAAAATGGAGGCCAAGGCCATGGCCAAGGGGCCTCCTTTACAAGAAATGAGCCTCTATTTATAGGCTCAGCACATTCTCCCATGTGCTCTTTTTGACTAGTCAAAAAGGAGCACATGCTCATCTCTCTCTAAATCTTTGTGAATATTCTCCAACAACCAACTCAAAAGAAATGAAGGCGTGGGAAACTTCTACGTGGGGATTTCTACATGTGCCAAAAAGCTACATTATTTGAGAGGCTTCAAAACCATAGCCTAAGGGAAATATCAAAAAAGGGGCTTAGGAGAGTGTTCATATGGACATCTCCTAAATACAAAAAAGAGATATTTTTATGAGGGCTAGAGGGTGCCATTGCATGAGGAAATTGTGGGCAACCCTTATAACAACACCCTCCTCCTCCTAGACTTTGTCGTCCTCGACAAAGCTAAGAGAGAAGCATATAGTGCCGAACTGGTCCAAGTTTGGAGTCTTCAATTCTTTAAATATGCAGCAATTCCAATATGAATTTTGCAAGGCTGCAAATCTTTTGAATCATCAAGCCGTCTGCCTTCAAATCTCCAATCCAGCAATGCTGAGCGACACAATCCCCTTGGGGGGCAGTCAGCCCAGCCTCCATCCAATGCGCCCTCTTTCAAAGCTCCAATACCTGAAATTTAAACATACACAACAAGTAGACTGAATTTGAAAAGAACCAGCCACAAAATGTAATCCCATTTTTAGTTTCCTCTTCAAGGAACATCCATTGCTGCAAGACTTGCACTACAAGAGAGAACTCTGCATGACAATCTTCTTACACCTTTAAAGAACAAGTGCTCACATCGTGAAGAACATTTTGAAGTATAAGCATTCGGCACCCATCCTAGGAATTTTACTAGCAGCAGCCACTTGCATTAATAAAGAATGGAATCAAAAGAGATGCATTAGCAAGTAGCAAGAGTTGTGTAGTCGTGGATCCGATTTTCTCGTTCTTTCAAACCTACAAGCTTTCCCTCAAGCAAAAAAGATCATAGATATGATAGATACACAAATATGAGGTGGTTAAGGTAGTCGTCAGTCTTCAAATTCAACATGTGCATCACTTCTTGGTGGGGCTTCTCAACCTGCAAGTCCAAGATTTAGCAGAGCATATTGAAGAAAAGTAGCGTCATAAATGCCTAGCATCTGAAACTACTTGGAGACATTTCACATTCATATGCCTTAATACATTCAAGCATTCTTCTGAGGTCATCCTGTCATCATCCAAGAGCACGAGCATGTAGGACCAGATTCTACTTTAATCAAGATACCAAAAATTACGATTCTTTTCTTCCATAAAGCATGCCACAAATAGAACACCAAACCTGACATATTAACAGTTCACACATTGCACCTTGATCTTGAAGCCCTCTTCATCTATATTATTGAGCGAACACTTGGGACGTAAATGATAGTTATAATCTGTAGACTCATAGCATTCTTAAGCTTGGAGTGATGTGAGCGACCAAGGCAATCAGTCCAATGTTCACATGTCATTGTATTCTATTTGGGTGAAGTGTCCCAACAGAATGACTTGAAAAGAACGGATAACCTTTATCACTCTTTATACAAATTAGAGCTCCTTCTCATAGTCTAGATAGAGCTTTGGAGACTAACCCCTATGGCAGGCACCAAGATAAAAACCCAAGTCAGTACCACATCTGGTAAAAATAAATAAATTACATTATTTCCAAAAGAGTGAGACCCTGCATCTGGAATTATGTGTTACGAGGTGTGATTGGTGTTTCAATCAGTCAGGCTGGAAGAATCATCATGAAGTACAATAACAGTAAGCGTTCAGGCTGAACAGGCATGATCTGCTTTCCCACAAACTAGGTATATAGATTTTATGAATCCATCATGATGAGCGACCAAGCATTATCTTTCATTTTATATGAAACAAATGGCCAAGAACCGCAACCATTCATAAAACACACATGCACAAAGCTGGCTTTCTTAAACAGACACATTCAATGACCAACAGAATGATTGTAGATCTGTTGCACCCAGAAGTGCCAGGATCTTAATGTCCACTTGCATCCCTTGTATTGCTTGTTTCCAAATATTCAAATCTCTTTTGGGAATTTAAACACATACTAATGCAAGTAGTTTGAAAAAATCCAATGAATAAACATGTATTCCCATTTTAGTTTGTACTTCCCATGAAGTGACTCAAGAACAAGTCCATACATACATGCCCAAATGCTATGCAGGCTAAGCAAGTTCAATAAAGGAAACCATCAAGAGTGCATCATGAATAGACTAATAATCCAAAATGCATGCTTTAGCAGCATCATTACATGAAGTGTACAAAATTCATGAAATACACGCATAAAGTCAATGAATCCCAATGATGAACTACCCAATGTGAATTGCCATCCTGAAATAGAAAGGGTCAGCACACATTTTCAGCATGTTACCACAATCTCATGACTTCAAAAGAGCCAGCAATGATGGTGGTGGGTGCATCAATTCCATGTCGAGCTTCAACCTAACACATCCAAAGATGAGGAAGAAAATACAAAAAAGCATACGTACTGCTAAGGAAGATCAAACATCAAGGGCCATACTTCCAATGCATGCCAAGCATGGCCTTACAACATCTTGAGCTTGCTTGTGTCCCATAGCCTTACAGCACTATGGACACAAAGTGTTACAACCCAAAAACCCACGCAATGAAGCACCTCATCCACAAATTCAAGGTTTCTGGGATACCAAACCGAATCGTAAGGGTAGTCCAATGAGGCCAACAACTAAATTGTGCTCAAGGGAGCTCCAAATGCACATTGAAACCTGTGAAACCTCAAAATCATAGTCAAGAATTACATTAATTTCAGAACCCTAAAGTGAGCAAACATTTCAATCTAACTTCAATGCCCATGAGAGAAGGCATCGTCTGTGAAGCATGACTATTAGTGGCTCGTAAGTGACTTCCCAAGTTGTGAAAATAGCCATATAGCTTCCAAGACACTAAGCCAAATGCATGGACGATCACCAAAGGAGTCAGAACCCATTAATCTTCAAGTGGACACGAAACCAATAAACAAATTTAGTATTGCAACTTCCCAATGAGTGACCCTTGATCTTCTAATGCAAATCCTTTTTAAGTAAAAAATGTGTTGCAAACATAATGTATTGTGCATATGTGACCAATTGCAAAGAAACATGATCAATGGAGATCTTTACAGCTCATATTTATGCATCAAATATGCTTTGTTCTTTGCATTACTTAAAATGCATATATGCATAAGAAGGATGTGCTAGTCGGGCTGTTATGTAATCCAACTAGTGAATTGACGACGTATTGAGCATCGTTATGCAAAGTTCATTCCAACAATTGCGGAGTTTTATTATACGTCCCCTATGGAGTAGACATCAAACATCAAGTCAATGTCAAGAACACCACACACTGCCAGAACAACAAATAGTAGTAACCAGATATGCAAACGCATGGCGGACAACATGTGCAGATAGTGGTACAGATGAGGACACTTTCCTATTGAAAATGAACAGTCACATAGCCAACACCAACACCAACACCAACAAGAGCATTGGGCGTGATCTCTAGGAAAACAATCATCAAAATATTCAAAGCAATTCAGATGCGCATAGGTTGTCCTTCGTTCACTAATCATCAAAAGATGTGCCATATGTTGATTTGTGTGTGCAGGTCGTAGTTTTGGAAACCATCCCTTGATGGTCGTTCACAACTCCATCACGCTCCCCAAATATCAAGAACGAGCCTCCCAAAGTTAAATCGTAGAGCTTTAAGTTGATCCTTGTCTCTCAAACATGTAGTGCTCAAATATAGCACATACTAAAAGCACCAGACACAAGATTCTCTTCAAACATGGTGGGCATGGGGAAATAATTTTGATTTGCAGGTTCTAGACATGAACAAAGAATTCACACCACAGAAGACACATTTGTGAGTTAAATATGCAACACACTTTAAAAAATACAATTGTACCCATTCACAACGCATCTTCCAATAAAAAATCCATCGTTCCTAAATTTTTTTTTTTTTTTTTTTTCATTTCAGATTTTTACCAACATCAACTTTCTAACTTCAGAGGGTAGTAGACAAGATTTTGTGATTGAAGTCAATGCTATGTTGCCGATAGATCTGCAAGTGAACAAGACAACAGAAGTGACTTAAATCAACTAGTATGTAAGTTTTAGCTCCCCAATCAGAGGGTGTGCATATCCCCGACAAACACGCGCTTGTAGTATTCCATGGGTTTGGACAAGTTGAAAGAAGCAAGCCGAGCCTACCTTAACAATTGCATCCAACAAAAGGCAAGCATGAGACAACAGTAAAGAGTTGTTATGATAAGGACAGAGTAACATGCCGCGCCCGATGAACTCTGCTGAACTATGAGTGGCTATTGTAACACAAAAGATGCGAAAGAAGGTTGGTCACCTAAGTTAAGCAGAAAATGAGAGCCGAGAGTCTCCACGCAAATAGCCTTAGTCTGCGAAAGCTTGCTGCCAAACTTTGGCACTGATATCTTGAGGATGGGGAGAGCGCCTGAGTGCACATCTCAAAAAAAATGGTCTTTGATGCAGTGAAGCTTCCAAACAAATAGGAGGTGGAGCGAGCCAAACACCTCACAACAGGGTACCCTTCATGATGAAAACATATAGCTCAGATTTTCCCTCACAGCCCGTCCTCCATTGTTCGAAATGACTGACGACAAGCTTCGTATCTGAGAAAACTCTTAGCTTGATACAACAATGGAAGGGCGGCATGACTGGAGACTTGTTTAGATAGCAATCATAGGATAATTCTGATTCTCAATGCACAAAGGACAGAAACAGGAGTAGCACAAGTGCTGATTGCACATGATGTAGTTAAGAACCCTTAGTAATACTGATAAACAAGTTCTCAAAGCAACTCCTACTTAGCAGACAGCATAAGTCTGCCACTTGATCATTATGATCAACACACCATACTTCACCGCTAGAGATATGTACAAAAAAACTGCTTCACTACAAGTTTCTAGTTCAACAGGAGTTTCCAAATGAAGCAGACCTCTTGTATTCCCGCTCCTGTAAAGCCTTCACTATTTTACCAGGATTATCAGTAAACTTTTGTCTCTGCAACCTCCGAGCCTGTCTTTCAACACTAACAGCATCGTGCCGCTTCTCTAACTTCAGCGCAACACGCTCTTCGATTCTCTGGCGCAAAAGAATCTCTTGCTCCACCGTCGGAAGTGACTGGAAAGGAGATGAAGATATTTTAGGAGAATGTGCCATCGCCATAGGCCTGCTGGTCACCTGAATAGACCATGGCTGCCTCTTGGGGCACAATGGCTGCATGGGATGGCGGCTATCTTGACGACCTCCGTTCCTCATTTTCTCCGATTAGCGTGGCTCTCAAGTTGCTTCGTCGAGAGCGAGAAAAAGAGGAAGAAGGCAAGGAGAGCATCGCTCGACTCCGAACCCTCAAGTGTAGATGATAGGGGCAACAGAAGCTCCACTTAGAGCTCGGAGAAATGTTGGAGGATCCATAGCCTCACTTATGCAGAGGTGGGAGAGCATGGCTCCATCAAGCCCGAAGACAGAAAGGAACCCTAGCTCACCCGCATGAAATAATAAATCAGAAGACCCCAGCTCCGAAGAGGAAGCTTCTTTAGAATGAAGGGATAAAAAAGACGAGTAAAGTCTATGAAAAAGGACACCCACATATTTCGTGAGAAATCTGCGTAACACAAACTTGTATGCAAGAAAGGACGCGGAGAATTTTTTTTCCCACCTACCCCAAAGGCCTGCCGCCTCCTGCAAGCATTCATTAGCGATACTAAATGCACACGTCCCTCCATGATGTACAAATTCACACCGTTCAGCATAAAAAAGAATCTATCCCTTTCAAATTTCAAACGAAAAGGCCTATCCCCACATGCGCGTGACAAATCTCATTGTGCAGTATTGTATACTAGAGTTTTGTTCGAAATTCATTTTTAGTATTGCGTTTGTTGAAGATATCAAGAGATGAGAACAAGAGAGAGAAAGCACTCCCCATCTCTCTATCCACAGCACCACTCAAATCAAGAAACGACAGAATTTGACAGTGATGCATATGTGAGTGTGTGGAAGCGTGTGTAGGTGTAAGAGAGTGAGAGAGAAAAGGGAGATAGGAAGGGTGTTCATGTGCAACAAACAGAAAAAATGAACTACAACTACTCAAAAAATTAACAAAAGAGAGGTACCCTAGGCCAACCGAAGGCCACACGTATTCATCCTCCTCCAAGTGTCAAGGTGCATCTCACGAAGTATGGACACGCAAACTTGGAAAAACCAACGGCTAAAGGCCGACGTCCCCGGCAACGGCGCCAAATTGTTGAGAAAAGGGGAGCAACAACCCTAACCGCCTCACATGGAAGTGAGAGGTTTCTCCAAGTTGGGGCAAAGAATGAGAGGAGAGGTTCACCCACGCTCATGGAGCAATGGCAACAATGGCCAACGTCACAAGGAGCAAGGGGAACATCCTCCCAACCATGCACACACACATGCAAATCCATACACCAAGATCATCGCCTTGCACACAAAGAAACAGGAGAGTAGCAAATGACACCTTCTTCCATTACCAAAATGGAGGCCAAGGCCATGGCCAAGGGGCCTCCTTTACAAGAAATGAGCCTCTATTTATAGGCTCAGCACATTCTCCCATGTGCTCTTTTTGACTAGTCAAAAAGGAGCACATGCTCATCTCTCTCTAAATCTTTGTGAATATTCTCCAACAACCAACTCAAAAGAAATGAAGGCGTGGGAAACTTCTACGTGGGGATTTCTACATGTGCCAAAAAGCTACATTATTTGAGAGGCTTCAAAACCATAGCCTAAGGGAAATATCAAAAAAGGGGCTTAGGAGAGTGTTCATATGGACATCTCCTAAATACAAAAAAGAGATATTTTTATGAGGGCTAGAGGGTGCCATTGCATGAGGAAATTGTGGGCAACCCTTATAACAACAGCAAGTTGTTGGATGCTTGATTTACTTATGCATAACTCAGCTTGATATTCAATTTTTTGTCTCAGAGATGAGCATGTTCATGCATTGCCCAGGTGTCAAGCATTGGCAAGCCATTTAACACATCTTTCACTACTTGAGTGGTACCCGGATATTGGATTTTTTATCCCAAGAGGGGGAGTGGTTTTTGCTTTATGCTTGGTAGCTCATGCATATCTTGGTTAAGTAAGAAGCAACCTATTATGGCCACTTCTAGTTGTGAGGCTAAGTATAGGGTAGCTTTCACAACGACTATTGAGTGTGTGTGGCTCATACGCCTTTTGGATTATTTGGGTCTTGGTCAAAGTGCATTGGCAATTGCAAGAAACATTGTGTTCCATGCTCAGATTAAGCACATTGAGGTGCACTATCATTATCTTAGGGAGGGGTTCTCTATTGGAGAGATCAGCTTGGCCCCACATTGTTGAAGAAACACTCACGAATTTGACAAACAGACATGCATAAAAGAAAAAAGAAAAAGAGAAGCAGAATCAAAGAAAATCAAAAGCCTTAGTGGAGGGACAAATCCACGACCGTTATGTACAGTACAAAATCTTCCAGGATTAGAGTTCGTTACACCGAATCAAACTGTACATAGAAAGAACGTGCATAGGAATAATGAAAGGGGGAGTGCGTTTTCAAGAGCGCGCAGTATAAATTGAGCACATACAGAAAGAATGAGAGAGAGAGAGAGTTTTAGTTATGTAGAAGAAGACGCCAGAGATCGCGTATGTAAAGATGAATAACAGAAACCTGAAATGTCGGGTATTCATCTGAGAGAGATGGTAGGAAGGAACTACTCACTGTAGGAGAGTTTCTGTAGCTTGAGCAAGAAGAGGCCAAGCCTGTTTGTACACATCTTCTCTAATAGAAAACACATGTTCATGTGGAAATTCGTGTGCACTGTTCGTATGTGAAGAAACCGAAGTATTGTCATACTACGGTTAAAAATAGTTAACAGTTAAAGTTTTCACAATAAACGTATTTTTGGTCAGTTACAGTTTCTCAGTAAAAGAGTAATTTCCGGTAGAAGAACGAAGTAGATCTCGTAGAGTAATGCGAAGTTTTGTATGAGAGATAGCTCATTCTGTAGCTAGACATCTCTACTTTCAGTTGATCAAAGTTTTCGGTGGAAAAGATATCTACACACAGTACAAAGCCTGACCGGAAAAAGGTTTTTTGAACTAGTGGAGTTTTTTCTTAAACTTCAGGAAGAGTTCAGTAAGTTAAGGAAGTTCACCCATCACTCCCTTACTTCATAAACATTTACTTGAAGTAATTATAAACAGAATTGAAGTTCATTCTGGTACAATTCCGGTACGATCACGGTGTCAGTCCAGTGACAGTCTGGTGAAGTTTCGGTGAAATTTTTCAGTGAATTTAGAGCGCAGTCTTATACGTCGAGCGTTAGAAACTTTGCTAAGCTATTGATTGATTACAGAGGTGTTCTAAATCACACTAGCTTAGTTCTTCTTGGGCATGGCAAATTCCGCAGGCTTAATAAGGTTCAGCCTTCGTTGTGTCGACAAGAAGTGGTATCAGGCAGAGCCGAGTAAAACCACAACAGTGGTATCAGAGCCAAGGATAGATCCAAGAGCAAGGGTGAATTGACTACAAGTGGATATCAGAGCTAGGCATATCTAATCAGAGCAGGCTAGACCCAAGAGGCGAAAGATTCTGAAAAGCAGAAAGGTTCTCAAGGAACAACTGGAAGTGAAGATACAAGAGAAGTCGAAAGCTTTCATAAGGAAAGGAGAACGCTGAAGAGATCAACAGCAAACGGTATCAAGAAGTATTCTGAAGTCATCCTCAAGAGTAAAGGTTTGTGAAAGGTAAAACCCTTAACATCATACTCACTGGAAAAATTATGGAAGACCACGTTACTATTGACAAACTGGACAGAGATAATTATCCTGCATGGGTAATGCGCATGGAAGCCTTACTTATGAGTAAGGACTTAATGATGTATGTGATCGGAGAAAAAAAGAAGCCGATTTTCGAAGATGATAGTCAACCGGAAAAAGAAGAATTAGAAGCCTTGAAGCTATGGCAGAAGAAAGATGCAACGGCAAGAGCCTACATCTATAATACCGTAACAGACCATCTACTACCGCACATTAGAGGTCTGGAGAAAGTAGAGGACATAATGAATGCATTGGAAGATCATTTCCAAAATACTACGAAAGCTAGGAAGGCTAGCTTATGGTCCGAATTTACGACATTAAAAAAGAAGTCGAGTCAAAGCATTAGTGCCTATGTTACTAAAATGAAGGACCTAGCAGATAGTCTTGGATCCATAAATGAAGAAGTCAAAGATCACAGATTGATAGCGCAAGTGCTCACAGGTTTGAGAGGAGATGAAAGGTGGAAACCTTTCATACTTTCAACTGAACTCTCTTTAAATCATTTCGTGCCAGATTTAAATCAGTCGCTTAGTTTGATGCTCACATATGAGCAAGACCTGAACGGAGATGGAGACAAAGGACAAAGTTCAGCGATGTACATGAAGAACAAGAAGAAAGACAAAGGTAAACCAAAAGACGAAGAAGAGTCGAGCTCTCAGGCCTATTATGCAAGAGGTAAAGGCACTGGCAGAGGAAGAGCAAGAGGTTTTGGAAGAGGAAGAAGTAGCCAGAATACCAATAAGAAGGCCTGCTGGATTTGTGGATTAAGTAATCATCTGGCTCATGACTGTTGGCACAATCAACAAGGATCAAATAAGAATCAGAACAATAATAGCAGAACTAGGAGCGGAAGATATCAAAGAGGCAGACAAGGCCAAAGAGGCGGTTATGGTAGAGGTGGAGCGAGAAGTTGGGGACAGAATCAATCCTACAACACCACCTACAACAACTACGCAAATGACACGCAGAATGAAAGTCATACATCGTTGATGATGAACTCTATCAACACATCAGAAAATGAAGACCTAAAGGTATTTTACATTGATTCTGGATGCTCTAATCATTTGTCAGGAAATATAGAACTAATGTCAGAACTAGAAAAAGGTAGTTCTAGTCACACTGTTCAAACAGGTGACAATACGAGACATAGCGTACATTCAATTGGAAAAGTGAAATGCAAGAGTGGAGCAGATTTGCTAACCAATGTTTTGTATGTTCCAACAATACCGAAAAATTTGATCAGTGTGGGAGAGATAGTTGAAAAAGGTTTTCAGGTCAGATTTACAAACAAAGGAGTATTTGTAGAAGATCCTGAGAATGGATATAATCAGATCGTTTCTAGAAAGAAAGAAGGAAGACTCTTTACTTTAAGAGTACAAGGGAACATTGGCCAAGCGTTGCTCACACATGGAGAAAAGATAATTACAGAACTTGATCTATGGCATAAGAGATTAGGTCATTTCAATGAAAAAGGAATTAAAGCTATGATCGCAAATCAGTCTGTACTGGGATTACCAAACATACAGAATCAACATATGATTCATAAGTGCGAAGCATGTCAAATGGGAAAAGCCCACAGGTTACCTTTCCAGAAGAAAGGATTCAAACATGATGGAGTACTCGAGCTTATTCATACAGATGCATGGGGGCCAACGAAAGAAGGATCAATCAGCGGATCGAGGTACTATGTCTTATTCATTGATGATGCAACAAGGTGGATAACTCTTTATGTTTTGAAAGAGAAATTAGAAGTGTTTGGAGCTTTCAGGCATTTTCATGCATATGCTGAAAGACTTACCGGACGAAAACTTAAAAGATTGAGGTCTGATGGAGGGGGAGAATACTTCTCCCGAGAATTCAATGAATATCTTTGGAACACAGGTATTAATAGAGAAATAACCTGCAGATATACACCACAACAAAATGGAGTAGCAGAAAGAAGGAACCGAGTTCTAATTGAATTTGCACGAGCTATGCTAAATGAAAAAGATTGTCCAAATTTTCTTTGGGCTGAAGCTGTAAATACAACTACATACTTGGTAAACAGATTACCATGTACAACATTAGAACGAATGACCCCTTATGAAGCTTGGTGGGGAAAGAAGCCAACACTTGATCATTGCAAAGTGTTTGGATCAGTAGCGTATGCTTATGTACCATCACAACTGAGACATAAGCTTGAACCGAAAGCAGAGAAATATGTGTTTGTCGGATATGATGAAAAACAAATGGGTTATAGGTTATGGAGTCCTCTAACGAAACATTTTATTGTTTCTAGAGATGTTACTTTTGATGAACAAAAAGGCTGGTATACAGACCAAAGACATACGACTGAAGAATCTGAAGAAGAGATAAGAAGAAGAGAGAAAGGAAAATCAATTGTGCAGGTGAACAGAGATGAAGATCATATACAGGCAAGTATGTCCAGGATCGGATTAGGTATGAGAAATGAAGATGAAGAAGTGTATTCAGAGACTTATGAAGAACGCGAACCAAGAAGGTCAGGTAGGACTAGAAGACAACCAGAAAGGTATTCATATGATACCTCATACATAACTCAGAAAGATTATGCATATATGGTCAAAGATGATGAAGAACCACAGAGCTATGATGAAGCTAAAGGCAAGAAGCAATGGGAAGAAGCAATGAAAGAAGAAATCAGCGCACTGGAGGAGAACAAGACATGGGAACTTGTTCCGAAACCAAATGGTAAGAAAGTAATCAGAAATAAATGGGTTTTCAAAGTAAAGAAATTTGCAGATGGAAGGATAGCCAGACACAAAGCAAGGCTGGTGGTCAAAGGCTATGCCCAAACGCATGGCATAGATTATGATGAGACGTTTAGTCCGGTGGCAAGAATGTCAACCATAAGGACAATAATTGCTGTAGCATCGAAAGGATGGAAGCTAAGTCAGCTAGATATAAAGAACGCATTTCTGAATGGATACATTTCTGATGAAGTGTACATGGAACAACCTGAAGGGTTCGAAAGTTTCAGATGCCCAAACTTTGTCTGAATGAACTTGTGAATTATAGACTTGTGAAATATCTGAATGAACTTGGATACCAAAGTTCGAAGGCAGACGCAAGTCTACTCATAAAGAGAACAAAAGAAGGTATGATCTACATTTGTATTTATGTAGACGACTTAATAATCACAGGAACCTCAGATGAAGGGATTACAGAAGTAAAGAAACTACTCGAAAGAGAGTTCAAGATCAACTACCTAGGGAAGTTATCATATTTCTTAGGAATGGAAATGACATACACACATCATGGTGTATATGTTTCACAAGAAAGGTATCTCCTAAACTTACTGAAGAAGTTTAATATGGAGAATTGCAAAGAAGCTTCAACACCACTTGAAGTAAATCATAAACTCAGCAGATACAGTGGTGCAGAGTTTAAAGATATGAAGAGATATCAATCATTAATAGGAAGTTTAATTTATGCTACGCTAACGAGACCAGATGTTAGTTATGCAGTGGGAGTTCTCTCACAATTCATGCATTGTCCGACAGATCAACATTGGGTTGCAGGACAAAGAGTTCTTAGATACGTCAAAAGAACTATAAAAGAAGGATTATATTATCCTTTTACGTCAGATATAAAGCTGAAAGCATACAGTGACTAAGACTGGGCTGGAAGTCAAGATGACAGAAGATCAACGCACGGGTATATGATATACCTAGGAGATAAGCTGGTAAGCTGGTGTTCAAAGAAGCAACACACAGTAGCGTTATCGTCAACAGAAGCCGAATACAAAGGACTCGTAGAAGCAGCTAAAGAAATAATATGGATGCAAACCTTGTTCAAAAGCATGGGTATTGATCAAGGTGTACCTATCATACATGGAGATAATATGAGCTCGTTGTATCTTGCAGCAAACCCAGTATTTCATGCAAGAACAAAGCACATAGAGATTCAGTATCATTTCCTGAGGGAAAAGGTAATGGAGAAAGATATAGAAATAGTATACACTCCGACAAAAGATCAGATTGCAGACATTTTGACAAAGAGCTTGGATGGAACGAAGACAAACAGATTCAAAGAGATGGCAGGTATAAAAGAAAGAAAGATATATGAAAGACCGGAAGATGTCAAATTAGTGATTGAGGGGGAGCTGTTGAAGAAACACTCACGAATTTGACAAACAGACATGCATAAAAGAAAAAAGAAAAAGAGAAGCAGAATCAAAGAAAATCAAAAGCCTTAGTGGAGGGACAAATCCACGACCGTTATGTACAGTACAGAATCTTCTAGGATCAGAGTTCGTTACACCAAATCAAACTGTACATAGAGAGAACGTGCATAGGAATAATGAAAGGGGAAGTGCGTTTTCAAGAGCACGCAATATAAATAGAGCACATACAAAAAGAATGAGAGAGAGAGAGTTTTAGTTATGTAGAAGAAGATGCCAGAGATCGCGTATGTAAAGATGAATAACAGAAACCTGAAATGTCAGGTATTCATCTGAGAGAGATGGTAGGAAGGAACTACTCACTGTAGGAGAGTTTCTGTAGCTTGAGCAAGAAGAGGCCAAGCCTGTTTGTACACATCTTCTCTAATAGAAAACACATGTTCATGTGGAAATTCGTGTGCACTATTCGTATGTGAAGAAACCGAAGTATTGTCATACTATGGTTAAAAATAGTTAACAGTTAAAGTTTTGACAGTAAACGTATTTTTGGTCAGTTACAGTTTCTCAGTAAACAAGTAATTTTCGGTAGAAGAACGAAGTAGATCTCGCAGAGTAATGCGAAGTTTTGTATGAGAGATAGCTCATTCGGTAGCTAGACATCTCTACTTTCAGTTGATCAAAGTTTCCGGTGGAAAAGATATCTACACATAGTACAAAGCCTGACCGAAAAAAGGTTTTTTGAACTAGTGGAGTTTTTTCTTAAAATTCAAGAAGAGTTCAGTAAGTTAAGGAAGTTCACGCATCACTCCCTTACTTCATAAACATTCACTTGAAGTAATTATAAACAAAATTGAAGTTCATTCCGGTACAATTCCGATACGATCACGATGTCAGTCCAGTGACAGTCTGGTGAAGTTTCGGTGAAATTTTTCAGTGAATTTAGAGCGCAGTCTTATACGTTGAGCGTTAGAAACTTTGCTAAGCTATTGATTGATTACAGAGATGTTCTAAATCACACTAGCTTAGTTCTTCTTGGGTGTGGCGAATGTTGGGTGTGTGTAGAAGTGCGAGAGATACACGAGAAGCACACACAAGGAGCACAAACGCAGCAAGACACACGGAGAAGACGATGGCTGGAATAGCTCACTCTATAGATCGATTAACTGAACTGAAGTAAGAGCTGAATAATATCCCTAAGTACAAAGTACCACCACATATGAGAGTATCAAGTATGTGGTAACATGGGGAAAAAACCTCTACCCAGCACTAGAGTAAAAAGTGCCCATGTATAGGGAAAAGGTTCACATCAAAGCTACTTGAGGAACACATAAGTGTAACAAACCCCCCTGGAGCGAATGATGTGAACACATACAGGGAGTGACAGATCAGCCCCCACAAGGTAACAAGCCTAAAGCTTTGCGAAAAGCTTCAAACTTTTCCCGTGGAAGAGCTTTGGTGAATATGTCTGCCACATTATCTTGTGTAGGCACATATACCAAATCAATATCTCCTGCATGAAGGCGCTCTCTCACATAGTGATAATGCACCTCAATATGTTTGGTCCGTGCATGAAACACTGGGTTTCGTGCAACAGCCAAAGCACTCTGACTATCTGTGAGAATATGCGTAGCAGCATCAATCTCCATGCAAAGATCCATCAATAGGCGTCTCAACCATATACACTCCACTGTAGCTGTGAAAACTGCCCTGTACTCAGCTTCACAACTCGATGTCGCCACTGTAGGTTGCTTCTTACTCAACCAAGATATGCATGAGTCACCAAGGAAAAAGCAATTACCACTAGTGGACACGCGAGTATCATAACAACCAGCCCAATCACTATCTGTAAAAGCATGCAAGCATGGCTGAACATCTCTTCCATAAAAGAGACCTAAGCTCAAAGTGCCTCGAAGATATCTAAACACACGTTTCACCGCCTGCCAATGCTTAGTGCCAGGGCTATGCATGAATCGACTCAACTGGGAAACTGCATACTGTATATCCGGCCTTGTGTTGCATGCATATATAAGACATCCCACGGCCTGCTGATAAAGAGAAGTGTCAAATGCATCACTGGAATCCTCAACTGAGAATCTAAATCCTGTCTCAACTGGTGTGGAAACGGGCTTGCAATCCTCAAAGTCAAAACGCTGAAGTAGTTTTTCAACATACTTTGCTTGATGCATAACAATTCCCCCCTCAACGGATACAAACTGGATGCCAAGATAGTAGCTCAAAAGACCAAGATAAGTGACATCAAAAGTATGCTGCAAATCAGCCATCAGAATGTCAAGTTTTGCATCACATGACCCAGTCAAGAGTATGTCATCGACATAAAGAACAAGCACTATAAGATCAGCCCCATTTTTGCGTACATAGAGTGTGCTTTCAATCGGACTACATGTGAAGCCAAGAGCAATCAAGTGCTTATGTATTTTGTCATACCATGCACGTGGAGCTTGCTTGAGACCATACAAAGCTTTATGCAAGTGACAAACCATATGCTCTTTCCCTTTCATAGCAAATCCAGGAGGTTGCTTCACATAGACCTCTTCTTGCAAATCTCCATTCAAGAAGGCTGTTTTTATGTCCAATTGATGCACTTTCCAACCTCGATGGGCAGCCAATGCAACCACGGTACGAATGGTAGTCATACGTGAAGTAGGCGCAAAAGTTTCCTCATAGTCAATGCCATATTGTTGCGCATATCCTTTGGCAACCAATCGAGCTTTGTAGCGATCAATGCTACCATCATATTTTCTCTTAATCTTATAAACCCACTTTGTACCAATGGCATTCTTTCCTTTTGGCAATTCACATAACTCCCAAGTACCATTCCTATGTATGGAATCCATTTCTGATTGCATAGCACTCATCCATTGTGGATCGTCACATGCATCTTCAAAAGAAAGTGGCTCTTCATTACATGCTGTAGCAATAAGAGAATAATCCACAAAATTACTTGATGCATGGTGAGAGCTTGATCTTGTTCTACCAAGTAGAGGTGCACTCAATTTGCTGTCCTGCAAAGTTTGTTTCAGCCACTTTGGCATGGATTGTGCACTCTTGATAGACATGCGTTCATTATGTAATACATCTTCAATATGTACATCATGCGTGGGCTGAATTTCATGCTCAGTTTCAGCCATATTTTGACGCAAATGTTCAGCCATATGTGGCTGAAAATTTCCAACAGTTTTGGCAATTTTTTGTTGAATTTTTTCAGCCATGTTCGATGGCAAATTCTGTACATTTTCAGCCCCATTTGGCTGGAATTTTTCAGCCCTTTGAACCTCAGTTGGCTGGTCTACATGGCCATAGTCAAGCGCACCATTTTGGAACAAAGGCATGAGTGTATCGAACACATCTTGTGAGCTAACTGTTGGCAGTTTTTTGCATTCAAGTAGAGGAAAAACTGAATTTTCAGCAAATACCACATCTCGACTCACAATAATTGTGTTCGTCAATGGATGGTACAACCGATATCCCTTACTTTCAGCACTATAACCAACAAATATACATTTCTTTGCCTTGTCATCAAGTTTGTGACGTTGTTGTGATGGCACGAGAGCATATGCCAAACAACCAAACACACGCATATGACTAACCATAGGCTTATGACCATTCCAAGCCTCATAAGGAGTGATGACTCTCAATGCTTTTGTAGGGCAGCGATTCAACACATAGTTTGCACACATGACCGCTTCCATCCAAAACTTATGAGGAAGATGCTTTCCTTTAACCATACATCGTGCCATTTCAAGTAAAGTTCTATTTTTACGCTCGGCAACACCGTTTTGTTGAGGTGTATATGGCACCGTACATTGATGTGAAATACCTCTTTCACGAAGAAAAGCATTAAACTCATGTGACATGTATTCACCACCACGATCCGTGCGTAGAGTCAAAAGCTTTTGTGAAGAAAAATTTTCAGCCATAGCTAAAAATGCTTTGAAGCAAGAAAATACCTCATTCTTTGCTTTCATAGGATACACCCATGTATGGCGAGTAGCATCATCAATGAAGGTAACAAAATATACATGCTTCCCAAAAGATGGAGTCTTGACCGGACCACATACATCACTATGAACAAGTTGCAATTTTCTTGTAGTGTGTGTGTGACTATCTTTTGGAAAAGAAGCACGATGCATTTTTCCAAGAATGCAACCTTCACATGCATGCTTTTCAATGGACTCAAGTGTAGGCAAACCAATAACCATGTCCTTCTTTTGCAAGTAGAGCAAACTATTGAAGTTTAAATGACCAAAACGAGCATGCCAAAGCTCCATTTCAGCCATGGAAGAAGTATGAGCAACCAAGGCATTCGAGGCAGCCCTCTTGTATGTATCCATGCGATACAAACCATCACATAATGTACCGGACATCACAATAACATCGCCATTGCTGAAATCATGAACCATACACTTATCATCAACAAAGTGTACATGAAGTCCAACTTTGGCAATCAACGGAACTGAAATTAAGTTCTTCTTGATACCGGGCACATACAATGCATTTTTCAAGAGAATCACACCTCCATTTGCAGCCGTAAGCTCAATTTCTCCTACTCCAATGATAGGATAAGAGGCATTGTTTGCACACACCACATGTCCTCCTTTAGGTGCATCTTTCAAAGAGGTAAAAAATCTTTTGCATGATGTTATGTGCTTTGAAGCACCACTATCAAAGAACCAATCCGAATTAGCCTCATTCACAACCATACATTTAGAATGTAAAGAAGCATCATAATGACATGTAACAACACATGCCCAAAAATCTTGAGCCATGTTAGCTTCATCATTCTTTGCATTTGCTGAATTTTCAGCAATAGACATGCCCGATTCCTTCTTCTTTTCATTGCGTTTAGCAAGCTTTCTACACTCATCAATAGTATGTCCAGCCTTCCGGCAATATTTGCATCTCTTCTTCTTTTGCAAATCGCTATCATTAGAGGAATGAGTGGAGGAGGAAGCTTGAGGCTTTGGTTTTGATGAACCAAAAGTTGAACCATACTTGCTTTTCCCCTTTTGTGAGATAGCAAGTGCTTGCGTTCCCTCAATCAAACCACTCCTATTCACTCTAGATTGCTCTTCTTGCAAAAGAAGAGACACAACCTCATCAAATGCATACATATTAGGATTTCCTTTTGCAACCAAACGGAGTGTAGTAGCAAAGCTTTGAAAAGATTCCGGTAATCCTTTCAACAATGTAGAAATGAGTGATGCATCCGGAATGATCTCATCTATGTTTGCCAATTGCTCTTTCAAGTCCTTGATGCGTGTCACATACACATCCACTGACTCATTTTCAGCCATACATACATCCTCAAGTTGCTTCCTCAAGTATGCAACACGTGCTTCATTACGCACGGCATACAAAGAAGCAAGAGTGTCCCATGCCTGTCGTGATGTAGAACATGACCGAATGTGTGGAACTATATGACGCTTCACTGAAAGCGCAATCAAAGCATGAGCTTGAGCATCTTTTCCATCCCATCTAAGCTGCTCCTGTGTAGGTGGAGAAGGAGAAACCACTGTACTCGAAGAAGAAGCTCCATCTGTGACAGTAGACTGTGAAGTAGAAGCACCTGCCGGTCTTCGATCTACATCTGCCACTATGTTCCAAAGTTGTTTTGCAACAAGAACATGCTTCATCATGTAAGACCACATCGGATAGTTGGTCCCATCAAGCTTATCTTCAGCTTGAAGCATGCCAAACAAGTCATTGCTGCCCGCCATTTCACTAAGGAACAAAAATGTGACAAAATCTTCACTTCGACGAAAGCTGAAATGAGTGCTGAAATTTCAGCTCACAAACCGTCACTCTGATGGCGATTCTGACTGCACGAATGGCTTCGAAATGGGGGTAAAACCCCAGCGCACCTGGTGGAAATGTTTCCGGGCTGCTGAAATTCACAGTTCTATGCTTCGAAGTCGATTTGCACTGTTAAAGTGCGCGCGCGCCGCGACGCGAAAAACCGAAACTTGAGAAGAAGCTGAACCTGCTCTGATACCACTGTTGGGTGTGTGTAGAAGTGCGAGAGATACACGAGAAGCACACACAAGGAGCACAAACGCAGCAAGACACACGGAGAAGACGATGGCTGGAATAGCTCACTCTATAGATCGATTAACTGAACTGAAGTAAGAGCTGAATAATATCCCTAAGTACAAAGTACCACCACATATGAGAGTATCAAGTATGTGGTAACATGGGGAAAAAACCTCTACCCAGCACTAGAGTAAAAAGTGCCCATGTATAGGGAAAAGGTTCACATCAAAGCTACTTGAGGAACACATAAGTGTAACAGCGAATTCCACAGGCTTAATAAGGTTCAGCCTTCGTCGCGTCGACAAGAAGTGGTATCAGGCAGAGCCGAGTAAAACCACAACACACATAAGTGAGCACTGTAGACCTTTTCCCAAAGGCTCTACCTAGGAAAAAGTTTTAAGCTTTTTGCAAAGCTTTGGGCTTACTTCCTTTTGTGGATCAATTACACATAGCTTGGCACTTCTTTATACATAAGTGCTAGCTCCATGTTCATTTTGTGACCCCTAGGGGGGATTTGTTGATATATTTTGATAGTGCTGTGTGTGAACACACTCAAGACCATTGGGGCTCTTTTTTCCCTCTTTAGGAGGTTTTTTTTCCCTGTCTTATATATACACATATAACCTTAATGGGTTGCTTATCTTTGTACATTCACTTGGTAATACATTCAGTATTGTATGTTCTACTCCAAGCTTCTTCTTCTTCTTCCTTGTGTTGTTCGCGTGCTTCCACATACCTCAAACTCCAACACTTAGATGGAACAACAAAAACAGCCTTGATAAAATTTCAAGATTCAAGAAATATGTGGACCTTGATGTCATGCTAAATAGAAGATGGTGTCTAGATTCATGAAGTTTTAGATGGGATCTTAAGTTACAATCCCTTTGGCATCACCTCATCAAGGTTAAAAAATCAGTTCTTATGTGGCAAATCCTGCACCAACGAATTTGAACCAATGTAAAAGCTAAAAAAGTCTACAAAGCTCCTCCATGGTGTAAATGATGCCTTTATGGCAATGAGGACTTGGGACACCTCTTCTTTTCTTTCCCCAAATCAATGTCAATATGGTGCACCCTTGGGAAAATCATGTTGTTGTAGGGACAAATCAACTTGAAGCAAGTGCTATAGGGTGAAGCGATTGGTTGTTCCTCAGCACTATGGAATGCTATAAGAGGTGAGACCCTCTAGAAGATTTGGAAAGAGAGGTGTGCTGCCACCTTTGGTAGGCCTCCTAAAGAATAGTCGATTGAAACATCTCTTTTCCTTATAGGAAAAAGAATCTCTAACTGTAAGAAGCCCCCACATTTTAGACATCACAAAGTGTTTTTCCTTGAGAGAAAGAAGAATAAAAGCAAGTGGGCTCCCCACAAGGGGAAGAAAGGGTTATCAACCTTGTTTACAATGTTTTCTAGCAAGTTCTAGGCAACTCCTGCTTTGTGGAATTTGACAAATCTCATGGGTGCTAGGCCCGTTCACTTGTACAATTGTTCCTTCTATTAATTAAAGTTTGGGAGAGTAGACTATTGCATAACTTCCTAAAAAAATTTTGAAAAGCTTTCACGTACTCCTTCTAAAAGAATCATATATTTTCAAGGAAGTGTAGTGTAAGAGTAAACAAAGTCGAGTTTGAAGCACTTGCATAGAGCTCAAGTCCCACATCTCACATAAGAAAGTTCGGAAAGGATATGGTGTTTCAATCATTGTAAAAAACAAATACCATCTTGTAAAATTGATCCAATGTTTCATCATTGTACGTCTTTTCCTTAGGAAGTGGACAAAATATAGAATACACGGATGAGAATCTTCACTCTTTTCTTTTTTTAGAGGAGTTCCTTTCCATAGAAGACTTTCTTACATGCTTGAAACTAGATCCTTATGTCCAAAAACTGAGGGATTGTACATGGTGGGCACCTAAGAGATTGTAATAACATTCCAAAGGTTACAATCCATGGTTAAGAAGGCACCCTTGAAAGAAATTTCACTTAGCAACCTAAGCTAGTTTTCAACCTTGAACATGTCCCCAACATGTTTAAACCACTACATCACATATGTAGAACTTTTGAATTGATTTCAAAGCCCATAAGAACTTTTACATGATGCCCATATGCAAGCTCACACAATGTGAACAAGCACTCCAATGTCTTATCTCAAAGCCTTCTCAATGAAATCTACTTGAATTAGGGAGGTGGCCAATGCAACGATAGCATGCAAGGAAGACCCCTCAGGGAGGACATGGCTAAAGGGTGGTTCAATTTAGTAAATGAAAGCATGACTGTGAAGCCAAGTTTAAGCATTTGAGTTACTTATCGAATTTTAATATTTCTTAAATTTTGTTCTAAATAGATTGTAATATGATTGAATAAAAATGGCACAAGAGTGTGGAAGAACCCACTTAAAATTTCCTTGTTAGTATAATTTGATAGTGATGTGTGTGAAAACACATACTATAGCGGCATGTTTCTCCCTCTTTAGCAATTTTTTACCCCCAATCTGTGTATATGCATATTAGCCTAACATGCTACTTATCTTTATATATTCACACTTATTAATAAACTATGTGTTGTGCTCCCAAACTTCTTCCTCCTCCTCCTCTTGTTTGTGTGTGTTCTCACAACCCAAACTCCAATGATTGGTACCAAAGTAGGTTGTCTGTTGAGTAATCAACATCTCTCATTAGCGAAGTGTCCTAGCAGAAGAACTAAAGTAACTAACAAGACCACCAAGGGTTAGAGAGAGCACATATCCACCCATCCAACTACACCCTTATATATATCTCTAAGCCAAGGGGTTGCATGTCTTTGAACTTATCCAAGTGTCCAGCCAAGTGTCCCTCATATAGATAGTTACCCCCAAGGTTTGGCAGACTAGGAGTTTTACTATCAATGTGACATCTTTTATGAGGATAGGAATTTCCACCTCACCCATGCTATGGGTTTCCATGCCTCCTAATCCTATGAGGTATGCCTCAATCTGATGCACTTTCTGATCCATGTCTTGATAGTATGAAGACCTAATCACACTAGTTGCTGCACTTGAATCAATTAGAGCCTTAATATGTGTGAATCCTATCTTAAAACTTTCAGCTTTATTTACTTGGCATTTTGTACATCTAAGTACATAATCATGCATGTCTTTATGTACACTAGTCTAGTAAAATTGTCCCCTGAACAATTCACAAGTTTTGGTTATTACATGATGTCTGGCACTCATGACATCATGACATTCAAACAAAACTCATTTTCTAAGTTCTTGGTCACAAGGGATGCACACTTTCCCCTTATATAGCATATATTCATCTTGAATACTATAGTGTTTAAACTTATCTTCAGTTGATAAGTTTGTATCCTGAGTTGAAACCTCTTCCAAGCTTCTTTAAACATTATATCTTCTTGATACTTTCATTTCATTAATTCTACTAAGTCATTAGAAATTTGTATGAAACTCAAAGAATTCAACATTGGCATTCTACTTAATGTGTCTACCACGACATTGATATTTCCTCTTCTATATCTGAGTTCATAATCAAATTCTTGAAGTATCTGAACCCATCCAACTTTCTACCTAAGAGCTTAGATTGGTTTGCAAACCATTTGATACTTTCTTGATTAAAAACTATAGTCACCTTGGCACCAAACAAGTAATGTTTCCACTTCTTTAGAGCATCTCCAATGGCATAAACCTCTTTTCCATAGGTAAAACAACTTTGCTGAGCTGATTTTAGCTTCAACCTTTCAAAAGCAATTGGTTGGTCATTTTGGTTCAGCACAACTCCGATTGCTAAATCAATAGCATCTGTTTCAACTATAAAAGGTTCATTTGGATATACTCTTTATAGAATCGAGCCTGAAGCTAGAGCTTTCTTAAGCCGTTCCATAATATCAACCTATTCCTTCTCCCAAATAAGGCTTTTAGGTTTTCCTTTAACTTTCAAATAAAGGGATCAAATTTTTACAAAGTCTGGCACAAACTTTCTATTGTCTCCTACTAACCCTAAAAGAATTTGAAGCTCTCTAATGATGGAGAGTGTTAATATCCAAAAGAACAAGCTATCCTTGATGTTAGAACACTTATATATCAAGAAAAGCTTAAAACCGAGACCAATTTTGGAAGACCAATGCCAAACTATCAGAATTTGTACTAACTGTGAAGAGAGTCACTACTCAGAAAAGTCTACTGCACTTAATTCATTCATTGCCTAACCAAATGTGTAAAGTTTTCAATGAAACTTTGTATGAAGTGTTGCTAATGTTTCCACACCTTCTCCAAGTTAAATCATCTCAAAAGATTCAATAGAACTTGAGAAATGATTCAAACAGTTCACCTATGTCTAAAATTGTTCCTTTGTATAATCAATTTTTACACCTTCAACTTCTAAAGCATAGTTCTCTCAAATTACAACCTGTTTATTCAAATGCTTTTAGCCATAGGTAGCTTACCTTCCAGCTTAAATAATGAGTTCTTGCTTGCACAAAAATTTACACTGTGAAAGGAGAACTGACCAAAACATTAGTATCAAATTTTGCACCTGTTGGAACTCCACTTCTTCACATTTACACATGCAAATGTTCCTACTCTCAATTCTCTCAGCTTGATCACAATTAGGATCTGAGAAATGTATAGAGGTCAATCAACTATAGACTTAGACTTGTACAAATTCATTTTACAAAAGATTAATAAACACAAAAGGAGTACTCAGCAAAAGATCGGGCACAATTTTTCTTCTTCTCTGAAAATTTTACATCTGAATGATGAGAGAGTTCTTCCTCACTTGTAAAATGTCTAATGACTCTTAAAACTTCTAATTCTTCTCATCTCATGCTCTCTCATACTTTCCCCAACTTTCTACTTGTATATATCGGCATATATGTACAGGCTCATGACCATACAAAAGGTATAAGTGAGCTAACTACAAATCAATGTACATATGCATACAAATCTTCATTTCTTGAACATACTCTATCTTCAATCTTCAATTGTTGATCTTTTACTCATCCTTTGACTTCAAGTCTTTATCCAAAACATCAATTGGTGGTTGACTTGCACCAAAAGCTCCCCCTCAATCATCAATTGAGGTTTTCTCTATCTTCTTTATACCTACCATGTCTTTGAATCTTTGTAGTTTTGGTCCATCCAAGATTTTGGTTAGCATATTTGCAATCTGATCTTTTGTTGAAGTATGTATGACTTTAATCTCCTTATTAATCACCTTCTCTCTTAAGAAGTGATATTGAATCTCAATGTGTTTAATCCTAGCATGAAAAATAGGGTTAGCAGCTATATACAATGAGCTCATATTATCTCCATGAATAGTGGGTGTACTCTGAATGATGTCAAAACTCTTCATGATAGTCTTCAACCATATGACTTCCTTTGCAGCTTCAACCATATCTTTATACTTTGCTTCTGTAGATGATAAAGCAACTGTGTGTTGCTTCTTAGAACACCAAGAGATTAACTTATCTCCCACATAACACAAGTATCCATATGTTGAGCTCGTATCATCAGGATTACCTGCCCAATCTGTATCACTATATATCTTGATGTTTGTATCTGATGTAAAACCATAATACAAACCTTCCTTGAGTGTACCCTTAATGTATCTCAACACTCTTTGTCCTACAACCCAATGTTCTTTCCTAGGACAATGCATGAATTGAGACAACACTCCAATTGCATATGACAAATCAAGCCTAGTTAATGTAGCATAGATTAGACTACCAACCAGACTTTGATAGAGTTTCATATCCTTGAATTCTTCTCCTCCATATCTGCTAAATTTGTGATTCACCTCCATTGGAGTAGGTGCTACCCTGCAATCTTCCATTTTAAACTTGATCAACAAGTTCTTCAAATACCTTTCTTGAGTTACATACACTCCATGTTGAGTATATGAGATCTCCATGTTGACAAGTCTCCCAAGTCACTAATCTTAAACTCTTTCTCCATTTGCTTCTTGAGGCTTTGAATTCCCTTCTCATCTGTACCTGTAAGAATTATGTCATCAACATATATGCACATGTAAATGAACCCATCATCACTTGCTTTGACAAGCAAGCTATTATCTGCTTTAGATACTTGAAAACCAAGTTCCTTCAAGAACTTCACAAGTCTATAATTCCATGCCCTTGGGGCCTGCTTCAAACCATACAAAGCTCTCTTGAGCTTACATACATATTTTGAATACCTTTTATCTCTGAACCCTTGCAGTTGCTCCATGAAAACATCATCTGAAATATAACCATTACGAAAAGCATTCTTCACATCTAATTGACATAATCTCCAACCTTTACATGCAACAATGGCTATGAGTGTCCTGATGGTTGTCATCTTTGCCACATGACTATAGGTCTCATAATAATCTATACCATATGTTTTAGCAAACCCTTTCACAACAAGTCTAGCTTTATACCTAGACACACTTCCATCTGCATACCTCTTTGTCTTGTAGACCCATTTGCATCCAATGATCTTCTGACTATTTGATTTAGGAACCAAATCTGATGTCTCATTCTCCATCAATGCATCATACTCTTCCTGCATAGCTTTCTCCCAATTTTCCTTACCTTTTGCCTCTTCATATGTAGAAGGGTCTTCATCTGCTTTCACCATGTAAGCATAGTCTTTAGTAGTCAAAAAAGAAGTGTCATAGTTATACCTTGTAGGTTGCCATTTGTGTCTTGATGACCTTCTAAGTTCTCCACTTCTTGAAGTTTATGGTTCATCACATTCTGGATCAAACCTTGGCACTTCTTCAACTTCAATTTGTACTTCATTGCTCTCTTCTTCATCAAATATCTGAATCTTTGATTTACCTTTCTTTTGATTCAAAACTTCTTCATCACCTCCATGATTATTGATTGTACCTGCATACCAAGTACCTTGCTCATCAAATGTAACATCCTTTGATACAAGGAATTGCTTTGTGGATGGACTCCACAACCTATAACCCTTCTGCTTATCATCATATCCAATGAACACATACTTTTCAGCTTTAGGTTCCAATTTATGCCTCAACTGAGATGGCACATATGCATAAGCCAAACATCCAAATACTTTGCAATGATCTAAGGTAGGTCTCTTACCCCACCAAGCTTCATATGGTGTCATAACCTACAAAGCTTTACATGGTAACTTATTAACCAAATATGTAGCTGTATTTACAGCCTCATCCCACAAATAATTTGGGCAATTTTTCTCCTTCATCATTGATCTTGCAAACTCAACAAGAGTTCTATTTCTCCTTTCTTCTACACCATTTTGTTGAGGAGAGTACCTGCAAGTAACTTCCCTTTTTATACCTGGAATCCATAAGTGATCACTGAACTCATTAGATAAATACTCTCCCCCTCCATCTGACCTTAGTCTTTTCAACTTCTGACCTGTGATTCTTTCTGCATACACATGATAATGTTTAAATGTATTGACTACCTCTGATTTATACTTGATCACATATATAGTGATCCACCTGGTAGCATCATCAACATAAATCACATAAATATCTTGAACCATTTATACTAAAATCCTTTGATGGTCCCCACACATCTGTATGTACCAACTCAAGCTTCTCTGAATACATGAAACCATGCTTAGAATATGATTGCTTATGAGCCTTACCTAACTGACATGCCTCACATCTGTATGTCATATGTTGACCTGCAACATTAGGCAATCCAATCACTGAACCATTGTTAACCATATCCTTAATACCTCTTTCATTGAAATGTCCAAGCCTTTTATGCCAAAGATCTAACTCAGAGATCTTATGTCCTCCATAAGTGAATAAGGCATGACCAACATTACCTTGAATCTTCAATGTGAAGAGTCTTCCTTCTTTCTTCCCTGAAACAATTTGTTTACACCCATTGCTAGGGTCTTCCACAAAAACTCCATCATTAGTGAACCTTACTTCATAACCTTTTTCAACAATTTGCCCTACACTTATCAGATTCTTTGGAATTGTAGGAACATACAAGACCTTACTCAGGAGAGTACTTCCATCCTTGGCCTTCACTAATCCAACTGACTTCACATTGTGCTTTGTATTATCACATGTTTGAACTACATGATTAGTTACCTTATTCTCCAAATCAATCATCAAAGCTATATTACCACTCAGGTGATTGCTACACCTTGAGTCAATGTAGAAGACTGTTTGGTCTTCACTTTGCCTTTCACAAGTTGCATTCATAATCAAGGTTGAATCCTCCTTCTGATTTGAAGCATAATTTTAGTAGGTATTATTGTAGGATTGACTTTGGAATCCTCTACCTGCATTTCTTCCAAAGTAACCTCTACCTCTGAAATTACCTCTTTGGTTTCTGCCACCTCTTCCTCTTGAATTAAAATTCTGATTATATCCTCCATTATTCTGATTATTATGCCAACAATCATGAGCTAAACTATTTGTCTTACCAAAAGTCCAACAAGCTTTGGCTCCATCTTTATTGCTTCTGCCTCTTCCTCTACCTTTGCCACCTCCTCTTCCTCTTAGGAAGTTGGCTTGGCTAGTTGTACCTTCTTCTTCATTTACTTGTTGCTTGCCTTTTCTATTCTTTTTCTTATCCTTTGAATACATTGCTTGACCTGCACACTAATCACCATCACCTTTGACATCCTATTCAAAAATCAGCATGTGTCCTAGCAACTGATTTAAATCAGCAGTGAAATGATCTAGTGACAATTCAGTAGACAAAATGAATGGCTTCCATTTCTCATCTCCTCTCAAACGTGTGAGGATTTGCCTTACCAATTTATCCTCCTCAATATCTTCATCAATTGCTCCTAATGCATCTGCAATGTCCTTCATCCTTGTTACATAATCAGAAATGCAGAGGCCTTCTTCTTGAATGTGGTAAACTCTACCCACAAAGATGCCTTCCTTGACTTTGTAGTGTTTTGGAAATGCTCATCCAAAGCATTCCATATGTCACTTGCACTTTCAAGTCCTCTAATATGAGGTAGCAAATAGTCATTGACTCCCATGTAGATAATACTCCTTGCTTGAGCATCTTTCTTCATCCAAGTCTTCAAATCTGAGAGTTCATCCCTAGTTGGAACACTAGGATCTCTGAATTCTGGTTTTTCTTCTTCTCCTGTGATGTAACCTATCAGGTCTTTGCTCATGATATGAGATTCCATCCTCATTGATCAAGCTGGATAGTTTTCTCTATCCAATTTCTCTATCTGAAGAGAACCTCCATCCTTTCTTCACCTGTGTATTAAATTCTTCAAACTTTATGAGGAATAAGTGTACCTTTACTTTGAATGAAGTTCCTTTTGATCTTCTTGATAGCTTCGGGCCTCCTTCTCAAGCTTTCCCTTTAAGCTTTCACCTTTTGAACCTTCAAATGTTGAGTTCTGTATGACTGCAGCAATCGAGGTTCTCCTTTCTTTTATTTTGATGATTCCTGCTCTGTTATCACTGATGGAGAGTCTTAATCTCCAAAAGAACAAGCTATCCTTGATGTTAGAACACTTCTATATCAAGAACAACTTAAAATCTTGATCAATTATGGAAGAAAAATGCCAAACTATCAAAATTTGTACTAACTAGGAAGAGAGTCACTACTCAAAAAAGTCTACTGCACTTAATTCACTCATTGCCTAACAAAATGTGTAAATTTTTCAATGAAACTTTGTATGAAGTGTCGTCTAATGTTTATACACCTTGTCCAAGTCAAATCACCTCAAAAGATTCAGTAAATCTTGAGAAATGATTCAAATATTTCACCTATGTCTAAAACTATTCTTCTGTATAATCGATTTTGACACCTGCAACTTCTAAAGCATAGTTATCTCAAATTACAATTTGTATATTCAAATGCTTTTAGCCATAGGTATCTTACCTTCTAAATTAAAGAATGAATGCTTGCTTGCTCAAAACTTTACACTGTCGAAGGAGAATTGGCCAAAACATTAGTATCAAATTTTGCACCTATTGCAACTTCACTTCTTCACATTTACACATGTAAATGTTCCTACTCTCAATTCTCTCAGCCTTATCACAATTAGGATCTGAAAACTTGTATAGAGGTCAATCAAATATATTCTTAGACTTGTACAAATTCATTTTACACAAGATTAAACACAGAAGGAGTAATGAGCAAAAGATCGGGTGCAATTTTTCTTCTTCTCTGAAAATTTTACATCTAAATGATGAGAGAGTTCTTCCTCACTTCTAAAATGTCTAATGACTCTTACAACTTCTAATTCTTCTCATCTCATGCTCTCTCATACTTGCCCCAACTTTCTACTTGTATATATAGGCATATATATACAGGCTCATGACCATACAAAAGGTATAAGTGAGCTAACTACAAATTAATGTACATATGTATACAAATCTTCATTTCCTGAACATACTCTATCTTGAATCTTCAATTGTTGACCTTTTCTTCATCCTTTGACTTCAAGTCTTTATCCAAAACATCAATTGGTGGTTGAATTGCACCAACACGTAATGGTTTTATGGATAACTTGGACCTTTTCAGGATAAACTTGAATTCCCTTTTCAAATATAATATGACCAAGATATTTGATCTCTATTGAAAAGGATTCACACTTAGCTTCTTTTCCGTATAGTTTGTTCTCTTTTAGAACTTGGAAAACCTTTTCCGGATGTTCTAGATGAGAAATTGTATCTTGACTATAGACAAGAATGACATCAAGGAAGTCAACTATAAATTTCTCCAAGTAAGAGCTTAGTATTGTGTTCATTAGAGTCATGAACATAGCAGGGACATTTGTTAGTCCAAAAGGCATGACTAAAAATTTGAAATGGCCATATTTGGTTTTGAAAGATATTTTAGAAATATTTTCACGTTTAATTCTAATTTGATGGTATCCTTGATGGAGATCAAGCTTTGAAAATAGCATAGCCCCTTTTAGTTTATCAAATAAATCATCAATGCAGGGCATTGCATATTTTTCCTTGATCGTAACTTTTTATGATTAGATAAAGGAGATGAGACATATGGAAGTGGATTCATATTATAAACATTATTTACATCAATTGGAAGTATCATATAAACTTCTGCTTTCTAGGTATTTACAAATTTCTTTAGTTACATACTTGAAATCAAGGGGGTACTCAGCACATCATGTTCCCCTCAAATTAGGTAATAGATTCCATTCCTTTTGAAATCCAAAGTATTCAATTGATAACTTCTTTTGAGTGTTTTCCCTAAGCCCCAAAGTGTTGGTGCAAGACAAGCCTACACACATTGGCTTGGAACCTTGGACTCATGGAAGATTGGCATGGATAAAGATTTATCAAGGCTTCACTTGAACCAAAACTCACATGAACATATGCTTATAAATTCTTACCTTTTTACTCCTTGTAAAAGTCTATTTTGACTTGGCATCTATGTAATCACTTGTAGTCATTCAACTACCTCATTAGTCGTGGAAAAGAGAATAGTTAAGTGGAGAGAATATCTCCCTACTTTTAGAGGAGAGATTCTAGGGAGCCTTAGTTTGAATTTCAAATTCAAATGATCAAAAATTTCTATAAAAGATGATTTGAAAAGTCACGGTTAGTTCAGTCACTTTAGCTCACTCCCCGAGGCAATTCTTCATTGTAACTGAGTGTGTGTTAGTGCTACTCCATAGCCTACACCACCACACCTCAATTAGCTATGCTTGTCATGCTATTTGAGCTTGTACAATTTCATTAATCAATAGATATACACACATTTCTCAATTCTAGTTCTCTGTGTTAACTTCTCCAAGTCTGTCAACTTCAAAGGAGCATATCTCAGGATCTACTAAACCAAATCAAGAGATCTATAGCGCATTGGAACCAGCTCAAGGTCTTCTACAAGCATACAAAAGCTCAGAGGATTTCATTCAGCCATTTGGGAGAAATCTGCTTCGAAGTGCACACTGGTCTGTGTCTGCAGAGTTCCTAAAAAGTCGGGGGTAACTAGAAGTTTGCTAAACTTATTTCTCAGTGCATAGTTTATCAATTGAAGTGATTCCACTTGTGATTGGTAGCTTACTAAGGTAATTTATTACTCCCAAAAGGAATTGTTCCAATTTTAAGTGTGCTGGACACACTGAGTAAAAGTCTGAGCAGGTATCACTACAGGAATAGAAAGTTTTTTCTTGATTCTTGAAGTATCAAGTTATCTGTTTTGGTTTGATCATTACCCAAACCACTTTCAAAGTACATATATGGTTTCTTTGTGTCATTTGGAAGCTAAGCAAGTGTACTAAGCATATCTGAAGAGAAAAGAGGGCAGGTGTGAAGCAGGTTTTGCAGCACCAACTGATTTCCTGAGTGCATCCATCCATCACTCCCAACAGTGGTATCAGAGCAAATAAGGTAATCATGGGTGATGGTTTCCCTTCCTTCATTGACAAATTGGATAGAAATAATTACCAGGCTTGGTCATTAAGAATGAAGACCTATCTACAAGGGAGAAGTCTATTTGGATACATATCAGGAGATGAGGAGTTGCCCTCATTCAAGACTAGAGGACTACCTACAAAGGATGAACATGAAAGGCTCAACCAATGGTGTGCAAAGGATGCTTTGGCAAGGTCTTATCTCTTAAACTCTATATCTGACTTTCTTTTACCTCATGTAAGGAACTGTAAGACTTCCCAAGAGACTTGGGAAACCTTGTCAAACTATTTTTCTTCCAACACAAGGGCTAGGAAGAATCAATTATGGATTGAGTTCACAACCCTTAGGAAGCAGCCCAAGCAATCAGTCTCAGAGTATGTGACAAAGATTAAAGATGTGGCAGACCAACTAGCAAGCATTGGAGAGGAAATTGAAGAGGAGCAAATAGTCAGGCAAGTGACAAATGGACTCAAGGCAGATGATAAGTGGGAAAGTTTCACCATTGCAATGGACCTCTATATGGACATGCATACTCCTGATCTCACAACACTCATGGGCCAACTATTTACACATGAAGCAAAGTTTACAAAGGTTGGAGATCAATCAAAAGGTAATAACCCCTCTGCTCTCTATACTGATAAGAAGGTTAAAGATAAAGGCAAGAAGAAACAGGATGAAGAAGGCTCTACCTCTCAAGCTAATTATGCAGGGAGAGGTAGGTCATCAAGAGGAAGAGGCAGAGGAGGTAAGTCAGGTAGGGGGAGACCCTACAACTCATCACCATGCAACATTTGTGGATTGTCCAATCATACCACAGATGAATGCTACAAGAACTACAAGAATTAGAGAGGAAGAGGCTACTCAAGAGGTGGATACTCTCAAGGGAGAGGCAGATTCAATCAACACCAAAGCTACAATGGATACAACAATTCATACAACAACAACTACAACAACAATCACAATGGTAACTACCAAGGTGGATTCAGAAATAGAAGAGACTACAACAATTACACAGAGGAGCAAGATGACTCCCTATTGATCATGAATATGACCTCCAAGATAGGTACAAATGATGATCATTTATTTTACATTGACTCAGGATGTTCTAACCATGTAGCTGGCAATGTGGCACTACTTTCTGATTTGGAAGAACCCAAGGGCAAACATCAGGTACAAACAGGTGATGACACCAAACACTCTGTTGTCAAAGTTGGAAATGTGAAGACATGTGATGGTAATCAGAATCTATTAAGCAGGGTACTCTATGTACCTACAATAACTAAGAATTTAATGAGTGTTGGTCAAATTGTGGAGAAAGGTTTGCAGGTCAGATTCACACAACATGGAGCATATGTGGAGGACCCAAAACATGGATTCAGAAGGATAGCCAAAGGGGAGAAATCAGGTAGATTATTTACATTTGAGCTAGAAGACACCAAGAATATTGCCCTGTATAATTATAAGGATCAGACACTTTCAGAGTTAGAAATATGGCATAAGAGATTAGGGAACATAGGAGAAAGAACTCTAAAGCAAATGTGCAGGGATCAATGTGTGCTTGGGATACCTAATGTGTCCAAGCAACACATGATTTACAAATGTGGATCATGTCAATTTGGTAAGTCTCACAGATTACCCTACTCAAGGAAAGGTTTCATGCATGAAGACTACCTAGATTTGGTACACACAGATGTTTGGGGACCTAGCAAGGACCCTTCCATTTCTGGTTCAAGGTATTATGTGTCCTTTATTGATGACTATAGCAGGTGGACCATTTTATACTTTATGAAGCACAAAGATGAAGTATTTAATTGTTTCAAAAAGTATCTTGCACTTGTTGAAAATCAAACAGGAAGAAGCTTGAAGAGGCTAAGGTCAGATGGTGGAGGAGAGTACTTCTCCAATGAGTTTGAAGATTTCTTGCAGGAAAGAGGCATCAAAAGGGAGATCACTACAAGATATTCACCTGAACAAAATGGGGTAGCAGAAAGAAGGAATAGACTTATAGTAGAAACAGCTAGGTCTATGCTTAATGAGAAAAAGTTGCCAAATTACCTATGGGCAGAGAGTGTATCCATTGCCACTTATCTCATCAATAGGTTGCCATCCAAATCACTTGATGGCATGACACCATATGAAGCATGGCATGGTAAGAGACCCTCTCTGGATCATTGCAAAATCTTTGGTTGTGTAGCATATGTGCATATTCCCTCACAGGTAAGGGGAAAGCTAGACCCCAAGGCTGAAAAATGTATCTTCATTGGTTATGATTTGAACCAAAAAGGATACAGATTCTACAACCCCACAAACAAAGGGTTCAAGGTAAGCAGAGATGTCATATTTGATGAAAATGACTCTTGGTATGAGAATGAATGCAGGAAAGTGAGTCTACCCTATGACATGGAAGAAGATTTTCCAAAGCTTACCAAGGAAGAGCCAACTCAGCAAGAAGATTCAAGCTCAGATGATGATACAATAAAACTTGAAGAGTTCAAGGCTTGGAAGTCCAAAGGAAAGATGAAGATGAAGCAATTAGAGGATAAGCCAGAAACCTCTACTCAAGCAATGAGGAGATCTCAAAGAGAAAAGAAGAAGCCTATCAGATTTGGGTATGACACATCACTTGTAACTAAACATTCTGTATATCTTGCAAAAGACTTGTTGAATGAAGAACCAGGTACCTATGAAGAAGCAATTACTAAACCAGAATGGAGAAAAGCCATGGATGAAGAGATAAAAGCTCTCAAGGAAAGTGATACTTGGGACTTGGTACCCAAGAAGGACTCTATGAAGGTGATAGGATCCAGATGGATCTACAAACTAAAGAAGAATTCAGATGGAACAATAAACAGGTACAAAGCTAGGTTGGTAGCCAAGGGTTTTGCACAAACCCAAGGCATTGATTATGAGGAGACATTTTCTCCTGTGGCCAAGATGCCAACTATCAGAGTATTGGTGAGTGTAGCTGCATCCAAGAATTGGAACATGTACCAATTGGATGTGAAGAATGCATTCTTGAATGGATGGATATCTGAAGAAGTCTACATGTCACAACCACCTGGCTATGAAGATCCAGATAAGGTACATTATATTTGTAAATTAAAGAAGGCTCTGTATGGTTTGAAGCAGGCACCTAGAGCATGGAATTACAGATTGACCACCTACCTTCTAGATCAAGGATTTGTGATGAGCAAAGCAGACACTTCTCTATTCATAAAGAGAAGTAGTACAGAGGTAATCTACTTATGTGTTTATGTTGATGACATCATCATTACAGGTAATGATGCCAATGGGATTAGACACATCAAAGGACAAATGATGAAAGAATTCAAGATCAGTGATCTTCGACTATTAAAGTATTTCCTAGGTCTTGAATTGATTTACACAGATTCAGGTATCTACATCACTCAAAAGAAGTATGTACAGGATATGGTCAAGAAGTTTGGTTTGCAGGATGCTAAGGTATCTACTACTCCAATGGAGGTTAACCAAAAGCTAAGTGCTCATGAAGGAGAAGAAATCAAAGACATTACAGGATACCAAAGTATGGTAGGTAGTTTGAACTATGCTACCTTGACAAGAATTGACATAGCATATGGAGTAAGTGTGCTTAGTCAATTCATGCACAAACCTAGGGTACCTCACCTAGAGGCAGCAAAGAAAATCTTGAAGTATCTGAAGGGAACACAAAGTCATGGTTTGTATTTTCCTTATACATCAGATATTGACATAAAAGTCTACTCAGATGCAGATTGGGCAGGATGCAAGGATGATAGGAGAAGCACCTCAGGTTACATTTGTTTTGCAGGAGATAAGCCTATTTCTTGGTCAGCCAAGAAGCAACCTACAGTGGCATTATCATCCACTGAAGCAGAGTATAGAGGACTTGCCAATGCAACTCAAGAAGCTATCTGGTTGAAGCTTCTATATACAGAGTTAGGTCTACACACAAGACCACCTATTATCTTTGGAGACAACACTAGCTCTCTTCACCTTGCAGCAAATCCAATTTATCATGCCAGAACCAAACACATAGAGGTTCATTACCACTATGTGAGAGAGAAATTACTTAGCAAAGAGATTCAATTGACATATGTATCTACTAATATGCAATGTGCAGATTTACTTACAAAGGCATTGGATGGAAACAAGTTATGCAGATTCAAATCTATGATTGGATTACAGGAAGTGATTGAAGAATGAAAGAGAAGACTTAAGCCAAAGTGTTTGGCTTGAGGGGGAGCTGTTGGTGCAAGACAAGCCTACACACATTGGCTTGGAACCTTGGACTCATGGAAGATTAGCATGGATAAAGATTTATCAAGGCTTCACTTGAACCAAAACTCACATGAACATATGCTTATAAATTCTTACCTTTTTACTCCTTGTAAAAGTCTATTTTGACTTGGCATCTATGTAATCACTTGTAGTCATTCAACTACCTCATTAGTCGTGGAAAAGAGAATAGTTAAGTGGAGAGAATATCTCCCTACTTTTAGAGGAGAGATTCTAGGGAGCCTTAGTTTGAATTTCAAATTCAAATGATCAAAAATTTCTATAAAAGATGATTTGAAAAGTCGCGGTTAGTTCAGTCACTTTAGCTCACTCCCCGAGGCAATTCTTCATTGTAACTGAGTGTGTGTTAGTGCTACTCCATAGCCTACACCACCACACCTCAATTAGCTATGCTTGTCATGCTATTTGAGCTTGTACAATTTCATTAATCAATAGATATACACACATTTCTCAATTCTAGTTCTCTGTGTTAACTTCTCCAAGTCTGTCAACTTCAAAGGAGCATATCTCAGGATCTACTGAACCAAATCAAGAGATCTATAGCTCATTGGAACCAGCTCAAGGTCTTCTACAAGCATACAAAAGCTCAGAGGATTTCATTCAGCCATTTGGGAGAAATCTGCTTCGAAGTGCACACTGGTATGTGTCTGCAGAGTTCCTAAAAAGTCGGGGGTAACTAGAAGTTTGCTAAACTTATTTCTCAGTGCATAGTTTATCAATTGAAGTGATTCCACTTGTGATTGGTAGCTTACTAAGGTACTTTAATACTCCCAAAAGGAATTGTTCCAATTTTAAGTGTGCTGGACACACTGAGTAAAAGTCTGAGCAAGTATCACTACAGGAATAGAAAGTTTTTTCTTGATTCTTGAAGTATCAAGTTATCTGTTTTGGTTTGATCATTACCCAAACCACTTTCAAAGTACATATATGGTTTCTTTGTGTCATTTGGAAGCTAAGCAAGTGTACTAAGCATATCTGAAGAGAAAAGAGGGCAGGTGTGAAGCAGGTTTTGCAGCACCAACTGATTTCCTGAGTGCATCCATCCATCACTCCCAACACAAAGCCACTCCCTACCTAATACCACATCAATTCTTTCCATGTCTATGATTTGGAAGTCAAGTTTATCCCTATAACCTTGAAATTCTATTTCTAGATAACAAATCATAGTGCCATTTTTCCAAAAAGTTCAAGACTGCATCTTTGTTTTGGTCTTTGTCTTCCCCTTAAAACTGAGGTGGTTTGATGTCTTTCACGAATGAAAGACTTCTAGGCCTAATGGAAGTGGGAGGAGGATTTATAGTTAATTCCTCTCTTTTATTTTTTAGAGACAAGTTATGAGCATCTATTCCTTTACTCATTGATGCGTTTCTTGGTTGAATTGACAAGGAACCCATTTGGGTAGGTAGGGGTAAAGTTGGACAAAGTGTAATCAATTTTTTTTCCATTTTTCTTTCAGTTCATTAATTGAAGTGCATAGGTGTGCCTTCATTCCCTATGAGATTGATTTCAGTTAGCCAATTGCAAGAGAGTAGATGTTATGCATTCTTTGGTGAGCATCATTTTTAGTTGCACTTGGGATAGTTTATGCTTGTCAAAGGTGCTATGAGCACACTTTGGACGATCATTTGGATGCTTTAGAGCATGATGTGGATGCTCATGTAGAGAATTATGAATGATACTCAATTAGAGTTAGATCATCAATTTGACCTTGGTGTTGATGTTGTGCAGTTAGCTCATGTGGAGCATGCTCTTCTGAGGAGGAATATCTATATTTAATACAAGTTGAAATTTGTGAACAAGTTGAGTGTAATCAAGAGAAGACACTCATTCAATGAGATGAAACCAAACTTTAGAAGAAGAAGGAAAGAAGAAAGCCTCCTACACAAGAAGAAGATAAAGAATCACTATTTCAAGTGCCGAAAAATTTTAAGAAACATGAAGTTGAGGATAGAAAAATCATGGTGAAGATGCCCAAAAGAGAAGCCCTCACAGGAGAAGCTTATGATAATGGAGAAAAAGTAAGAAGATTGTGTCATGGTTAAAGAAGGAGAAGAAAGATTTACGTACATAGGACATGATTCGACTCAAGAGGAGGAACAAGAAATGATTGCCCTACTAAGAGAGTATAGGGATGTGTTTTCTTGGAGCCGCAAAAATTTGAAAGGACAAACATTTGTTCTCGTAGGATACCCATGACACCAGAGGCCAAGCCATCTAAGAAAAAGCCTTACACATACAATGACAATTATGCAGCCAAGATAGAAGAACGAATTGATTGGTTTATTGAGGCAGGATTCATATATGAAGTAGAGCATACAAAGTGGGTATCCCCCATTGTGGTAGTCCCTAAGAAGAATGGAAAGTTACATGCATGCATTAACTTGAAGAAGTTTAACGTTGCCACTATATGGGATAGCTACCCTTTTCCAATCACGAAGCATGTACTTGAACTTGTAGCAAGCAAGGAAGTCTATAGCATCCTTGATGGGTTTTCAGGTTACAATGAAGTAGCCATAGCCCCTGAAGACCAACATAAAATTGCTTTCGCTACTAAATGGGGTATCTTTGCATTTAGGGTGATACCTTTTGGATTGACCAATGAACTTGCTACATTTTAGCACTTAATGTGTCATGTGTTCAAGAGCTTTTCGCGAAAGAATCTAGAGGTTTATGTGGATGGCCAATGTACCCATTCCCACATAAGACAAACACACATCTCAGAACTTAGGCAAATCTTCAATAAATACAAAGAGTATCAAGTGTTCTTGAACCTAGAAAAGTGTGTCTTCATGTTTAGACAAGGAAAACTTTTGGGCCACATTGCATCAAAGAATCATATATCAATCGACAAGGACAAAGTAAAAGCAATCACAAAATTGTCTAGGCCTAGAACAGTTGAAGAAGTACATGCATGTGGGTACTATAGATGTTTTATCCACATGTACGCGGTTGTGGCCTTTGTACAAACTCTTGGCTAACTTTGAATGGAATGAGGCATGTGAAAAATTGTGCCCAACTCCGATTTTGATTACACCGGAATGGAATAAGCCATTCTACGTGCTGTGGGTGGTGAAATGTCCATGGGGTGACAGTGTGGTGCATGCAGGGGCTACCATGTATGTGGGTATGGTAGGTGAAGTGAGTGTAGTGTCTGTGTAGAGTGATGTGGTTGTGAGTGTCTGTGAACCTAGCATCTGAGGAGCAGGAGCACGAATGAATTGTTCCATGAAGGATATGTAATGAGGTGAGGTGATTGTGGCAAGTGAGGTATGGGGGAACATGGATGAGGTGGATGGGAAGTATGGATCCCTGGAAGGGGGAAGGTGTGAATATGGGAAAGCAAGGAAACCTAGACTACCTTCTATGGGTCGCAGGTGTCCTTCTATACTAGGTTTGAGTGGGTGTCCAATGATGAGTTCTAAAGGCAAAAATGGTGAAGTGATAAAAGGATTGGTAATGGAAGAAAAAAGGGTGGCCTATGATGTTGGTTCACGAAAGGAAAAGGAGGATGAAGAGGCTAGGGTTTGTGGAATGATTGTTATTACAATAGCGATTTTTGAAATGGTTGGTGTCGGGGGTGGGGAAAATGGAGGAGATGGAGGGTGTTGGGGTGAGATTGGCGATATCTGTACAAATGTTTCGACTATAAAGTCTATGGTGGTGGTTGGGGTAGTTGTTAGCTCGATGGTAGCTTCAGGTTCAGTTACTTGTATTTGTACATTCTTGCTTGCTCATAATCATATATCCACTCTATGCTGGTTGTATCAGACAGCTTGTCGAATTGCTATGTAGACATCCTCCTAAACTCCCAAGGATTCGGACAATAGCTAGAGACTAGTGATGAATTACGGGTCCACTCCTTCATCTGCTAACATAGGGCTTAGCCTGATGCAAATGAAAGTCTGTGCCTCTCTTGCACTACTTTGATTGTGTCGTATAACCTTTGCAACTAGGTTGTGTACGTAGGAGGCCCTACGAGCTTTGGTACTCCTTGCTACTCATCTCGATATCTTTCTTCATGCCCTTCCTCACCTTCTTTGGATTCTTCATCTTCTGTGTCGTCTTCATTCTCTTCTTCATCCACTTCAACAATGGTAACGGGTACTTGTGACGTTGTTCCTTGTAGTTGAGCTCCTTCCAATTGTTGTTCTTCTTATGCTTCAAGATTGTGTCCTTTAAAATCTATTTGAAGTCTTCATTGGTGATTTCTTCCAAGGGTGCTCCTCTGGGGAATTCTAGGTCTGTGGGAATGGGCGGAAATATCATATTGGGACCTTTAGAGCTTTTTTGTGGTAGTCATAATGTGAATGGCATGATCCTTTGAGGAGGGGGGATGACATCTAGTGTTAACGTTGCTCCACGGGATTGAGCACATGGTACTTGTATAGTTCCTCTCGTCCTCTTGGAAGGGGGTCTAGTTGATGTTTGGCCTTTGAATTGTTGTACTCTATTCCACATGAGGGCTCTTTGGATCGAGATGTCATAAGCTGAACATCTATAAATAATCCTCGTCAATGTGCAACATCCATACAAGACTGATTTCCGTGGCCATCTCTTGTGAGCCAAGTGTATCTGATCGATGATCCAAATGTACATTCTCAAGTGAACTGCGATGTTTGGCATCATGGCCACCATGTCCTTGAGCTTGGTGAGGCTTCAATTCTTCATGTTATTGAGCAGTAGGACCTCCTTCTTTGTGGGTATGTGCCTTCCTCGCATATCTAGGGCCTCTCGCAATAAGTTATTGGTTAACTTAAACCTCTTCAACTCATTTCTGTTTGTTAGAGATGGAAGCAACAAATGTGCTTGTACCTTTGGGGTGCTTGCTCGGAGTTAAGGTGTTGATAAGGTAGTAGCATCTCATGAATTCAAGCTTTGGGGGCTGAGCACCAAAGTATGCATCCAATCCTACTTTCTCCCATATGAGGCATAGTGCTTCTGCATTTTGTAACTTTTCAAATTCTCATGTAAAGAAGTGATATTTGCCTTGCTTTCCATTGAATTCCAACTCTGACTCCCAGAGGTATGATCCTTCTCCCAAATCCTGCTACTTCACTAAACCAATGGGAAGCTTTGTCGACAAGCATGGTATGGCCACTTGGGGGGTCTTTTATAGGTATAATCTGAATAGCTTGTAATACCTTTGGTCTTTCAGATGTTTCATGCATGATTGGTAAGCTCTTGAGATCAGCCACCTGCTGACTAGTCCCTGCTTGAGAGCTAGTTCGTGCTATGTCAGCGATGATATTTCTTGAAGTATGTGATGCTATCTGCTATTAGAAGACAATCATATTAGCATTGCATCGAAAACATGATAATAGTGTGTTTCCTCTACAATACCAACATGCTACTGATGTGGTTAGGGAGTTAGTAAGTGAGATGTTTCATGTGACTGTGAGTGTTGGTTAGTAGGTTAGTGGTTCTTTCCTAGATGCATACTCTTTATGTGCATTGTACTCTGAATGCATCTATTCTAGTGTGAGTGGGCTTACACACTTGGGTCGGGTGGTTTGATACAAGGTTTATTCTCCAAATTGTTGTGTGTGATTACAGATTTCAAGTGTGATGATTTTTACATGTTGTTGGCATACGTCAACTATTCTGTGGGAACGTACATCTAATGCTTTGCACATGGCCATGGGATACCTTGGAGCTTCATAATCATCAGACCTAGGCTGATCTCTACCCTATCTTCCAAGTTTCATTCATCGAATGTGTTCTAAGGCTTCTACCTCCGCTTCTTCTCGAATTCGTTTTTCTTCTTCTTTATGTTTCTTTGCAGTGTTGAGTCACTTAAGCATTTCCTCCATCAGGGGTTCTTGATATAATTTGACTCTGCATCCATTGATGTAACTTGGTAGGATGTCACCTTCTAGAGTGGCTAATTGAACTGCTCCACAGCTTGTTGATATTTTGTTAATAATCATGGGTCCATAGCCATGCTTCTCTAACTTTCTTGCATGTTGCTTCAAGGCATACACTAGGAATAAATCTCTCGCTTTCAAGCCCTTATCCTTTAATTGGCATCAAAATATGCCTTTTGTCTTTTCTTAGCTGCATAAATCCCTGTGGCTACTCTCAATCTTGTTTCATCTAAGCGTTTTGGATCAAAGATTCTAGATGAAAGCTCATGGTCGATCCAATGATGCTCTTGTGCTACTCTTAGTGTGGGTATTAGGAAATCTAATGGTAGCACTGCATTTTGGCCAAACACCATATGAAAGGGTGTGGCTTGGAGTACCATTTTATAGGCAACTCGATATGCCCAAACAGCATGGTGTAGCTATTTGTCCCAATCAAAGCGTTTATTATTTACCAATTTAGTGAGAACATTACCAAAAATCTTGTTCGTGCTTTCGCCTTGGCCATTGGCTTGTGGGTAATATGGAGCCGACTTCTTATGAACCACCATGAATTTTTGGAGAAGATTTTCAATGACTTCATTCAAGAAGTGTGTGCCTCTATCAATTACTAATTCTATGGGCAAACCATATCTTGTAAATACATTCTCAAATAGGAACTTGGATGTGGTTTGAGCATCGTTCTTTGTTGTGGTCTTCACTTCTACCCATTTTGTTAGATAATCAATGGCCACAATGATGTATTCAGCATGTGAACCCTTAACAGGGGGATTAATAGGATCGACAAAGTCTTCCCCACTTAGAGAATGTGCGTCCAACCATCATAGGTTTCAATGGCATCTCATCTTTGCATATTGGGTACTGAGTTCCCTAACAAATATCACACCGCTTCACATAGGTATGTGCACCCATGTGAAGGGTTGGCCACCAAAGATCTACAAATATTATAGCTTTGATCACCCTATCTGGTTCAAAGTGTCCTCCTGCTACACCTTGGTGAGCATTTTCTAAGATCTTGAGATATTCACTCTCATGGACACACAACCTAAGATATCCATCTTTTCCTCATTTGTATAGAGTACCACCTATGAGTATGTAATCTAGCGCTTCCTATTCTAAACTTCATTGTCTGGCCAAGGTCATTTCTTGAGGGAATGTTCTCATCCTCAAAAAGTTTACCAATGGTTCACTCCAATCCAGCACTAAAGACACTCGATATAGAGTGGCATGTTCCATGGGTGGGTTAGTACTACAGATTGGGCATTCCTTACACATCCTATGGACATCTACTTCCATTGTTGGCCAATATACCCCTAACCATTGCAGAGTTTGTAGGGTTCGATGTTTGGAGTAGTGTTGTTGTAGTGCGCATGCATGTGCTATTTTGCAACCACTTTGCATGCTCGTCTCCATCTACATAGCAAGCCAGTACACCTTGATTGGTGTGCTTGTACAAGTTGTCTGCCATTATGTGATATTTTTGAGAACTCATTACTTCAACTCAAGATTAGTTGCCAAAGGATGCTCACAAACTCATGGTATAGACTATGAGGAAACATTCTCACCAGTTGCAAAGATGACTACAATCAGAACATTGATAAGTATAGCTACTGCAAGGAATTGAAGACACCTCCAATTTGATATGAAAAATGCATTCTTAAATGGTTGGATAAGTGAAGAGGAATACATGTCACAACCACTAGGTTTTGAAAACCCTAATCATGCATCTTATGTTTGCAAACTTAAGAAAGCATTGTATGGATTGAAACAAGCTCCTAGAGCTTATTATAGGTTGGTTACATACCTTCAAGATCAAGGGTTCATACCAAGCAACTCAAATCCTTCTCTATTCATCAAAAGGGACCACGATGAGGTTATCTATCTATGTGTATATGTAGATGATATTATTGTGACAGATGATGATCTAAATGGCATTCAAAGGATCAAGAGACACATGCAAGAGGAGTTCAAAATCAGTGACTTAGGTGAGCTCACATATTTCCTAGGTATGTAGGTGATACACAGATGAAGTAATGTATTTGACTCAAAGAAGATACATTCAAGATCTACTTCTCAAGTTCAAAATGGAGAACACTAAACCTGCAGGTACACCTTTGGAGATGAATCATAAACTTAGTGTTTATGAAGGTGAGAAAACTGAAGACATTAAAGAGTATCAAACCTTGGTAGGTAGCTTGATATATGCTACTCATACAAGGGCATATATCTCATATAGTGTGGGAGTGCTTAGTCAGTTCATGCACTCACCAAGAAGACCACACATGGATGCAGCTAAGAGAGTACTTAAGTATCTCAAAGGTACAATCAATGAAGGTGTATTCTATCCTTACTCTTCAGATTTGGATATCAAAATCTATTCAGATGCAAATTCTGTAGGAGCTAAGGATGATAGAAGAAGTACTTATGGTTACCTAGCATTTGCAGGTTCAAAGCTAGTGTCATGGAGTTCCAAGAAGCAACCAAAAGTTGCTTTATCCTCAACTAAAGCAGAGTATAGAGGCTTGACCATAGCAACTCAAGAGGCAATATGGTTAAAGGCATTGTATACAAATTTGGGACTTTTGAGTTCCAAACCTTACATATTTGGAGAAAATGTAAGCTCCATGCATCTAGCAGAAAACCCTATATTCCATGCAAGAACCAAACACATAGAGGTGCATTACCACTTCATGAGGGAGAAGCTCACGACAAAGGAGATCGACATTTCTTTTGTTCCTACTGAAAAGCAAGTAGCAGATATGATGACGAAGGCCCTTGATGGAATGAAGCTTTGTAGATTCAAAGCTATGGCAGGTATTCAACATATCAAAGAATGAAGACCCAAGCATACTTTAGCTTGAGGGGGAGCTTTTGGAACATCAAGCTTACACTATGCTTGAGGTGGATTTGATCTACATCAAAGGCTATTGCGGCGAAAGAATGTCCATTGGAGAGTTCTTTTTCTTATGCTCACTTATTGAATTTTTAAAAAAAGATTTTTCATGCATCTTTTACCATTGTAAAAGCCTTGAGCTTTACACATGTAAAAGTAGAAAGATAGAGCCCAAATCCCACAAATTTGTGGTGGTTGAGTTGCATTCAATCAAGCAATCAATCACCTAAAAGTAGATCAAACTAGATGTTCACTTTTTCTAGATTGTACGAAAGTGAATTGATTCCCTCCAACAACCATTTCCACCTTCATTTGAGTTCAAAATCCACTTGTGGAAGTCGTGGAGCACTTCTAGAGTCTATATAAAGACTTGAAATCACTTGTAAAATACATGGAAGGTATATACATACACTTGTACAATACATGGAAGAAATATACATACACTTGTACAATACATGGAAGCAATATACATACACTTGTGACCATCATTGTCTTGCTCCTTCAATTTTCTGCATCATCTTCTTCGCCAATAGTAATCTTGCAGAGGGTGTTGCTTTCTCTCTCCAGAGCTCCAAATTGAGTGCAAGATAGCTCATTGGAAAGTTTGTAGTGTCTAGTTTATACTTATAAATTTCATTAAATTTGATTGAGTAGATTGGGAGAAATCTCAGTTTTTCTGTCTCGGGGTCAATCTCTATGTATTCCTGAAAAATAGGAAGTACCACCGGTGAATGTTTGATTCATTCCTATAGATATTTTGCTTATTCCTTATAATTTTCTGTATTATATAGACTCAAGCCTATGTGTATCACTCCCATAAAAGGATTTTCTCTAATTGTAATCACGTTGGTCGCTATGAGCATTTGAAGTTCAGTCTCTTCCATAAATAGTAAATTTTTTGAGCTAGTCGACAAGTGAACCTATTTGTTTTGTATCAACTATTTCTCCTTGATGCTCCAAAGTACATAGTGCATTTCTTTGCACTTATCGCATGCCTATAAGTCTATTTGAGTCTCCATAAGCTCAAGGGCTGGTCTTGTGCCGGTTGGCTAGACCAAACTTCATTGCTTCGAAATGCACTTTTCTACCTCCTACAAGCTTCTCCAAGTTTCTTTCAATATTCTCTACATTTGTCAAAGATTTGTTTGAGCTCAAGTACATATGTTTTTCTGATGTTGTAATGAGCACAGAGATCATCAACATAGACTTCCAAATTTTTTCTCAAGAACTCTTTGAACACATGGCACATCAACCATTTTAAAGTAGCAGGTGCATTGATTAGCCCAAATGGCATTCCTCAAAAAGCAAATATGCCCCACTCTATGGCAAAAGTTGTCTTATGCTGATCTTTTCGGTAATGGCCACTTGATTGTAGCTAGAGAAGCCATCAAGAAAGTTGTATACTTCATTGCCTGCCACTCTTTCTAATAGATGCTCGGTGATAGGAAGCAGATAGCTCGTAACTTACCATTCTTTTTTGGCACCACCACAATGGGGGACACCCATTCAGTGTGCTCAATTTCATAGATGAATCTTGCTTGTACCAACCGATCTATCTCTTCTTTGATCTTGGCAGTGTAGTTGTCATTATATGTGTAAGGCTTCTGCTTAGAGGGTTTGGCATCTAAGGTCATGGGAATCATATGTGAGCATATGTCAGGGTCTACTCCTTTTAAGTCTTTGTAACTCCATGCAAAGTCATCTTTGTATTCTCTTAACAAGGCAATCAGCTCTCGTTCCTCTTCCTCAGTCAGGTCATGTCCTATGTATATGCATCTTTCTTCTCCTTCTTCTATGATTACAACAACTTTCTTGGTTGTCTCTTTGTTATCATAGGCCTCTCCTGCTAGGGCTTCTCGTTTAGGCATCCTTATAATGACTCTCCTATCTTCTATCTCATACTTCTTGAAATTTTTAGGGACATCAAACAAAGATTCCTCCTCATCTCGTGAGGCCTCTCTCTTCTTCCTCTTCTTACCTTCACTCTTGGCAGTCACCTGTGTAGTTAACCTCACATCATTCATAAGTTCTCCGTGCTCTTAGAAATGAACTTCTACTTCATGTAGGTATTCCTCTTTTGATGTAGAAAAAGTTTCCATAATGATTGACTCTAAATTTGAGTCACTAGCGTCCTCAAGTACATCAGTGCTCGGCTCACATTCCTCGATAACCGGGTCACACATTATTGGCTCTATTGTGAAAACCGAAATGTCATAGACATCTTCACCATAGTGTGGTGTTCATTGTTCTTCATTGATTGCTACATCCATTGTTGCTAGAATCTCTACCCAACCATGAGGTTCAAACTCTTCATCAGGAAATACCACAGGTGCATAGGCTGGGTCTCTAATAGATCTATGACTTTGGTTTGCACCTACCTCTCTAGCTTTTTCTCTTTTCTCTTCTTCTTCTTCTGCAACTTTACACATCCATAAGTGGGTGTCTTCATGCATCCATGAGGATCCTAATCCTATGGAATGCACTGATTTTGTATCATCTATGGCTCTATGGATGGGATTCCATTGTATGGGGGGCACGTCTCTATGAGAGGAGTCCTTGAGATTGACTTTGGTTCTAACACCTAAGTGTTGCAAATACAAGGAATTGGTTCCCCAATCATGTACTACTTGCAGCTGTCTCATGAATGATCTTCCCAAAATCATCTCATAGGCTTGATTTTTTCTAAAGTCACATATAGAAAAAGTGTGCTCAAACTCTACACCACAAGTAGTGAGAATCATCCCTTCTAGCAATCCTAAGGGTCTCTTGATGTGACCATCGACCATCTGCAGTTTCATTATAGTCGGCATGAGTGTTGGTTTGCCTCAACGCTTCCATAGGGAAGTGGTAGCAATTGCAACTCCGACACCTGAGTCCAAAATAGCATTGGTGGTGTAACCCTGATGAGTGATAGGAAGATAGGTGTTTCCTTCTTCTCCTTCGCTCATTTCTCCTATCTTATCAAAGGGTATCTCTGGAACTGTTCTATGAGATCCTACTTGGGAGTGTGGTTTGGCTACTTTTGGCACTTGATTGGCGACATGTTTCCACAACTCTGGCTTAACCTTGAGTAGCTCCTCTAAAGTGAGATTGCACTGCACTTTAGTGTTCTTTACTACTTTCGTGTTTCTAGGTATGATTGAGTCTTTGTTTCTTATCATAACCATGGGTGCTCTCATGCATGTAGATTTTTCTTCCCATGGGCCTGTGAAATGGGGTAGTTCCTGCAAGGAATTAGACTCAAAGTCTAATCGCTCACTTGACTTGGCATCCTCATGCTCTCCATAAATGGAAGGAATATCTTGCGGGAATTGGTCATGCAGGTCATCCACAAGTTCAAAGGGAGGAGGATTTTCACTTTCTTTAGCCCATTTCTCTTCTTGAATCTCTCTTAGAAATTTTGGTGAATGCCGATTCATGGAAGAAGAAGTGTCTCGTTCAGTGGAATTAGGCACACAAGCTTCCTTGGGAGGAATGCTCATTCTTTCACTTGCATTATCCTTATCTTGGGAGGTGGCTTCCTTTCCAGATTTTGCAATTAAACTCTCCAATCTTTCTAACAGACAATCAAAATGCAATTGAGTCTTAACTGAACTAGAGTAATTGAAGAGGCGACTGGCTTCAAACATGGTTTGAGCCAACTCCACCATCTTAGCACAAAGCTTAGTTCATTCCATCTCTAAATCAGCTATGGGGTAGCACTTTTCATGATCTATCACATTTGGCCCTTCTTGGATTCTGGTTTGGTATGCCTTAAGCATCATGTCTAGGTCCTCTAGAGCGGGATCGGCTAAGACTGATCCTACTCTAGGGGGTGGTGGGGTTACATGTGGTGGATTAGAGGGTCATGTATTGGAAGGTGATGGGGATGATGGTGGTGGTGATGTGAGAGAGTGTATTTGAGAGGCGAGCTCAACTATCTTGGCCTTTGTTTCTCTTAGGATTTCCTCAAGCTCACTCATCTTCCTCGACCATTGTCTTTTCATTCTCTCTCCGCTATCTTTCCATGATCTTTCCCTTTTCTTTGTTAGACTCTCAACATCACTAAGCACAGAATTCTTTTCTTGACCTAAGCCTTGGCAACACTTGCACCAGGGCAGTGGAAGTTACACTTCCAATAGGATCTACTACTAACCCAATCACATTGATAGGAGTGATCTTTGGTATATTGTGTGGGTTCTTTGGGTAGTCGTGTAAGAGGTGATCTTTCCCACAATCTTGACAAAAGCCTTGAATTTTCACCGATTGGGTTTGCACAGGTGTAGGAATAGGGCAATCACGAATGAAGTGATCACCTTGGCATCTATAGCATGGTCCTCTAGGTGCTTGTGGTCTGATCTGTCTAGCTTGGGGTTGAGAATTAGGATTTGTGTACATGACATTAGCATATTCTGGCTCCCCACTAGATTCACTAGGGTCTTTGTAATAGTATGTTTCATTATGCTCAGGTGACTGCATATAGTAAGCATGTGGGCTTTCAATATGAGTCGAGTCAAACTATGATCATTTGGGTCACTGTCTAAAAGCAATGGTGATACTGGCACTAAGGCTCTATTCAAGTTTTCTTCAATGGCCACATACTTCACTAGGATCACATTGGCTAGAGTTGGAGGTTGTTGAGCTAACACAGGCTGAGGCCTTTGTTGGGCCTAGTAGGGTTGTTGATAGGGTTGTTGGGGCCTACCATACTATTGTGATGGGTACTAGCTCTGGTATCTTCCTTGTTGTCGATATGGTTGTGGATAATTTTGCCTAATCGATTGCTTGTTATATGGGTAGTCTTGTGTAGTGTGATTAGTGTACCTCATTTCTATGGTGCAGTATTGGTTATTAGGGTTCACTTGGGGTTGAGCCATGATTGGGTACACATTGGCCATGTGGTCTCCACCATAAGTGTAGCATCTTTTCACTGGGGCAAATCGAGGTATCTGTTTTCCAGAGACTCCTAGTTTTTGAGCTACCTTTTTTGCAAGTTCCTCGATAGATGTGGATTGTTTGGAAGTGAGGCTAGTAGAGCTATTTGAATCTTTATAGATTTTTGAAAGCTCTAATTCCTCCCCTAGATTATCTCAATGTCTATGCACATGCGTACACACTCTTCTATGGTTCTAGGGTCCTTCGAGTACACATAAGATCTCAATTTGGAACTCAAAAATCCATCTAGGAATAAAGCCTTTTGTTTGGTTGGAGTGGGTAACTCTAGCATTGGGCAACTCTCTAGGTATTGTTTGAACCTTCTTCCTGCAAGTCTAACTATTTCTTGAGGTATTTGTTTGAAGCTATGTATCAATGAGGAAGTGTTGTGCCTGATGCCACTCTTAGAAAACTCAATGATGAAGGCTTCTAGCAGTTGGTCTATGTTCCTGAATTGCCTCTCATGTAGGGGTTGAAACCAAGTCAAGGCAGTATTCTTGAGTGTTAGACCAAAAGTATTGTATTGCATGAACAAGTCATCAACTTGCTTAGCTTTCAAAACTTGCCTAAATTCTGCCACATGATCATAAGGGTCCTCTGTCCCATCGAAATAATTCTTCATAGAATTGACCAGTTATGTAGGCCTGAAATTCCTCGTGTGTTCTCTAGGCCTTGGCAAAGGGAATTCATCTGTGTTTCTTTGATTTCTTGGGTCCCTATGTCTCTCATTTTCTATTCTATCCATCTCTATTTTCGTTCTTTCTCTTTCGATGGGGTTAGCAAAGCTTACTTCAGGCCTATCTCTACTCTTGTCCCTTTGAGTCCCATGAGCCTGGGATGTTCCAGCTCCTGGGTGACCATAAGAGACATTAGATCTTGGTTGGAAAAAAACAAATTCACCCTTCCAAGTGTAGGCATGCCTACCATGCTCTGAGACCGCAAAGACCCTCTAAGAAGTATTGTCTAAGTAGGTCACTTTGCTTGGCGTATCTGGATCTTTGAATTCATATATGGTAAGCATTCACATTTCATTAGGCTTGTTGGGTTTATACCTTCAAAAAGCCTCATGTGTCTCTCCGTTTAAGAGCAAATCTATGCTCTTATTGTTTTGGGGAACCCATTCAAGATTGATTTGCCTCGGGGGTTCTTTGGCTCTTTTCTTAAGTTCCCTTGCTCTATGTCACCTATTTTAGCATCTAAGATTATGTTGCCAAATTCATTTGTCCTATCTGGTTGGGTGGTGACCACATACATGGTCCCTTCTTTATCTATGTATGCACCATTTTCAAATTTGACTACTAAATGTTCTAGTCCAATGGGTTGATCCGGGTTTTTAATCTAGATAACAAATCTTCTCAGGCTGTCCTCATAGATGCGAGCACCTTATCTATTGGTCTTGAAGTATTCTATCTAGTTGAGTCTTGTAAGGTCCTTCTGGATTTTCTAGGTACACCACTCCTAAGCTACTTAAGGGTCTTTCCATGCTAAACAACATCTTAGAATCACTCGTTTCTGAATTTAGAGCGTATGGGTAATCACTCAATTGCAGGGCCTAAGACCTAGCAATATGATTGACACTAGCTTCAGAGGATATGAGGCTTTGCCTATCTCTCCCTAGATATCTTTCTAACCTAAGTTTCATATGCTTCTCCCTTTATCCCAACTTTCCCAAGTACAATCTCGTTGCAAAGTTCTTTTGTATTAGTCCCTTGTTCTTTTTAATTTTCTTACGATGTCACTTCTTGGCCAATAGTTTCATCATGAGAAACACTTGAGTTTTATCGCACTTAAAGTTTGATCACTCAATTTAAGTTCTTTTTCTTTAGAGTTGGTTGCAAAGCTATGTCTTGGACTTGATGGTGCTTAACGAAGACCTAATTAATCAACACCTTTATCCATACTTAGCCTAAGCTAGGAATTGACAGAGGGGGTTGAGAATGATCCAACCTCAAGTTGCTTATCCCTTGCTCTTGACTGCTCAAGAACCTCGTTCTCAGGCTTGTAGAATGCTCATGCTCTATATTCCCTTTGATGTTCTCAATGGACCTGTAACAATCCCAAAGTTAGTTCAAGTTTTCAATTTAATTGACTTAACAAACCATGTCCATTCATGTAATACACAAACCCAATTTTACTTTGTTTTTTTGAAAATTCCCTTAGAGATCTCTCAACTTTCTCACCCCTATGGAAGTTCAACTTCAAAATACCATATCTATAACTCCCTGTATAAGTTTCAAAAAAACCAATGGATTTTTGTGTAGAATTTGAAATGAGCTTTCCAACGAGCCCAAGATCACTAGAAACGGAGTTCGTATGAGAAAGTTATGATAGTTCATGGTTCTAGGCTTAAAATAGGGTTAAAATAGGCTAATAGGCAAATAGTACTTCTCGAATTATTTGTGTAGGGGCTCATGATAATATTTATGCCCAAAATTAGCCAAAAATTACAATTTAAAAAATCCTAAAAATTTGACCGAAATTGGCTGTCAATCCCGATCGACAGGGCTGTCAATCACGATGGATAGAGTTGTCCATCGTGGCCTGTCAATCGTGATGGACAGAGTCAATCGTGATTGATGGTGTCAATCGTGATGGACAAAACTTCTCGGACTTTTTGCATGAATGCCTGTCAATCGTGGGTCTCTAAGTCGTGATGGATATGCTTCTTGCCGAATTGGGGTGTCAATCGTGATTTTTCTATCGATCATGATGGATAGGGGTGTCGATCGTGATGGACACATGTCAATCACGATGGACTGCTGACAGTCGTGATGGACGCTTGCTAATCGCGAAGGCAGTCCGTTGTGGGGCTCTCAATTGCGATGGATTGAATTTTTGAGATTTTTGCATTACCTTCTATCAATCGGGCCTCTATGCATTGTGATGGACAAGAATTTTATCGTGTGCAAGTGTCAATCGTGATAGATAGGAATTTCATCATGTGCAAGTGTCAATCGCCATGGATAGAGGTGTCCATCGCGATGGACACTGTCAATCATGATTGATGTTATCAATTATGATGGATAGAGAAAATGCAATTTTTTTTTTATTTTTCTGTGAATGTGATGTGCAAGGCCTGTAGATCATGAATATGCACTTAGTTTTACCAAATGGTCAAGTTTTTTGTCAATTCCAATTGATAGAGCTCAATGCCCCGGGATCTATGCAGACATTTTCTGTACCTGTGCAAGCTGCTGGAGATGATGATACAGCTAGAACCTGCAAGAAACACTCAAAAACACACAAAAACAGATCGCACACAAGCTCTTTCTCGCTCTCTCTCAAAAGTGAAAAGAGGAGAATGAGGTGGGGAAGGTGATTTGACCAAAAAAACTAAAACTTTTGCGAACGTGGAGATGGAGATGGGAGATGGTGAGGATGATGATGATGATGGTGATGATAATGGTGAAGTAAGAAAGAGAAAAATAGGGGAAAGTAGAGAAATTACCTATGACTCCAATGTCACAACTCTACGTCTTACCATCACACACTCGTCCTCGAAGCTCTATCCCCAGTAGTGGTGCCGAATTTGGTGTCACTCTAGCACAATGGCAAGTACCAATGTGAGGAGATCCACCTCATGATCTTACCAACTCCCATAACAGGTAGTAGTGGAGTTGTTGGCACATGTAACAGTATTCCTTGTAGGGGCAGGCTTAAGTGAAGAGAAGAAATTGCACTGCGAGGTAATATGTTTGATCACCCACTATCAAAGTACCAAACATCTGAGTCTATTGCAGACATGCACTACTCATGAGAAGGTGGTCAAAACTGCAAACAATACTAAATGCCCATTCTTCTTCCTGCACAAGATTAGGAGAATCTGTTTTCAGTGTAGAGGCCTCTGCAACAATCATTCCGCCCTCTTTCTTCTTTGCCTCTTTAGCAGCCAATTTTGGAGAGTTCTTAATGACATGATCATTTGCTTTATAGTATTTGCTAAATTTTTGCTTTTTTGATTTCTTCTCATTTTTTTCTTCCTTCTTCAAATGTGCAGCATTTGCAGATTTCTGCTTACTAGTAGAAGAGCTCCATTTTCCTTTGCCCTTCTGACTAGCCAGGAAAGCTTGATCTGCAACACACATAATAGACATGTTCTGCCTAGACTGGTCTTCCTGCAACAAAACAGAAACTAACTCTTCAAATGTTAAGGATTTGGATTGTCTTTCATCATCAAACGAAGAGTAGAAGCAAAACTCTGATATGAGTTGAGAAGACCATCTAGAATAGTCTGCACAAGTGAACTATCAGGAAGGACTTCATCTGTAGAAATCAATTGTTCCTTCAAATCCTTGATCTTTGTTAGAAAACTATCCATAAAATCATCTTCATTCATGTGCTCACTCTCCAACTGTTTTTGGAGGTAAGCAACACGAGCCTCATTCCTAGCCTAGTACAATGTGGTAAGTGTATCCCAAGCATCCTTAGCTGTTCTACAAGAGTGAATGTCAAGAATAATGGCACGTTTGACAGACAAAGCTATCACTGCATGTGTTTGAGCATCTCTGCCGTCCCAACGAATTTGCTTTGCAGTAGGTGCAACAAAAACAACAGCACGAACAAGAATTTGCAGAATATCATCATCTTGGACACCTTCTACATTAGCTTCAATACCTGCAGTTGTAACAGTTGCAGGTGTGATAGGATGTTTCTCAACACCTTGCACAATGTTCCATAGTCCTTTTGCAACCAATACATGTTGCATCATATAAGCCCATAATGGGTAGTTGGTACCATCCAACTTATCCTCAATAACCAACATACGGAATACATCATTGCTTTTAGCCATGGCCGGTGACTAAAATACCTTGATGCAAAAAATTGATTGTATCTCAAAAAGTTGAACAGAACTGTTAAGATGAATTTTGCTAAAGTTGTAGAAGACTTTGAGATGCTTATACTGGCGAACCAAAACAGGTATATACCTTTGGAAAAAAAAAACAAAATGGCCTACACAAGCACGACGATAGTTGAAGGTCGAAACGAGCTCAGATCGCAATTTTGGCACCAAAGAGCAAAGCAGTTTTGATCTCTGAAACGCCCTAATTATGCTCACCAAGTTTGGTGCGATTCTGAGATGGCAACCGAAGAGGTGTCGACGATGCCATAGATAAAGTGGCGACCTGCTCTGATACCAATTGTTGGAGTTAGGCGTCTGCAGAAGCACATGAATAACACAAGGAAGAAGAAGAAGCTTGGAGCACAACACACAATACTGAATGTATTACCACTACAATGTACAAAGATAAGTAGCATGTTAGAGCAATAGGCATATATACAAGCCGGGGGGGAAAACCTCTTAAAGAGGGAAAAAAGTGCCCCGGTGATCCTAGAGTGTTCACACACATCACTACCTAAATATATCAACAATTTCACCTAATTCAATTTTGATAATAGGTCTTGGCTATAAGTTGAGTTTTGGAGGTCAAATTGAAGTGATTTAAATTCTGATACATAGCTTCAAAAAGTATTTACAAGTTTCTAGAAGAAGGCAAGTCTAGATTTGAAAGTATAGATCAACAAAAATGAAAAATACAAAGCAATAGGATTGAAGGTGAAGATGAAAATGATAGTAGATTCTTACTTTGCATGTATCTTGAGCTACACACTATTGATTGAGGTCTTCTAACTGTTGTGTAGCAACAGAACATTTTTCAAGTTTTCTGAATAGCAAAATTTGAGACACAAAGGTTATTAGCCTTGAAACAACAAAAACATAGCATCACATTTTCACCATAAAGACCCTAATTGCATTTGGAGGTTCATTTTGCTTTGGAACTTCTATTAGAGAGATTTTTTGGTGTGCAATATCTTAATTTTAGAGCTTAAAGTCATTGACTATGCATGATCTATGTGGTAGCTCCTTTGGATGAGAGTAGAGCATGATCTGTTTGGCATGTAAGATGGCATTGTCATATACCTTTTAGGTTTATGTCATCATGAGTTTGATCATAGTATTGTCAATGGATGTATAGTGGCATTCTGGTCTATGTCTTGCTTATGCCACTTGGATACAACTTTACTTTTTGATTTCACATAATTTATGAGAGTTGATTTCAAATTCTTGATTGGTACTTGCATGCTCTTTTTTTCTTTACAGGTATATGATCCAAGTTGGAGCCTCATCTACACACCTATTTGTCACCTTGATTGCCTATTCTATAAGCATATGGTCATTGATTTGATATTTTATTTGCCAGTGTGATTCTTGGAATATGCGGATGGTGATTGGATCTCCTTAACAATGAACAACATATCCACTTGGATATCATTCATCTTCTCATCCAATCCATTTAATTCTTTATAAATATTAATTTTGTGTCTTTCTTGTTGTCCTATTTTAGGAAGACCTGGAGTATATTCTACCTGTCTAAACCCTTCATATGATGCATAATCTACTTCTTCTCTAGGAATTTCTAACAACATGTTGCTAGCATAAGATTTCCCCCTCTATCGAATACTTTTGAAATCAAATAAAATTAAAAATGTTGTTCCTAATATCAAAGAAGAAAAAGATGGGAAAAAATTGAGTACTTCCCCGAATTTCTTTGAGATTTCCTTCCAGTTGTAGGTTGGCTTGGGTTGCCTTAGATGATTTGCTACTCCGCTCATTCTTCCATGATCAACATTGAAGTGTTATGTGTTGAGAGTTCCATGCTCCACCCTTTTGTCCAAAGCTAGTTTCATTCTCATGCAAGTTCACTTATCCCACATGCAAGGGAATTCTCCCAAACTCCATATAAGCAAGGCCTCCCTTCACCCCACACAAGTCATTCCACTCTAGCTCATTGCCAAGAGTGTGCTCCCACTCCTCATGGAGTCACCATGCTCATAGAGCATCTTATGTAAGTCATTTCTATTTCTACTTTAATTCATTTCATCATGTTTTCATATCTTTTATTTCTTCCTCCATAGTTTGTTAATTGTGTGATTACTAGTAGATTAGGAGTAGTTTCTTTTTCATTTCAACATGGTATCAGAGCATAGGTTCATTTTCTTTTTAGTTCACATTCTCATCTTTTCAATAAAAGTGCTTTTAAGCACTATTTGGTTTCTCTATTAAGCATATGCTTATTGTTACTCATTTTTGTTTTGTTCTTGCCAATCTCTTGTATCCCCTCCCTCTCTCCCTCTCATATATCATAATGAAAGCGTTTTTAAGCACGAAATCTTTCATTTTTCCTTTCTTTTAGTAAACAAAATGTACGCATTTCATGAACTGGAATAATGTGTTTCAAGCACCATCATCTGTTTTCTGATCAGCATCCTTTGAATCCTTGAAAGTTGCATTCCCTAACTTATCACTTTAGAGATTTTTATGGTGGAAAACGAAGTTCTTTTGAGCACTATGAGTTCACCTACAAGAGACTACACAAGAATTGTGTGCACATTGAATCTACAGAGGCCTCCTGTGAGGGTAACAGTTTTGGAGAGGCCTGCAACAAAGCATTGATCACTACAGCAAAGAAAGGTAATATGGATACTCAACCCAGATAGCCAATCGATAGTAGATCTACTCATCACATCTGGAATCTGTGCCAAGCTTCCGCCTTCATCCATGAAAAATGAGGAACTCTTTTTTGTGACTGAAAAGAAGATTGCAGCAGACTTGTTTGAGCACCGAAATGAGCTACAGCTGTAGTGAGACCAACGGGAAGCATAAAGTCACTGCAAGGTATTTGAGAAGGAGAAAAATCTGTCGAGCTATCACTGCCGCCCATTGCTGACATGAGATTAGCAGGTGAATGGCTGAAAAACATGCACATTTTTTCTCACCCTGATGTTCGGCTGATCAAGCACCCTCATACCCTGGCATAAGTTATGCAATGCATCGAGTAAGGATGCAACTCAGAAGCGGGAAAAAGGAGCAGTGATCTGCATAGCTAAAGAAAGCAAAAATTAAAGCATTGTAGATCTGAAGAAGCAAACAGAGAAGATGCTTCTGTTTTCAAGCAGAAGCAATCAGCGGACGAGCTGAATATTACAGCCATCGACGGAGACGAACTCGTTACTGAGGGAAATGTGGAAGAAGTGGAGGAAGCAGAAAATGAAGATCGCGGTGAAAATGGATGATACTGCAATGCGGACTATAGATGAAGCAGGAGAGCGCGATGTGGAGTCTGAAAACGGGCGGGCTCATCCCCAGTAATTATGTTTATAGACAATTATTTGCTTAGATGATCTTCTTGTTATTTTCATAACACAGATCTTGAGCTTTTGGTTACTGCATTTACTGTCGCTGTTATCGGAGCTTCTCCGGGTCGAGACATTGTTACGTTCCATCCGCTCTGGCTAGAGTGCATCCGGGTAAAATGCAGAATGAGGAAGGAGAGAACATTGATCTCTACATCCCCAGGAAATGTTGGGCATCCAATCGCTTGATTACTGCAAAAGATCATGCGTCAGTACAAATAAACGATGGGCACCTCGATGAAAATGGAATCTACACTGGACAGTTCACCACCTTTGCTCTATCTGGGTTTGTGAGGGCGCAGGGTGATGCCGACAGTGCGCTGGATCGCCTTTGGCAGAAGCAGAGGGCTAAGATTGGGCAGTAGTAGAGCAAGGAACCCCAATTGATTCTTTATGAATGTGACGCCAAACGAGGGAGACGCATACATACAATGTACAAGACTACAGTCACGTGAAGATACATCCAGCCATCGGATGCCCGCTGGTCCTTCAGTTTAATAATGGAAGATGCCAAAAGTGTAGAAGGCCAGTTTAATTTGAATCATTGGGCTCATAGGTAAGCTATGATGTCATATACTTTACAAACTTGAATGGAAGCGCACATGAGCGGCAATGTAAAAAAAAAGGAAAAATATCTATTCTGCTTTACTTTGATTGTAATTTGTAAACATACCATCATATGCATAAAGCCTCATTTTGTATGATTTTTGTCAAGTTCAAGAACATTTATGGCCCATTGTAAAGGGATTAGACACTGCTCTTTAAAAGGGTAAGACCTTCCCTAATGGGCTAAGAACACCTCTCATAAGAGGCATTTCAGTTTTTGTTGTTGTTTTTACTTAGTTTGTGGTGTTTGTCACCTCCCCCACATTCCATCTTCATCACCGCATCATCTTCTTCCACTCCAAAAAAATCAGAAAATTCACCATATCCACCCATTCTCCTCATTTCCCCTCATTTGTGCATGCGAGAGAGAGAGAGCTTTTGTGATTGCATGTGCTACTGTGTTTTTGAGCTTTCTTGCAGGTACAATGCTCCAGAGCATCAAGAAAGCTGCAAAAAGGTAAGAAAATCACTTTCTATCAAAAAATGCCGACTGTGTCAGACCATCGCGATGGTCTGCCAAGTTCCGAATTTGAGGTAAGCGAGTTCACCACGAGGAAGGCGACACAAGCGCACACACGAATCTGAATTTGCATTTCAAAAATTCATAGTTTGGTGGACCATCACGATTGGCTCACGCCATCGCAACGGCTCGGTCGGACCATCATGATAGTCTCACACCATCGCGACGGCTCACTTGAGCCATCGCAACGGTTCACTTGGACCATCGCGACGATCCCGTCGACCCCATGCCATTGCGATTGGCTCATGCCATCGTGCCAATGCTGCCACGTGGCAAGCTAGACTATCACGACGATACCCTCAAACCATCGCGATGCCTCAAAATTTGAACCATCGCGATTGGCTCACACCATCGTGCCTTGTGACCATCGTGACGGGCTCACGCCATCGTGATTGTCCCGTTGACCGTTGACCTACGCCATCACGATTGCTTGCTGATTAGACCATCGTGATGGTTCATTCACACCATCACGATTGCCCACATTTAAGCCATCGTGACTGTTCATTTCTAGCCATCACGACAGTTCGCTCCTTCGGACCATCGTGATTGTGCCGCGCCATCGCGACGGTTCACCTGGACCATCGCGACGGTCCCAGATCATCACGATTATCTCATACCATCACGATTGTCCACCCCAAACGCAATTTTTAGGGTTTGATTTTTTGATCAATTTTGGGGCTATTTTTGGCAAATTTTTGGGTGATTGCACTCATAGGAGACCCCTTAGCTCATATTTGGAGAAAAACCTGTTTGTCAGTTTTTACCCCCGAGGGCCTAAACGGTCATATCTTTTTCATCCGAAGTCCATTTTTTGAGCTTTATAGCTCGTTAGAAAGCTCTTTACGAATACTACGTGATCTCAACTATTTTTTTCAAAAATAAGACATTTATTTTTAGAGAGGATATTTTGAGGTTGACCATCTGTGACTAGGACAGAAAGGGGGCCTTGGAAGAAAATTTTGCCAAAGGTTAAGGGACTTAAAAAGTGTATATACTCAAGTGCTTGATCATCCATTTGAGAATTGGTCTAAACATTGAATTTTTATAGGTCTAGAGAGGGCAATCAAGGGCAAACAAAGCAAGGCAAAGCAAGGCAGAGAAGAACGCAGGGCTTGGGAAGCGCGGCTTCTTGGGCATCAGAGCGACCAAAGCAGCTGACTTGAGGTTGGAAGATTACTCAACCCCCTCATTCAATTCTTAGCTTAGGCTAAACGTTAGCATTGTGTATTAACGACGATAGGAACGAGCAAGTTCAAGAGATTAAAATTTTTAAGTCCAAGACTAAAGTAAAGGCATGTGATACGAAAACCTAAAGGAAAGAACCTAAGTCTGACGAAACGAGAACTCAAAAGTACTATGGAAAGTCGACTCCTGACGCATACAATTAAGACAAGATAAGAACTTAAAGGCATTTAAAAAGAACCAAGAAATAAAAAACAAGGAACCTTAACAGTCAGAGGAAGTAAATTCATGAGCCTTAGATCGGGCAAGCATATAGGTAAGTTAGACCTACAAAGCCTTAGATCATCAGAAGCAAGTGTAGGAACTACAGCACGTTCATGGGCACAGCAATTGAATAATAGTTATCCTTACGAGTTGAGCTCAGATACGAGTGAATAAGAAATGGCTTTCAGCACGAAAAGACCAAAAGGAGGGTCAAACATAGCATATTTAGAAAGACCCGAAGGACCCTATAGAACTCAGTTAGAATTTCTCCGAACCAACCACTTAAGCGCTCGCATCTATGAGGATGGTTTGCGAAGACAAGTGGTGCAAATGCACAACCCGGACCAACCCATTGGATTGGAACGTCCAGTGGTAAAATTCGAGAGAGACGCATACATAGACAAAGAAGGAACGATGTACATCATAAGTACTCAGCCAAATAATACCAACGAGTTTGGTGTAATCTAGTTAGAGACGAAAGTGAGAGCCTAAGGAAAAGAACCATTAGAAGAGCCTAGAACACCTAGAGGGAAATCTGTGCTAACAAGAGTACTAATCCCAGAGTGGATCCCTCAAGATAACAGAAGCATAGAATTATTCGTAAAGAAAGAAACTGATGAAGAATTTTGGAGGTACAAAACAGAACAACCGAGTGAGGTAGGCACCATCACAATCTATGAATTTAAGGACCCAGATACACCTAGAAAGGTTGTATACCTGGATGAAACTTCAGAAAGAGTATTTGTGGTACCAGACCATGCAAGAAATACCTACACATGGAGAGGTGAGTTGGTCTTCCCTCCATCGCGAACAAACGTAAGCGTGAGCCAACAAGGGGCAGGAACATCCTCAACCCATGGTAACCAAAGAGAGAAAAACAAAGAAAGACCGAAAGTAAGTTTCAATCATTCCATAGGGAGAGATATAACCACCATAGACACGGACAGAGTAGATAGACAAAGAGAACCTAGGATACCAGGTGGTAGAGATGATTTTCCTCTACCTAGACCACGTGAACACGCAAGGATATTGAGACCCACTCAGTTAGTAAAATCCATGAAAAACTATTTTGATGGGACAGGAGATCCCTATGACCATGTTGCAGAGTTTAAGCAAGTGCTACGAGCAAAGCAAGTAGAAGACATGTTCACGCAATATAATGCATTTGGACTAACGTTAAAGAACACAGCTTTAACTTGGTTCCAACCATTGTAACAAAGGCAATTTAGAGACATCCATCACTTTTTAGAGTCATTCATCACTGAGTTCTCTAAAAGTGGGATCAGACATGACACGTCTTCGTTGATTCATAGTTTCAAACAAACCCCTCAAGAAACAGTTAGACTGGTAGGACGTAGGTTTAGACTTTATGTGGAGAGATGTCTGATGCAAGAGTTACCCTCACAGGCCAAGCAGGTATCACTATTTTTAGACGGCCTGTTGAACTCTAAACTACGCTCCTATGTATACTTGAAGGAACCGAGAACGCTAGAGCAGTGTGTAAGAATTTGCATAGACATTGAGGACAACTTAGGAGATGAGTTGGAACTCTCAAAAGTCTATAAGACTCAGATTGTTCATCTCTAGCATCCACAAAACTGTCTAGTTTGATAGAAGACCTAGCAAAAAAAGTAGCCCAAAAACTAGGAGTTTCTAGTAAACAGATGCCTAGGTTAGCAACAAATAAGCATTGTTACACCTGTGGTGGTGCTCATATGGCAAATGTCTGTCCCAATGTGACACAACCACAAGCCAACCCTAAATATTGTACGATCAAGAGAAGATACACAAATCATACAGCACAAGACTGCCCATACAACAAACAAGCAATTAGACAAAACTACCCGCAAGCATACCAACAGCCAGGTAGGTATCAAGGCCAATACAATACTCAGCCTCATTACTATAGACCTCCTCAGAACTATACTTATCAGGCTCAACAGAGACCTCAACCTGTCTTAGCTCAGCAGCCACCCCCACCAGCTAATGTCATCTCAGTTAAATATGCTGCTGCAGAAGAAAACCTAAGTAGGGCTTTAGTGCCTTCTTCACCATTGATCACAGAAAGTGACCCGAACTCAAATAGTTTTGACTCTACTCATGTAGATAGTCCACCCATGTATTACACAGAGTCACCAGAACACGTGGAGACATATCAGTACGATAGTCCACCATTGGAACCTAGTTGGGAGCCCGACTACGCTCATGTGATGTACACAAACTTCAATCTGCGGCCCCAATTAAGACAACAAAGACCACACGGCCCTAGAGGACCATGCTTTAGGTGCCAAGGAGATCATTTCATAAAGGATTTTCCACATCCTCCTATAGCAAGACAGTCTCAATATTATAACATACAAGGCTTTTGTGCCGATTGTGGTAAAGAGCATATCATCAAAGATTGTCCTAAGAACCCTGCTAATGCTTCAAATGTGACACCCATCAATGTGATAGGTATTGTGCACAATGCAGATGGATCCAACCCTACGTACGTGCCTATCCAATCTATAACAAGAGCCCAGGTGCTCTTACAAAATCAATAGCTTAATCAGGAGAAAATAGCCGGAACTAGTGAAGTTGGAGAGTCTAGCAGTAAAAAGACGAGATCTTGAAAAGATTCTAGGGAAAGAATCAAGCAAAAGTGGAGTAAAAGGATAACTGAGTTGGAAGGAAGTCTCAAGGAATCGAGAGCCAAAATCCTAGAATTAACTTCACAGGAATTGAATCAAGAGAACCTAGCTCAGAAATCAGGATCAGTTCTAGCGGATTCCATACCAGAAAACCTACACATGATGTTTCGTGCGTATCAAGCAAGAATAAAAGAAGGACCTCAAATAGCTGAAATGAGCAAGAACTACTCGAGGGGTGATCTAGAAATTGAGAGGACTAAACTATGCATGAAGATGGTAGAACTAGCACAAGCAATGTTCGAAGCCTCTAGATATCTAAATTGGAATAACATGGCAAAACCGGAGTTACACTTTCAAGGACTGATGGAGAGGCTAGAATACTTGATTGATGGCAAAGAGAAAAAGGATCGGCATAGGAACCCTATTGCCTTAGAGACACAGGAAAGGATTGCACCATCCCTGTCTCAAGTACCCAACACAGAAGGGGAAGACAACCTCTCTTCCATACATAGGTATTCACATGAATTTCTGAGAGAAATCCAAGAAGATAAATGGAGAAAAGAACCAGGAGCTCATCCTCCTATTCAAGAGATAGATGACTTGCAGGAACAATTTCCCCAAGATATTCCCTCTATTTACGATGATGTAGAGGAAGAGCAACTGAGTGAACACACAGGTTTTGAATCCAATTCTCTACAAGAATTACCTCACTTCACAGGACCTTGGGAAGCAAATTCTATTAGCATGAGAGCACCCACGATAATAGTGAGGAATGAAGAATCAGGGATCCCTAGAAACATGGAAGTGATAAAGAACACCAAAGTACAGTGTAATCTCACTCTACAGGAATTGTTAAAGGTTAAACCAGAACTGTGGAAACATGTATCAAATCAATTCCCTGAGCTTGCTACTACTCCCTCACAGATAGGAACACACAAGAAGGTACCAGAGATACCCATAGAAAGGATAGGAGATGTAAGCGAAGGAGAGAAAGGTAACACGTATCTTCCAATAACCCATCAGGGCTACACCATGAAAGCCATCTTAGACTCAGGAGCCGGAGTAGCCATCGCTACCACCGCTTTATGGAAACGTTGGGGTAAGCCAGCATTGAGACCTACCAGGATGAAGCTACAAATGGCTGATGGACACATAGAGAAACCATTAGGCTTACTAGAAGGCATATCTCTCACCACTTGTGGTGTGGAATTTGAGCATACTTTCACCATTTGTGATTTCGCAAAAAATCATGCTTATGAGATGATTTTAGGATGACCATTCATGCGTCAGTTGCAAATTGTACAAGATTGGGGAACTAATTCTCTGTACTTGCAACATTTAGGAGTGACTACTAAAGTCAATCTTAAAGACTATTCACATCGAGACATACCCTCAATACAATGGAATACCATCCATAAGACACAAGAAGAGACAGAATCAATATACTCATTGGAATCAGACCCCTCATGGTTGCACGAGGATACTCATTTATGGATGTTTAAGGTAGCAAAACAAGAGGAAGAAAGGTTAGAAGCCAGGATCTTAGGTGCAGAACAACATCCACGTACCCTTCAAGACCCAGCTTATGCACTTGTAGTGTTTCCAAACGAGGAGTTTGAACCTCATGGTTGGGCAGAAATCCTTGCAACCATAGCCATCAATGAAGAACAATGGACACCCCACTGTGACGAGGATGGCTATGATATTTCAGTCTTCATGATAGAGCCAATCATGTGTGATTCAATTATAGAAGAATGTGAACCTAGCACTGATGCATTTGAGGATGCAAGCGATTTCGATCTAGAGTCAATTATTATGGACTCACCCTTTGCATTAGAGGAAGAATACTTCTACGAAGTAGAAACTCACCCACAGAGGCACGAGGAACTTACAAATGATGTGAGGTTAGCCACACAAGTGACTGCCAAAAGTGAAGGGAAGAAAAGAAAGAAGAAAGAAACCATGTCAGAAACAGAAGAATCTTTGTTTGAGGTTCCGGAGAACTTCAAAAAATATGAAATAGAAGATAGGCGAATCATGGTACGAATGCCTAACAGAAACGCCAATGTTGAAGAAGTATATGATAACCGAGAGAAAACCAAAAAAATAATAGTGGCCATAGAAGGAGAAGAAGAGAAGTGTACATACATCGGGCATGATTTGACGATTGAAGAAGAAGAAGAATTAGTTGCCCTATTGTGAGAATATAGAGATGTGTTCGCTTGGACTTACAAAGATTTGAAAGGAGTAGACCCGGATATATGTTCTCATAGAATCCCTATGACTCCAGATGCAAAACCTACGAAACAAAAACCATACACGTACAATGATAACTATGCTGCGAAGATTAAAGAAGAAATAGATCGATTGATAGAAGCAGGATTCATTTACAAAATTGAGCATATCGAATGGGTATCCCCCATTGTGGTTGTGCCCAAGAAGAATGGAAAATTGTGTGTGTGTATTAACCTTAAAAAAGTTAATGCCGCCACAATTAGAGACAATTATCCTCTTCCTATCACGGAACATTTATTGGAAAGAGTTACGGGCAAGGAAGTTTACAGCTTTCTTGATGGTTTTTCAGGCTATAATCAAGTAGCCATTGCTCTAGAAGATCAACACAAAACAGCTTTTGCCACAGAATGGGGTATATTTGCATTTCTTGTGATGCCTTTTGGCTTAACAAATGCACCCGCCACTTTCCAGCGACTCATGTGTCATGTTTTTAAGGAATTCTTACGCAAGAATTTGGAAGTTTATGTCGATGACATATGTGCTCATTCGAATATCAGACAGACACATATCCCAAAATTAAGACAAGTATTTGACAAATGTCGAGAATATCAGGTTTGTCTGAACCCAGAAAAGTGCGTTTTCATGGTCATACAAGGCAAAATTTTAGGACACATTGTGTCAAAAAATGGAATTTCAACAGATGAAGAAAAAGTGAAAGTAATTGCAGATCTACCTAGGCCAAATAATGTAAAAGAGGTACAGGCATTTATGGGTCATTATGGTTATTACAGACGATTCATACACATGCATGCAATCATAGCCAAGCCTCTATACTCTCTTTTGACCAAGTTTGAATGGACAGATGAATGTGAGAATTCATTCAATGAACTTAAACGACATTTGTGCTCAGCACCTATACTGACAACCCCGGATTGGAGTAAGCCATTCCATGTACATGTGGATGCATCCAACTATGCCATAGGATGTGTGTTAGCACAACCCACGGATGAAGGTAACATAGATCTCCCTATAGCTTATGCGAGCCGACTGTTGAACACAGCAGAAAGAAATTACACCATGACGGAACGAGAAGGATTAGGAATGATCTACTCAGTAAAGAAATTCAGACATTATTTGTTGGCAAATAAGTTCAAATTCTTTACAGATCATCAAGCTTTATTGTATTTAGTCAATAAACCATGTAACACGGGACGACTGATACGTTGGTTTCTATTACTCATGGAGTATGATTTTGAAGTAGTAGTCAGGAAAGGGAAGACACATCTTAGAGTTGACCACCTTTCAAGACTAACCTCAGGAGAAGCTCCTCAAGGAATAGTGGATGAATTACCAGATGCATATTTGTTTAACCTTGAGATCGTACTAGAATGGACTAAGCCTATTATCCCTATTCTAACATATGGACCCAAGAATCCTAGGATACGGATCAAGGAAGGAGAGATTACCAAGTCTCAAAGATATCAAATCATAGCAGGAAGTATATATAAACAAGATAATCAAAAGATTCTTGCTTGTTGTGTAGATGAATCAGAACATGCAAATTGGTTGCAATTAGCACATGTAGGTGCATTAGAGCAACATCATTCGAAACATCGTACGTTGCAGACTCTGCATAGACTAGGAGTATATTGGCCTTCGATGGAAGCAGACATCTACAAGTTGTGTAAAGAATGCCCTGTTTGTTGTGAAAGATCACCAGTAGAACATGCTACATTATATCACGTGTCTCTCACACCAGACTGGAGTGAACCTTTAGTGACCTACTTGAGGACGAAAACATTCCCGCAAGGAATGGCTTTAGCACGACAATGCAATCTAGAGCAGGAAGCTCAAGACTATTCACTTATTGGTGATAATCTATATAAAAGAGGAAGGGACGGATACCTAAGATAATGTGTTCATGAAAGCGATTATTTGAGCGTACTAGAGACTGCACACCAAGGTGTTGCAAGAGGTCATTTTGGACTTGATAGGATCATCAAAGTCATCCTCTTTGCAGGATTATGGTGGCCCACTCTTCACATGGATGCACATACCTATGTAAAGAGATGTGACATGTGCCAAAGAACTCAGTTTCCTACTCGCAGAGATGAAATGCCATTGAAACCCATGATGGGTGGACATGCATTTTCTAAGTGGGGTATAGACTTTGTAGGACCCATTAACCCCCCTGCAAAAGGTACACATGCTGAATACATTAATGTTGCAACAGATTATCTTACCAAATGGGTAGAGGCAAAAGCCACGAAGAAGAATGATGCACACACGACTGCAAAATTCTTATTTGAAAACGTCTTTACAAGATATGGATTGCCTATAGAGTTAGTGAACGATCGAGGAACTCACTTTCTAAATCAAGTCATTGAATATTTGTTATAGGATTTTATGATGATTCACAAGAAATCCGCACCATATTATCCTCAGGCCAATGGTCAGGCTGAAAGCACTAACAAGATCCGTTGTAATGTACTGACAAAACTCGTGAACAACAAACGTTCAGATTGGGACAAACAGTTCCACCATGCTGTTTGGGCATATCGAGTGGCCTACAAGACTGTACTCAATGCAACTCCCTTTCAGATGGTTTTTGGTCAACATGTTGTGCTTCCTTTGGACTTCTTGATACCGACCCTTAAGGTTGCACAAGAACATCAGTGGACCGGCCATGAATTATCAGCAAGAATAATGGACTTGGAACGATTAGGAGAAACCAGGCTAAAAGCAGCAGCACGAATATACGCAGCAAAGAAGCGATAGAAAGCCTATTTCGATGTGCATCTGAAAGATAAAGGCTTAAAAGAAGGAGATTTAGTCCTAGTATATATGCTGAACCAACACGCACAGAAGTTAGAAAAGCAAGGTTATAGACCTATGATCATTAACAGACTCTCGACAAGTGGAGCAGTACAATTAGCCACCCTAGAAGGAGACATAATGCCTAATTACATTAGTGGTTGTATTAGTTTGCAACAATCATTCCATAAACCACATCACAACACTCGGCTACACGGGTTACACATCGATTATGGAAAGGGATTGCGGTCTCACTTTAATGGGATCATAATTAATTTCCATACTAATGTGTTAATCTTTTGTAGCAGATCCGCTACACACTCGCATCACTCATCATGCATGCAGAAGGACCATCTGAAGCTGGCACCAGTGTACCCATGGCCAATATTGGTGAACTATTAGCTGAGCCCCATCCTACAGCTCAACCACCAGAATTTCAGGGATTTCCAGGACCTATGCCGATTGACAACCCTCCTAGGGGTTATACTGAAAAGATTCATTGCAATTCTCACTGGTTTCAAGGTCTAGCAGGACCGTTAGCGGATGCAGATTTCATTTTTGAGGCCAATTTGGCGTTTGATCAGCGTACATGGGCCAGGTACCAATTTTTCTCAAGAGAATTTGAAGGACTACAGAACAGAAGACTTAACGCATGTTTGGGCAAGAGCAGGCTTTACAGAATATTTCAGTGATCCTTTGCCTAAACCGGATTTCTACAGATGCTACTACTTGGTAACAACATTGACAGCTTCGGAGAACAAAGATTTGCCAGGAACATTCATTTTGCCGTCTTTGGTAAATGATCCGCCATATAAGAAGTTTTATCTGTCTAAAGATTTGATTAGAGCTACTATTAAGATACATGGAACGCATACGCCGACAGAACGAGAAAGGCTAATTCCAGAGCCTATGAAACGTGGGGATGTTACTAAGTGGGAAAATATTTCAGCAATCACACCTGAGCTCTCTAAACCGTTGAGGATATGTATGCAACATTTCGCTTTCCCCGCTCACGATAGATTCACCATGCCCCACAAATGCATCTGGTTTGGTTTATATTTAGCATGTACTGGACCACAAACAATTGATCTGGCTAGCTGGATAATTGATCAATTGTACTTAGCACGACACAGATGGGAAAGAAAGAAAGTAATCAATGGATGTTGTGCTCTCACCTTCATTGTATATATGTGTTTGGCATACGATTTACCAATCGAGCGTGCCATGACAAGGGAGGAGCTGAAAGCATTCAAGGGGACAACAAAGAAAACTAGGAAGTCTAGCAAAGGACGAGCAAGAAAGCGCATGAGAGGAACCATTCCATGCCTATAGGTCCCAGAATCACCGTCACCACAACCCTCTCCAGAACAGTCTTCGACGGAAGCCCCTGTAACTGTACAACCTATTCGCATACGATTATCCCGACCTGTCATTACAGAAGGCACTTCTAGTGCAGTTACCTCACAGGCAACATCAGTTCAGGAACCTACCACCACTGCAGCAGAGGCTCCCACCACTATTGGTGCGGAAGCTTTTTCTTTTCCGATACCCAACTTGGAAGCGGAACCGATGGACACAACATTTGATTTTGAGATGCAAGATGTGTTTTCAAGTGAGTTTCAGTTTTCAGAAGGACATATCTTTTCTCAAGAATGTGAACGTCCAAGCTACCCAACCACTCCCCCAGATCAACCACAAGGACAAGTTGTGTCTAGTTCCGAGGAAGAAAGAACAAAAACCGATGAAGATGATGGAGATGATGAAGCCAGCTAGGGCACTCATGAATCCCAAGAAAATGTATAGATAGATGAACAAGGACAGCAAACCGACACCCAAGGTGACACCAATACGCACGAAGACGAAACATTTGAAGCACCAGCATACACCTTTGCCATCAAAAAGTTATATCGCACTATGGAAAAAGTTTGGGCACATAAGAAGTTAACGAAGGAAGAGAGCCAAGCACTTATAGAACAGGAACTTGTCTCAGGCGGTTTCGAAGAAGTATACATCAGAGGCTTCAGGGAACTTGTCAAATCAGTGGAATCCACCGAAGCCTTAAGATATTTGCAGAGGAAATCGTTACCGCAGTATGACCCTCACAGGGTTCAATTACTAACCAAACCTGGTGAATACATTCGTGTACCAACAGGAGCACAATCTTCAGAACATGCAAGGGAAGCATGTCTCGTCCCTGAAGGATCATTGGCAGAAGAAGCTATCCTCCTCGACTCCCCGCCCCACACTACTATTGTACATACCACTGTTGTGACCGAAGTACCCGCCACCCCAACCGCTCCTCTTTCACCTCCCGTATCTCCAATCTCCACTGTCCATCCGATCTCTCCCAGACCATCCACATCTTTGGATAGCGCTATAGTAGAAGCCTTCTTTACTTCCATTCACCTGACAATTCCCGCACCCACCCAACCTAGTTTTCCTCTTAGGACATCCACCTTTCCATCTAGTCCAATTTTCCCTCCATCCTTCCCGTCCTTCCCCACACCCCCAAGACCCCTTTTCCCATTCCCACCTCCATTAACCTTCTCCCCAGTCTCTCCCCCTCGACCCACCATTATTTCTCTTTTCCCTTTCCACCAAGGGGTATGTTGGAAGCAGTCAGAGGCACAGTCAGAGGCACAGACGACATGGAAGCATGTAAAGACAGAGCAGGGAGCCAGTGGGATCATTTTTTCAAAACAATTATGTTTTTATTACTTCTTCAAACATCCAACAGTGATTTTCATCACTCTTGTAACATATGTAATATAGACAAAACCCCATTTTGTAATTCATAGCTCCATTTTGTGCAAGCCGAGGAGTCCTCGAGCTTGAGGAGCTTAGGTAGAATGCTCGTACCAATTTTTGTTATTTTTAGACATCGTTTACCCTTCCAAATAGCCTCTAGGACCTATTTTTTAACTAGGCCGGTCACTAGATGTGAAACCGGTCAAAACTAGTCTAGAAACTATAAAAAGAGCTAGAGAGCTCATTTTTGAGGTTGGATTCATGTTGGTTAGTGTGAGCTTAGAGCTAGTTTGAGCTTGTAATAGTGTTTTTGAGTAATAGAGCTAATTTCCCACCTTCCATTGTGTCTTGCTTGTCTCTTCATTGTGTGTGTGTATGTGTGTGTGCATTTTGATGCTTCTCACCTTCACTTTCACATCATCTCACATTCACGATCTTCATATCACTCCTACCTCTTCCACGGATTGACATTAAGGAGGTGAAGCTTCTTAACGTGGTTCTCACCATTGTGCTAGAGCAACACCAAATTTGGCGCCGTTGCCGGGAATCGAGTCTAGGACGAATGTGTGATGGTAAGAGTATAGCAAGGAGTGGCGTTGGAAGGTAAAAATTTCAGTTTTTGTTGTTGTTTTTACTTAGTTTTTAGTGTTTTTCACCTCCCCCACACTCCATCTTCATCATCGCATCATCATCTTCATCTCCAAAAAAATCAAAAAATTCACCATATCCACCCATTCACCTCATTTCCCCTCATTTGTGCATGCGAGAGAGCGAGAGAGAACTTTTGTGCTTGTGTGTGCTTGTGTTTTCTTGAGTTTTCTTGCAGGTACAGAGCTCCAGTGCATCAGGAAAGCTTGGAAAAGGTAAAAATTTACTCTCTGTCAAAGATCTGCCGAGTGTGGCGGACCATCGCGATGGTCTGCAACTTTCGGAATTTTTGGTAGGCGACCACACCACGAGGTAGGCGATCCTTGCGCATCCACGAATCCACAGGCGCATCTCAAAAATTCGTACTTTGGTGGACCATCGCGATTGGCTCAGACCATCGCGATTGTGTCGCACCATCGCGATAGGCTCAAGCCATCGCGACGGCTCGGCCGGACCATCGCGACGGTTCGCTTTTTCGGACCATCGCGACGGTTCACTTGTGCCATCGCGACGGTCCACTTGGACCATCGCGATTGTTCAGCTGACCCCGGACCATCGCGATTGGCTCATGCCATCGCCACGACAGTGCCACGTGTCAAGATAGACCATCGCGACGGTTCGTTTTTCGGACCATCGCGACAGCCCAAAATCGGACCATCGCGATAGGCTCACGCCATCGCACTTGTGACCATCGCGACGGTTCACTTCGGACCATCGCGACGGTCTGCCTTTGACCGTTGACCGCGCCATCGCGATTGTCCGCCTGATCACGCCATCGCGACGGTTCGTTTTTTGGACCATCGCGACGGTCCATTTCCACGCCATCGCGATCGTTCACTTCGGACCATCGCGACGGTCCATTTCCACGCCATCGCGATCGTTCACTTCGGGCCATCGCGACGGTTCGACCTCACGCCATCGCGATCGTTCACTTCGGGCCATCGCGACGGTTCACTTTTTCGGGCCATCGCGATTGTCCAAATTCCACGCCATCGTGACGGTTCGCTTGGACCATCCCGACGGTCCCAGACCATCGCGATTGTCCACCCCCATCGCAAATTTTGGGCTCCAATTTTTGACCAATTTTGAGGGTATTTTTGAAAAATTTTTGGACCATTAGACTCATAGGAGACCCCTTAGCTCATATTTAAAGGAAAACTTTATTGTCAGTTTTTACCCCCCAGGGCCTGAACGCTCATAACTTTTTCATCCGAAGTCCGTTTTTTGAGCTTAATAGCTCGTTAGAAAGCTCGTGACGAGTACTACGTGACCTCAATTGTTTTTTCATAAAGAATACATCTATTTTTGGATAAGCTATTTTGAGGTTCACCTAGTTTGGGACTAGAAAGCCAGGGGGCAAGTGTTGAAATTTTGGGCAAAAAAGGGAAAGGACTTAGAAGGTGTATACGCTCAAGTGTTTGATCATCTTGTGAATTGGTCTAATATTGGAATTTTTCCAGGTCTAGCAAGGGCAATCCAAGGCAAGCAAGCAAGGCAGTGAAGACAGCAAAGCTTGGGAAGCGCGGCTTCTTGGGCATCAGAGCAACAGAAAAGCCGACTCGAGGTTGGAAGATTACTCAACCCCCTCAGTCAATTCTTAGCTTAGGCTAAACGGTAGTTGTGGATTAACGACGATAGGAACGCCTCAAGTTCAAGATACTTAATTCTTTCAAGTTCAAGACTACAAGTAAAGGTGTGTGTGACGAAAACCTAAAGGAAAGAACATAAGTCTGACGGAACGAGAACTCAAAATTATAACGGAAAGTCGAATTCCTGACGCATACATTAAGACAAAAATCTAAAGAAAATTAAAAAGAATCAAGAAAGTAATAACAAAGAACCATTGACGATCTAAGTGTGTGACTGAGTGTGCAAGGAAGAAAATTAATGAACCTTAGATCAGGGAGACACATAGGTAAGTCGGACCGATGGAGCCTTAGATCATCAGAAGCAAGTGTAAGAACTACTGCACGATCGTGGGCTCAGCAATTGAATAGTAATTACCCCTACGAGAGCTCAGATACTAGCGAATCTAAAATGGCATTTAGCGCAGACAGACCAGAAGGAGGGTCTCATGTAGCATACTTAGAAAAACCTGAAGGACCCTATAGAACGCAATTAGAGTTTCTCCGAACCAACCAAATAGGTGCTCGCATCTATGAGGATGGTTTGCGAAGGCAAGTGGTGCAACTGCACAACCCTGATCAACCCATTGGATTGGAAAGACCAGTGGTGAAATTTGAGAGAGACGCTTACATAGACAAAGAAGGAACCATGTACGTTCTAAGTACGCAGCCAAACGATACTAATGAGTTTGGCACAATCCAATTAGAGACGGAAGCAAAATTTCAAGGAAAAGAACCGTTAGAAGAACCTAGAACACCTAGAGGGAAATCCGTATTAACAAGAGTACTCATCCCAGAATGGATCCCTCAAGATAACAGGAGCATCGAGTTGTTTGTAAATAAAGAGACAGATGAAGCCTTTTGGAGGTACAGAAAGGAACACCCTGGTGAGATAGGCATCATTACAATCTATGAATTCAAGGACCCAGATACACCTGGAAAGGTTGTATACCTGGATGAGACTTCAGAAAGAGTCTTCGTGGTGCCTGAGCGCGCTAAAAACACATACACATGGAGTGGTGAATTGGTATTCCCTCCATCTAGAACAAACATGAATACAAGTCAACAAGGGGCAGGAACATCCTCAACCCATGGAAATCAAAGAGAAGGAAATAAAGAGAGACCGGAAGTGAGCTTCAATCATCCGATAGGGAGAGATAGAACAATCACGAACACTAATAGAATGGATAGACAAAGAGATCATGGAATACCAGGTGGTAGAGATGATTTTCCTCTACCTAGACCACGCGAACACGCAAGACTATTGAGACCCACACAGTTAGTAAAATCAATGAAGAATTACTTTGATGGGACAGGAGATCCCTATGACCATGTCGCAGAATTCAAGCAAGTACTACGAGCAGAACAAGTCGAGGACATGTTCACGCAATACAATGCATTTGGACTAACGTTAAAGAATACAGCTTTAACTTGGTTCCAATCATTGCAACAAAGGCAATTTAGAGACATCCATCACTTTTTAGAGTCATTCATCACTGAATTCTCTAAAAGTGGGATTAGACATGACACGTCTTTGTTGATTCATAGCTTTAAACAGACCCCTCAAGAAACAGTAAGACTGGCAAGACGTAGGTTTAGACAATATGTGGAACGATGTCCAATGCAAGAGCTACCCTCACAAGCCAAACAAGTATCACTGTTCCTAGATGGCTTGTTGAGCGCTAAACTACGCTCCTATGTGTACCTAAAAGAACCCAGAACGCTAGAGGAGTGTGTAAGAATATGTATAGACATCGAGGATAACCTAGGAGAGGAGTTAGAACTCTCAAAGGTCTATAAGGAGTCAGATTGTTCTTCTCTAGCATCCACAAAATTGTCTAATTCGATAGAGGACCTAGCAGAAAAAGTGGCCCAAAAACTAGGAGTTTCTAGTAAACAGGTGCCCAAGCTACCAACTAACGTACGTTGTTACACTTGTGGTGGAAATCATTTGGCAAACGTGTGTCCCAATGCACCACAACCTCAAGCCAATCCTAGCGGCCAATATTGTACAATTGAGAGAAGATACACGAATCATACGGCTCAGGACTGCCCATACAACAAACAAACCGTGAGACAGAACTACCCGCAAACATACCAGCAGCCAGGTAGGTATCAAGGCCAATACAATGCTCAGCCTTATTACTATAGGCCTCCTCAGAACTACCCATACCAGGCTCAACAGAGACCTCAACTCGTCTTAGCTCAGCAGCCACCCCCACCAGCGAATGTCATCTCAGTCAAATACGCTGCTGCAGAAGAGAACCTAAGTAGGGCGTTAGTGCCTTCTTCACCCTTGATCACAGAAAGTGACCCGAACTCAAACAGTTTTGACTCTACTCATGTAGCTAGTCCACCCGCTTATTACACGGAGTCACCAGAACATGTGGAGACGTATCATTATGATAGTCCACCAATGGAACCTAGTTGGGAGCCAGACTATGCTAATGTGATGTACACAAACCCAAACCCACGGCCCCAATTGAGACAACAGAGACCACAGGGCCCTAATCTCATGGACCCACCCTTTGCATCAGAGGAAGAATATTTCTACGAAGTAGAGACTCACACTCAGAGACACGAGGAAATTACGAACGAGGTAAGATTAGCCACGGAAGTGACTACTAAGAGTGAAGGCAAGAAAAGGAAGAAGAAAGGGACCATCTCAGAAAAAGAAGAATCCTTGTTTGAAGTACCCGGGAACTTCAAGAAATATGAAATCGAAGATAGAAGAATCATGGTACGAATGCCTAATAGAAAAGCGAATGATGGACAAGTATATGATAACCGAGAGAAAACCAAGAAAATAATAGTTGCCATAGAAGGAGAAGAAGAAAAATGCACATACATAGGGCATGATTTGACGACTGAAGAAGAAGAAGAGTTAGTTGCCCTATTGCGCGAATATAGAGATGTTTTTGCTTGGAGTTACAAAGATTTGAAAGGAGTAGATCCAGATATATGTTCTCATAGAATCCCTATGACTCCAGATGCAAAACCGACAAAACAGAAACCTTACACGTACAATGATAACTACGCTGCGAAGATTAAAGAGGAGATAGATCGCTTGATAGAAGCAGGATTCATTTACGAAATTGAGCATACCGAATGGGTATCCCCCATTGTGGTTGTGCCCAAGAAGAATGGAAAATTGTGTGTGTGTATTAACCTTAAAAAAGTTAATGCCACAACGATTAGAGACAGTTATCCTCTTCCTATCACGGAACACCTATTGGAGAGAGTTGCGGGCAAGGAAGTTTACAGTTTTCTTGATGGATTCTCAGGCTATAATCAAGTAGCCATTGCTCCAGAAGACCAACACAAGACGGCTTTTGCCACTGAATGGGGCATATTTGCATTTCGTGTAATGCCATTTGGCTTAACAAATGCACCCGCCACTTTCCAGCGACTCATGTGTCATGTTTTTAAGGAATTCTTACGCAAGAGCTTGGAAGTTTATGTCGATGACTTATGTGCTCATTCAAATGCAAGACAGACACATATCCCAGAGTTAAGACAAATATTTGACAAATGTCGAGAATATCAGGTTTGTTTGAACCCAGAAAAATGCGTTTTCATGGTCAGACAAGGCAAAATTCTAGGACACATTGTGTCAAAAAATGGAATCTCTACGGACGAAGAAAAGGTGAAGGTAATTGCAGAATTACCTAGACCAACTAATGTGAAAGAGGTACAGGCATTTATGGGCCATTGCGGTTATTATAGGAGATTCATACACATGTATGCAATCATAGCCAAGCCTTTGTACTCTCTTTTGACCAATTTTGAGTGGACAGATGAATGTGAAAATTCATTCAATGAACTCAAACGACGCTTGTGCTCAGCACCTATATTGACTACCCCAGATTGGAGTAAGCCATTCCATGTACATGTGGATGCATCCAATTACGCCATAGGATGTGTGTTAGCACAACCCACGAATGAAGGTAACATAGATCTCCCCATAGCTTACGCTAGCAGACAACTGAACGCAGCAAAAAGAAATTACACCACGACGGAACGAGAAGGACTAGGGATGATCTATGCAGTTAAGAAGTTTAGGCACTACTTGTTGGCCAACAAATTCAAGTTCTTTACAGATCATCAAGCCCTATTATATTTAGTCAACAAACCATGTAACACAGGACGATTAATACGCTGGTTTCTATTACTCATGGAGTATGATTTTGAAGTGGTAGTCAGGAAAGGAAAGACACATCTTAGAGCTGACCACCTCTCAAGATTAACCTTAGGAGAAGCTCCTCAAGGAATAGCCGATGAATTACCAGATGCATACTTGTTTAACCTTGAGATAGCACCAGAATGGGCTAAGCCTATAGTCCCTATTCTCACATACGGACCCAAGAATCCTAAGTTAAAGATCAAAGAGGGAGAGATTACCAAGTCTCAGAGATACCAAATAATGGCAGGAAGCATATATAAACAGGATAATCAAAAGATTCTTGCTTGTTGTGTAGATGAATTAGAACATGCGAATTGGTTGCAATTAGCACACGTAGGTGCACTAAAGCAACATCATCCAAAACATCGAACATTACAGACTCTGCAGAGATTGGGAGTATATTGGCCTTCTATGGAAGCAGATGTCTACAAGTTGTGTAAAGAATGTCAGGTGTGTTGTGAAAGACCACCAGTAGAGCATGCGACATTATATCATGTGTCTCTCACACCAGACTGGAGTGAACCTTTAGTGACATACTTGAGGACGAACACATTCCCTCAAGGCATGACTTTAGCTCGACAACGCAGTCTAGAGCAGGAAGCTCAAGACTATTCACTTATTGGCGATAACTTATACAAAAGAGGACGAGATGGATATTTAAGACAATGTGTTCATGAAAGCGATTATCTGAGCATACTAGAGACTGCACACCAAGGTGTTGCAGGAGGTCACTTTGGACCAGATAGGATAGTCAAAGCCATTCTCTTTGCAGGATTATGGTGGCCCACTCTTCACATGGATGCTCATACCTATGTAAAGAGATGTGATGTGTGCCAAAGAACTTAGTTTCCTACTCGCAGAGATGAAATGCCATTGAAACCCATGATGGGCGGACGTGCATTTTCAAAGTGGGGTATAGACTTTGTAGGACCCATCAACCCCCCTGCAAAAGGTACACATGCGGAATACATTATTGTTGTCACAGATTATCTTACAAAATGGGTAGAGGCAAAAGCCACAAAAAAGAATGATGCTCACACGACTGCAAAATTCTTATTTGAAAATGTCTTTACAAGATATGGATTGCCTATAGAGTTAGTGAGCGATCGAGGCACTCACTTTCTAAACCAAGTCATTGAATATTTGTTACAGGATTTTATGGTGATTCACAAGAAATCTGCACCATATCATCCTCAGGCCAATGGTCAGGCTGAAAGCACTAACAAAATACTGTGTACCGTACTTACGAAACTCGTGAACAATAAACGTTCAGATTGGGACAAACAGCTACACCACGCTGTTTGGGCATATCGAGTGGCCTACAAGACCGTACTCAATGCAACTCCCTTTCAGATGGTTTTTGGTCAGAATGCTGTGCTTCCTTTGGACTTCTTGATACCGACACTTAAGGTTGCACAAGAACATCAGTGGACCGGCCATGAATTATCAGCAAGAATAATGGACTTGGAACGATTAGGAGAAACCAGGCTGAAAGCAGCAGCAGGAATATACGCAGCGAAGAAGCGACAGAAAGCATATTTTGATGCACATGTGAAAGATAAAGGCCTAAAAGAAGGAGATTTAGTTCTAGTATATACGCTGAAACAGCACGCACGGAAGTTAGAAAAGCGAGGTTATGGACCTATGATCATTAACAGACTTTCGACTAGTGGAGCAGTACAGTTAGCCACCTTAGAAGGAGACATAATGCCTAATTACATTAGTGTCTGTAGAGTCAAGCTATATCAAGAACCTCTTACTGAGGATATGCTTAGACGACTCACATTGGCAAGGAAGCGTAAGGAGGAAGAAAATAGAATACGAGCGGAAGCTCAGGCAGAAGCCATAGAACGCATTAAGCGCATGAAGCTAAGAAGACAAGGACTAGGGAGAGAACATTATAACCACCTGGAAACATCACCCAGATATCCCATGGCCATGTGTCAAGTAAAGTCAACCACTCATCCTAGCATAGTGGACAGGAGACCATTCATTAGAGTTAGGCTAGAGCACGGCAACCCTTGCCAAGAACTCAGGACTTTAATTGACTCAGGTGCTGCGACTAGTGCGATTAGATGGTCCCACTATAAGGATTCAGGAATAGAAATGCGGCCAATTGAGGCATACCTCATAGGCCTAGGAGGCATGGAAACCCCTTGCATGGGTGAGGTGGACCTTCCTATCCTCATTAAGGATTTGACCATGACAGCAAAGCTACTAGTGTGCCATGATGACGACCTGATAGAACCCCTAATCCTTGGCCAAGATTGGCTATACGATCACTCAGTGGACCTAAATCTTAGACAAGGCTCCTTACAGATTGGAACCTTCGAGCAGAAGCGAGTGATACCGCTTGACTTCCCTAACGGCATTCCGCTTGACGGTTGTGACCCTAGACCCTATGAAATGCATGCGACGGAAGACCGGAAGATCTTTAAGCAGACCAGTCACGTTACGTCTACACCAACCCACTCGGGCTTGGCTATGGACAATTGTCAATCAGAAGGACGACAGGAGATCTTCCCTGCGACTTCCTGCAAACTAGAAGAGACAGTTACCCAACTGCAAGGGCAGATGGACACAATCAGTGGTCAGGTGGGTTGCATCAGCGGCCAAATGAGCACGACACCTTGCGGTGCTCATCCTTCCAAACTTGTTGCGGACTGGCCTAGATTAAAGTTAAAGAATGCATCACTTCCTAATGAGCAGGTCACGCAAGTGTTGGATCTCCCTTCTTTTCCAAAGCAGAGTGTCCATCCGACCTCTCAACCTCAACAACAACAGAGTCAACCACGAAGGAACCCGGATCGACGGCAGTATCAGAAGACACAACAAGGAAGGCAGTTTAGGCCACCCAAAGGAAGCGGCACCAGACAAATATGGGTGCCAAAAGGACAAAAAGCACCGAAGAACTCCAACCAAGCAGAGATCGACAAGAAAAAGGCAAGGCAGAAACAGAATCAGTATCCACCATCCCCTCGACCTTCTTCTACAGGTCCGAGCATTCGACAAATTTGGATCGCCAAGAAATACCTTACCCATAGACCCACACCCACGCAGATTTGGGTACCCAAACCATGTATCATAGCTCAACCCTTAAGCCATGTAATACATACCCCTCACAAATCTTTCCATCCCTCAACACCACCACACCCGATACTACCTTTGACCCCTCAGCAAAAACCCACCACCCACTCAAGGACTCTTAGGAAATGGATACCGAAGCGTGTCCAATCGTCTTCCCCTAACCCCATGTCTGACAAAACTACCCCCCCGACTAACATACAACCTTGTAATAAATCACTAACCTTTAAACCTTGTATAAATTCACCCACCATCACCACACGTCACTCATAATCTCGTCTCATCAAGAAATGTATGCATGATCTGAAACGTGTAGGTGTCTAGAGACCTGCACTAGTGCTGCAAGAAGCATTGCATCCATCACATCACAGCACTTGGCTACACGGGTTACGCATCAGTCATGGAAAGGGATTGCGGTCTCACTTTAATGGGATCATAATTAATTTCCATGCTAATGTGTTAATCTTTTGTAGCAGATCTTTCTCATTAACGCATCAGTCATCATGCAAACCGACGAAGGACCATCAGGAGCAGGCCCCAGTGTAGCGGCAGTGCCCCTCAACGTGTTACGAGCAGAATCCCACCCGACTGCTCCACCGCCAGAATTCCAAGGATTTCCAGGGCCCATGCCGATCGACAACCCACCTATGGGCTACACAGAAAAGATACACTGTAACTCTCATTGGTTTCAGGGACTTGCAGGACCCTTAGCGGACGCGGATTTTATATTTGAATCCAATTTGACGTTTGATGACCGCACGTGGGGAAAATACCAATTCTTCTCCAGAGAGTTCGAAGACCTACAGAACAGCCAGGATTTAACTCACGTTTGGGCGAGAGCAGGCTTCACGGAGTATTTCAGTGATCCTCTGCCCAAACCTGACTTTTACAGGTGTTATTATTTAATCACTACTTTGCTGGCCTTAGAGAATAAGGATATCCCCGGAACTTTTATTTTGCCTTCTTTAGTGGATGATCCACCCTACAAAAGGTTTTACCTCTCAAAGGATTTAATCAGAGCGGCCATCAAAATTCATGGCACCCACACACCCACAGATCGAGAAAGATTAATTCCAGACCCTATGAAACGTGGGGATGTCACTAAGTGGGAGGAGATCTCAGCAATTACACCTGAGCTGTCAAAGCCGCTACGGATATGCATGCAACATTTTGCATTCCCCGCTCAGGACAGATTTACCATGCCACACAAATGAATATGGTTTGGATTGTACTTAGCGTGCACGGGACCTCAGACTGTTGATCTGGCGAGCTGGATCATTGATCAAATGTATTTGGCACAACACAGATGGGAACGCAAGAAAGTGCTTAATGGATGTTGTGCGCTGACAAGAATTGTTTATATGTGCTTGGCTTATGACTTGCCAATTGAACGTGCATTAACAGGAGAAGAGCTGAAAGCATTCAAGGGAACTACGAAGAAAGCCAGGAAGCCCAGCAGAACACGGGCAGGTAAGCGCATGAGAGGCACCATTCCTTGCCTTCAAGTGCCAGAGTCACCATCACCACAACCCGCTCCAGAGCGATCACCAACCGAAGCCGCTCCCACAGTACAACCTATTCGCATAAGGTTGTCTAGACCAGTGGTCACGGAGGGCACTACTAGTGTCGCTGCACCTCAAGCAGCTGCAACCACAGAACCCCCCACCACTACAGCAGAAGCTCCCACCACTATTGGTGCGGACGCCTTTTCTTTCCCAATACCACACATGGAGGCAGAACCAATAAACACAACATTCGATTTTGAAATGCCTGATGCATTCTCAAATGAATTCCAGTTTTCAGAGGCACAGATGTTCTCCCAAGAATATGAACGCCCCAGTTACCCTACCACACCGCGGGATCTGCCACAAGGACAAGTTGTGTCGAGCTCTGATGATGAACGAACAGCCACCGACGATTACGAAGGTGATGACGAAGCCAGCCAGGGCACGCATGATTCCCAAGAACAAGGACAGACAGACGGCCAAGGCCAACAAACTGATGCACACGGTGACACCAGCACACACGAAGAGGAGACTTTCGAAGCAGCAGCTTACACGCTGGCAATCAAGAAATTATATCGTACGATGGAGAAAGTCTGGGCACGGAAGAAATTGACTGAAGCAGAGAGCCAGACCCTAATCGAACAAGAACTAGTCTCCGGAGGGTTTGAAGAAGTCTACATCAGAGGGTTCAGAGAACTGGTCCAATCCATCGGCCCGGTCGAAGCACTGAGGTATTTACAAAGGAAGCCACTCCCCCAATACGACCCTCGTAGAGTTCGACTGCTATCGAAGCCCGGTGAATATATTCGAGTTCCGGTAGGTGCTCAATCATCCCACCAGGCGCAAGATGCACGCCTACGGCCGGAAAGATCCTTCACCGAAGAAGCCATCCTAGTCGACTCCCCACCACATACTACCGTTGTACATACTACCACTATCCTTGAAATAACATCCACACCATCTACTCCTCTCTCACCTCAAGTTTCCCCAACCCATCCTGTATCCCCTGCACACCCACCTGCTCCTCCAACATCCACACCAGTCCATGGCAACATAGCCATAGCCTTTACCCCGCCCATTCATGCCACCATGCCCGCACCCAACCCTCCGCGTCTACATGTTAACCCCTTCACCCCTTCATCCTTCCCAGCTTTTCCCCCACCTTTAAGACCCCCTTTCACCTTTCTAACCCCACTAACCTTCTCACCAGTTTCACCTCCTCAACCCACCATAACCCCTATTTCCCCTTTTCACCAAGCTACTCCAGCCATCCCCCCTGTAAATTACTCTACATTTGTAAATCCCGTCTTCACACCTACACAACCACCCACATACACACCGCTTTTCACAGTCACTGCACTTGACACGTCCAATGACATGGACATCTCACCACCCACCGTACCAGCACCCACTCCACTCACAGCACCCTCATATTTAGGTACGTCACAATTTTCCACAATCACCACTGCATCCACCTTCCCAACCCCATTTCCCATTCCCGCTGCATCTACTTACACTGCATCCTCATTTAGCACTTCATTACTATTATCGCCCACCATAGACACTGCACTTCAACAAATGTTCACATGCATGTCACAAGTACGAGATGAGTTTGCATCTCTTGGCAACAACTATCAACAGCTGCAGAGGACGACGAATGAATTACAGTCGCAGCTTAATTCATTATCAATCGAGAATGCCTCTTTGAACACGCGATACCAAGAACTAAGAGAGGCATATCATAAGCTAGAGCTAGAAAGTGAAGAGAAGACAAAAGAAGCCACTGCTGATCTGGACAACCTGCTTCGAGCCCAAACAATTAGAAACGCGACGCTGACAAGAAATATGGGCCTACTCAGGAGGCACCTAGCCGCAGCCCAGGAGGAGAACGTGAGACTCCAAGCGCAGAATAGAGAAAATTTGGAAGCAGCATTGGACCACCCTGAACAACCATTCAGTCCGAGCAGATTCAAGGCAATCCCATCTGAATCGATGCGGATGTTGCTAGATGACCATGTTCGACTCCTAGAAGACTATGATCGAATGAACGAAGAACATCAGAAGCTAAAAGAAAATCACAAGTTACTACAGCTCAGAGAACCGGCACCACAACAACTACCAGTGGCAGCAGAAGTACCAGAACCTGTGGACCCCTCTCCTGAACTCATAGAGGAACTCAACGCACTACGAGCCCAGGTAACCACTCTCCAATCACGCATAGATGTATACGAAGCACCACCACGGCCTGATTCCCCACCGGAGATCCCAGCTGACGACGAGAACATAACCATTCCGGTGGAGGAAACGTTTGAAGAAGCATACGAGCCCACACCCATCCCAGGCGGACAAGTCACGGCTGAAGGCCAGATGACGTACGAACTTCCGACCCCCGCATGGATGAAGACTGTGGAGGAGATTGGAACAACGCACTCAGCTAGAGTCGGGGCCCAGCTACATGCTATGGCCATGATAGAAGAACGAATTCTGCAATCTCCCTACTTTGCTCAATTGGCCCCACGCAGGTACATATCCGGGCATGAGCTTCAATACAAACCTTACTTCATGCTAATGGCCGAATACCAGCTGGCCATAGAAAAGCGAACTGGCAAGAAGCCATCTCATGCAACCCAGTTCGAGCCTGAAGACTTGCCACTGGATGCGCAACAAGGCACTATTTATCAACCAGATTGGCGTACACGTCTTTTACAGGAGTACCCAGAAATGATGAGCACATGGGTGAAAGCGCCCTTACACTTAAAGTATAATCCTTGCTGGGGACCAGTACCACGACGCCGCTCCTGGACTGCATTCGCTATCAAAGTACAAAACAATAGGCAGTGTCAGGATTGGCTGAATTACCCCTACTTCAAGCCGCCCACCGAGTTGCCCACTGTTGGTTATATGATGGCTACAATCCGTCACTGGCTCCCTCGCCTGAAGCATATGGATGATATCGCAGCGCATATGACTGTCAAGATATTTGACATGATGCAAATGATATTTAAAGTCTTCCGGAGAGTCAAAGCACCGCATGTAAACACCCCGGGATTTGAGCATGGTAACTTTGATCTAGTATATGACATGAGCACAACGCCATCGCTCCGGGTGTGTTATGCCTGGCACTGTAGGATAAAATACCTCCCGGCATGCTACAAACAAACCTTTGAAGAGATGTTCACCACCGGGTTTTGGGAATACCATTCCGAGGTATTCATCAGCAGGCCCACACATTTATTGCAACTTTTTGCCTGTGAGCGAATGGTTTATTCCACGCATTATCAACTCCCGCCACCCGACGAACCGCAACCGATCGACTGGGCGAAGCTCGAGGCTGATCTTGCCCGAGGCATTCGAGTATCTGAGCACACCCTCGCTCACGACCTCCTACAAAACTACATCCGGCAGACCGCACAACAAGGTTCTGTCAAGGACGACAGAAGCGAGAGGGAGGGGGGTGTTGGAAGCAGTCAGAGGCACAGACGACATGGAAGCATGTAAAGACAGAGCAGGGAGCCAGTGGGATCATTTTTTCAAAACAATTATGTTTTTATTACTTCTTCAAACATCCAACAGTGATTTTCATCACTCTTGTAACATATGTAATATAGACAAAACCCCATTTTGTAATTCATAGCTCCATTTTGTGCAAGCCGAGGAGTCCTCGAGCTTGAGGAGCTTAGGTAGAATGCTCGTACCAATTTTCGTTATTTTTAGACATCGTTTACCCTTCCAAATAGCCTCTAGGACCTATTTTTTAACTAGGCCGGTCACTAGATGTGAAACCGGTCAAAACTAGTCTAGAAACTATAAAAAGAGCTAGAGAGCTCATTTTTGAGGTTGGATTCATGTTGGTTAGTGTGAGCTTAGAGCTAGTTTGAGCTTGTAATAGTGTTTTTGAGTAATAGAGCTAATTTCCCACCTTCCATTGTGTCTTGCTTGTCTCTTCATTGTGTGTGTGTATGTGTGTGTGCATCTTGATGCTTCTCACCTTCACTTTCACATCATCTCACATTCACGATCTTCATATCACTCCTACCTCTTCCACGGATTGACATTAAGGAGGTGAAGCTTCTTAACGTGGTTCTCACCATTGTGCTAGAGCAACAGGGTACAAGAGAACCCCTCTGTAAATTACTCTTCGACTTTTGTAAATCCTGTATTTACACCCACACACGCACCCACTCTCATGCCATTATTCACAGTCACCGCACTTGATACCACATCCAACGACATGGATATATCACCGCCCACTGCACCCCCACTCACTTCATTCATGGCACCACCATATTTAGGCACCTCAAGTTTTTCCACTGTCACCACTGCATCCACATTCCCATCCCCATTTCCCTTACCCTTTGCATCAACACCCACATACACCGCAACTGCATTCACTCCGTCACTAATATTATCACCCACTATAGACACTGCATTCCAACAAATGTTCACCTGCATGACACAAGTAAGAGATGAGTTTGCATCTCTTGGAAATAATTATCAGACGCTGCAGAAGACAACCAACGATTTACAGTCGCAGCTCAATTCACTGACCATCGAGAATGCCTCACTGAACACCCGCTACCAAGAGCTACGAGAGGTATATCATAAACTTGAACTAGAGAGTGAAGAAAAGATGAAAGAGGTTGTCATTGATATTGATAACTTGTTAAGGGCACAGACTATTCACAATGCAACGCTCACCAGGAACATGGGCTTACTCAGACGACACTTGGCAGCCACAAAAGAAGAGAACCAGCGTTTACAAGAACAGAACAGAGAGAATTTAGAAGCTGCCCTAGATCAACCAGACCAATCGTTGAGCCCCATTCGCTTCAAGGCCGTGCCCTCAGAATCTATGAAAATGTTGCTAGATGATCATGTCAGATTGTTAGATGAGTACGACAGCATGAACAAGGAATATCAGAAGCTGAAAGAAGAGCATAAACTACTCCAACTAAGAGCACCAATACCACAAGCTCCTGCGGACCCATCTCCTAACATCCTAGAGGAACTCAACGCATTACGGGCCCAGGTATCAACTCTTCAATCACAGATAGCCGTATATGAAGCACCCCCAGGCCAGACTCCCCACCGGAACTACCAGCAGAGGAAGAAACAATCACTATTCCGGTGGAGGAAACTTTTGAAGACGCATATGAACCCCAACCCATCCCAGGCGAACGAGTCATGGCTGAAGGCCAAATGACTTTCGAACTTCCAACTGCTGCATGGATGAAGACGATTGAAGAACTGGGAACACCCCACTCCACAAGGGTAGAGGCGCAGTTACATGCCATGGCAATGATTGAAGAAACAATTTTACAGTCTCCTTATTTTGCTCATTTGGCCCCTCGCAGATACATATCAGGGCATGAGCTACAATACAAGCCTTACTTTATGTTAATGGCAGAATATCAGTTGGCCATAGAGAAAGAAACAGGAAAGAAACCCTCTCACGCTACTCAGTTTGAGCCTGACGATTTGTAAACAGATGCGTAGCAAGGAGAAATCTATCAACCAGATTGGCACAAGGATCTCTTATAGAATTATCCAGAGATGATGAGAACTTGGGTTAAGGCACCTTTACACTTAAAGTACAACCCATGTTGGGGACCAGTGCCACGTCGCCGCTCTTGGAAGGCATTTGCTATAAAAGTACAGAACAACAAGCAATGCAAGGATTGGCTTAATTACCCATATTTCAGGCCACCCACAGGACCACCAATAGTTGGATACATGATGGCAACGATTCACCACTGGCTCCCTCACTTAAAACACACGGATGATGTTGCAGCGCACATGACTGTCAAAATATTTGACATGATGCAGATGGTTTTCAAAGTCTTCCGTCGCGTCAAGGCACCCCATGTGAACACCCCAGGTTTCGAGCATGGTAATTTAGATCTTGCATATGATATGAGTACAACGCCATCGCTCCGGGTGTGTTATGCCTAGCATTGTAGAATCAAGTACTTATCGGCGTGCTATAAGCAGAATTTCGAAGAAATGTTCACAACCGATTTCTGGGAATACCATTCGAAAGTGTTCATCAGCAAGCCTACGCATTTACTTCAATTATTTGCCTGTGAACAGATGGTATATTCCACGCATTATCGACTCCCGCCATCAGATGAACCGCAGCCCATTGATTGGGAGAAACTCGAGGCAGATTTGGCCCGAGGCATTCGAATATCAGAGCACACCCTCGCTCAAGACCTCCTACAGAATTACATCTGACAAATCCCGCAACAAGGTTCTGTCGAGGATGCCAGGCGCGAGAGGGAGGGGGGTGTTGGCAGTAGTCAGAGGCATAGAAGACGCGGAAGCATGTGAAGACAGAGCATAACGATAACAAAGAAGCACGGATTCAGTCGAATCATTTTTCAAAGAATTATGTTTTATAAATACTTTTCAAAACCTTCAACAGTGATTTTCATCACTTTTGTACTATATGTAACATAGAAAAACCCTTTTTGTAATTTATAGCTCCATTTTGTGCAAGCCGAGGAGTCCTCAAGCTTGAGGAGCTTAGGTAGAATGACCGTAATGTTTACCCTTTCAAATAGCATCTAGAACCAATTTTTTAACTATGTTGGACACTAGATGTGAAACCGGTCAAAACTATTCTAGAATCTATAAAAAGAGCTAGAGAGCTCATTTTTGAGGCTGGTTAGTGTGACCTTAGAGCTATTTTGAATTTGTAATTGAGATCTTGAGCAATAGAGTTGATTTCCTACATTGCATTGTGTCTTGCTTATCTCTTCGTTGTGTGTGTGTATGTGTGTGTGCATCTCTATGCTTCTCACCTTCACTCTCACTTCATCTCATATTCACGATCTTCATATCACTCCTATCTCTTCCGCGGATTGACATTAAGGAGGTGGAACTTCTTAACGTGTTTCTCACCACTGTGCTAGAGCAACACCATATGTCCCAAGATCCCAAGGGATGCCATATGTCCCAAACTTAGATCCCATATGTCCAAGTTATGTCTAAGGATCCCATATGTCCTTAGATCCTAAAAACCAAATAGACTAAGTGATCCCATATGTCACTAGTCCCCTACATTATGAACAAAAGGGTTATCACATGGAGGGGGGGTGTTGAGAGTTCCATGCTCCACCCTTTTGTCCAAAGCTAGTTTCATTGTCATGCAAGTTCACTTATCCCACATGCAAGGGAATTCTCCCAAACTCCATATAAGCAAGGCCTCCCTTCACTCCACACAAGTCATTCCACTCTAGCTCATTGCCAAGAGTGTGCTCCCACTCCTCATGGAGTCACCATGCTCATAGAGCATCTTATGTAAGTCATTTCCATTTCTACTTTAATTCATTTCATCATGTTTTCATATCTTTTATTTCTTCCTCCATAGTTTGTTAATTGTGTGATTACTAGTAGATTGGGAGTAGTTGCTTTTTCATTTCAACATTATGGACCTTCCTTTACCCACCAATCTTTGAAATCTTCATACTCTTTATTGAGAAAAAAGGTGGGCACAAAGTGAATGAATGCCTTCTTTGAAACTCCTTTTGGAAGGAGTATCATCTTTGGATAAACTTGAACCAAACTTCCACTGGTAGTCAGGTGAATTGTCTTCTTACATCCAAAACTTGGGTTGAAAAAAGTTGAAGATGTGCTAGCAATTGGAATTTAGCTCAATCGATAGAGATATTGTTCTGCTAATTCACTTTGAGCTTCTCGAGATCCATCTTCAAAATGTACAAAAGTTTATCTGCAAAAGGAGAAAATAACTCGTGGGCATCCATTTGATGGTGGATTTATCCCATAAATGAGACAAATCTGCTTATCGTGGGGTATAGGAAGAGGAGATCATTCATCTATCTCTTAACTCATTTACTTGGGATCTTTCTCATACCTTCACGAGTTATATCTTGCTTAAGTCTTCAACATCCTATCGACGCTTTCAAAACCTTTAATTGTTATTCTTCTAGGAATCAATAACTATATGCCATCCCTTTGACTTAAGCAATATGTCATTCTTTCCAAGAAATCCTTGTTGGTTAATCATATCCATTCTCAAGTACCTTATTATGGATATGCTTCAAGTCCTTAACTAGCTTAACTTTTGGTTACTACCAAATTGGAATTCCTTCATGATTTCCATCCTTGCATGTCTGCTACTCACTTTGTTTGAGTTTAAAACTCAAACACAAGGTACTTGATGTCAAAAATATTCATTATCCTTTACAAACGAGTCAAGGAATGTATCTTTTTCTTAGAAGTATCATGTCAATTATACCTTTTTTCCTCCTCAAAGAGTTTTCAGCCTTGAAAGTTGTAGGCTTTAAGGAAATTGTCACTCTAGCACAACGATGAGTATCAATGTGATGAGAATCACTTCATAAATTTCAATATCTAGAGTCGTGAGAACTGGTATGGCAACCATGAGGAAGTGAAGGCACAAGTGTGTGACTGAGAAGCACACGAGCATGCACACACATACACACACAAGGCAAGAACAAAGGGAGGAATAATGGAATTTTTGCTTAACTAGAATGAGTTTACAATACTCATTAAAAATTCCTATCTCCCAACCAACTAACCTAAAAAATGAGCTCTCTAGTTTTTTTTATAGTTTTTGACTAGTTTTATCCTTGTTTAGACCTAGTGTCCTACCTAGTTAAAAAATAGGTTCCTATGCCTATTTAGAGGCATAACAAGCTCAAAAAAATATGAAATTTGATACATAGGTACTTCTAGTACTCCTCAAGCTCGAGGACTCCTCCGCTTGAATAAAATGGAGTTTGAACAATCAGAAATGGTATTTACAATGTTGTTTTAGTGATAAAAATCACTCTTAATTGAAAATAATTTATGAACATTTGATTGGTTCTATTCTTTGCCTGATTTGCATGATGGTTATTTCTTCTTGATCTTTCTAATCCCTTTCTTTGTTCTTCTTATTTTTAACACTTCTAACACTCCCCCCGCATGTATCATCCTTGATAGACCAGTGTTGGGTGGGACAGTCAATGTAGTTTTGTACTACCTCTGTTGCTAGAACATGTGCATGTAATCGGAGTCCCTTTCCTAGATCAAATTGCATACATTCTCAATCAATGTCATCTGGCATCTCAAGGTGGGGTGTTCTATAGAGTTCAGAGTACATTGCTTGCTCATAGGTGAATAATTGAAGAAGAGGGGTTTGATAGCAACACCTCAGAATGGTACTCCCAGAAACCTGTTGCAAACATGTCTTCAAAGGTTTGCTTATAACAAGCTTGGAGGTACCTTATTTTGGCGTGCTAGTCATAAACCATGCTGATACTTGGAGTAGTACTCATGTCATAAATTAAATCATAATTGTCGTTCAAAAATCTTGCGGCTAAGATATTGGGTGCCCTGACATTCTTGAATGTTTTGAATACAATCTACATCATGTCGAAAATCTTTAACATCATTTGAGCTACTACATTAGGCATGGCTTAAGATGAGCTATCCAATGGCGTATCATGGCCATTATGTATGATATAGAGGGTGGTCCCTGTAGTGGGGCTAAGTGTGGATAGTTTACCCATTCAAAACAACATGTATTATTTTGTACCTTGATAGCAAATGCTTTCCATGTTCTATGCATGGGGATTGGTTCATAACATGGATTCTAAATGATATGGAGTGGTGCGTTGTTCCATGTTTGTAGAATTTTAGGATATGTCTCTAATAGATTCTTCTGCCAGGTTGGTTGGAAAATTATGCCCTTGCATGCGACAGCAGGTAAATCCTCTGGCTGAAATTGTGTGGCAAATGATGGTGTTTTCATGTGACCTTCTTAATCTCAGTGTTGTAGCCTCGCGAGAATGACAAAATATGGTCGATATTGTAGTTGAAAAGAATTGATGAGACGTCGATGAGCTAGGTTCTAAAAATATTCTAATTTGAGCATAGTCTCTTCCATAGTATGCATAGCATAGATCTGAATGGCTATGCAATCCTTTGGTGTATGGACCATCTCTTTGAATTGGTTGAGCCATGGTGGCCTTGGTGCTTCAAAGGTGTCCTATCCCTCTTCAATGATTCTACTGGCATGAATAGGTTGAGGTTCATATTCTTCTTTGAAACTCTATTCCATAGGAATATGTACCAATTCCTCTTCTTTCGATGCCTTAGGGGATGATGGAGGTCTTTCATATTGAAGCAACTTAGTTTGTAATTCTATAATTTTTTGTTGCCTTGCAATTATTGTAGTTGAGTCCGAGATTGGTGGAGGTAGTGATTGTACTAGACTCTAGGCAACTGTAGGTTCTCACTCCTTTCATTGTTGTCCTTGTGTCTGCTCTTTAGACAATTTGTCATGCACCTCTGGTAAGTTGGCATAATCTTCGAGGATGAGGCGAATATTCTCAGGGGGAACCATTTGGAATTTTGATGGGCTCATGGTTGCACATGGAGCTTTCTCTATAGCGGTGGCCAAGTTCTCTTGATTTTGTATTTGCAAGTGACAATTCTCTTCCTGAGCCATAGCTAGATGTCTTCATAGTAATGCCATGTTGCGTTGAAGTTTGGAGTTATGTTCCATTTGCATGCAAAGATGGCCCTCTACTGTTTGTATGGCCTCTTGGTCTACTTCTTGGAGCTTTACCTTGAGTGTGCTATGAGCTTCCTGTAAGGTATGATATTGATCTTGTAGACCCTCGTTGTTAGCTTCAAGTGTTTTGAAATGTTGTTGTACCTATGTAGAGTGAGCTTGTAGCATGTTGTTGCATTCTTCAAGTCTATGATACTTGATCTTGAGTTGTGTTACAAACTGAATCATAGAATTTAATGCATTATCTATAGTGGTGGATGCAATTTGTATAGTTGTTGATGCAAGGGGAGGGGAATGAGGGATGGAAAACATGAATGTATTGTTTAACGATGAAGTGAGTGCAAGGAGTCTGGTGGAAGGGAAATGGGATATGGTGGGACAGTGGGGGGAGGTGTTGTGGGTGGTGATATGTCCATTGGGTTGGACATGGGAGTGCATGTGATGTCTACCATATACATAGGGATGGTAGGTGTTGTGTGTGTGGTGGCTGTGAATATTTGTGATGTGGGTATCGATAACAGAAAGGAAAGAGGGGTTTGGGTGTGGGCGTGGAGGAGGTTTGATGAATAAGCAACAAATGGGTGGATCGTAGTTGGGAGGGAGGTTGGAGGGCAAACCATGATCAAAGGAGGTGCAGTGACAGGAAATCCCATGAAATCATATCAAACATCTGGATGATCTACCACAAATTAGGTGGAACTTGGGTTTCCAATGGCAAGGTCACTGGAAATGCTAATGAATGGGTGGTCATATGATATGGTGGATTGTGAAAGGAACAGAGTCGATGGAAGGAGCTAATGAATGGGTGGTGGTATGATATGGTCAACAATGAAGGTGTGTACGATAGGAGCAATAGTAGGTATGAGAGCTACATCCTCGATTCTTGGAGGTGATGGTGGAGGTGTATGAAAGATGGGTTTGGATGTCGTTTTAGTCATTGGCCATGGATGAAAGCAGTAATTTATTCTGTATGTTGGATAAGTTGTATGGTACCAATAACCATTTATGGTCTTATATGATGCATCATGTATTGGTTGCAAAAAAACTATGGAATATTGTGCAGGGTGTTGAAAAACATCCTATTACACGAGCAAATACAATTACTAAAGGTGATGTAGATGGTTTTGAAGATGGGGATGTTCTTCATGTTCTTGTTCATGTTGTGGTTTCTACTGCACCTACTACATAACAAATTTGTTGGGATGGTAGAGATGCTTAGGCACATGCATTGATAGCCTTGTCTATCAAAGGTGCCATTTGAAGGGCTTTGGTGTGCAGAACAAGAGGAGGAAGGAGGAGATGGAGGGAGAGAGAAGAGAGGAGAGATGCGCGGACATGCGTGCGAGCCTCGAAACCCACATAATGATCTCTCTTGAGGCAATGCTCTATATATGATGTATATATATGAATATGGGGGTAAGGTCACATGACCCTTACATCCCCAACAATCTCCCACTTAAGATTCAATGTGACCATAAGTGGTAACATATACAAAGAATGATGTAGGACTATACAATAATGTACAGGAAGAGTCCCGATCTCTACCCATACCAGATCAGCCTACACCAACTGCCTCGAACAAGGTGTATCCATGCACCTCAAACTGCTCTAAACTCATATCGATAAGAGTCGAGCTCACATATGACTGATGCAAGAACTGATGAAGTTCCTGCAAAGCTCCCACTCGCTCTATGCCTGTGTCAATCATCGAACGATTGACAACTCCAAGTGCAAATGCTCCAATCGCAACTGCAATGTCTGGTCTCGAGCATAACAACTCGTACATTAGACTCTCGAACGCTGATGAAACATGTGCTATCCTGGCTAACCTAAGTATGTCAGCCATGTCTGTATCCAAGGCATCCAAAGCACCATCGTCAAGACCAACATGTCATGACATATCTATGCAACATCTGGCATGAGCGAATCCAAGAATGACTGCATGATCGCTGACTCATCAACATCTAAATCAGTCATCCTCTCAACCAAAGATGTATCTAGTTGTGCATCCTGAGAGCTACTATGCTCTACCATACACTGTGTACCATGAGAGCAATCCTGCTCTATGACACCAAGTATATGCTCATGCTCCACATGAGCTAACTGCACAACATCAACACCAAGGTCAAACTGATGATCATACTCTAACTGAGTATCATCATAATGCTCTACATGAGCATCAATATCATGCTCTAAAGCATACAACTGATCATCCAAAGCCTGCTCCATAAGAGCATCCATATGATCAGCAAAAACGTGCTCTATATAAGCATCATGAGCATCCAAAGCATGCTCTACATATGCATCCATCTGAGCATCTGAATCCTGTCATATATGTGCATCATGAATGTCAATAGACCTATATGTAGGTAGACAAAATGAGACATGACGAGTCTCACATTGCACATAAGGATGAACTCCCACTAAGACGAGATTGTCTCTCACATGAAGTACCTGGAGTGGATACATGTACCCAATCATGGCACCTCTGACAAGCATAAGTTGTCCCAACTGCAACTGAAAATGATGCTCACCAAGGAATGCATAACACCTGCTCTCCTGTAACTGACTAACTGAAATCAAGCTCATAGGGAATGAAGGCACATAACGTACATGTCTGAGCATAAGTGATGCTCCACTAGGTAGCATAAGGCATACATCTCCTGCACCCTCAATGTCATATGTCGTACCATCAGGCATGTGAACACATCCACGACTCTCATCTGAGAATCGATAAAACCACTCACGATGTGGAGTAACATGAAAACTGGCTAATGCATCAAGCAACCAAACCATATGTGTGCCATCAAATGAGAAAGAGGAATCCTGAGATGAACTATAGAAGAAAGTGATATCACCATCACTAGTATAATCAACTGCCATAGACTCTCCTGAAATCACTACCTGACCTGCATCACGTGCATATCTCTGACGTCGTCGTCGAATCCTCTTGAAGCAACGTCGTAGAATATGGCCCTCATGACCACAGTGCCAACATCGAAGTCGTCGATGTGATCTATGTCTCACATGAGTCAATAGACTCGCATACATATCATGTAGTCTCTGCCATAATGCACTACTCGTCTCCTCATACATAACAGACTCATATATAGAATCCACAAGCTGTAATCAAATAGTGGAGCTGGCCAATGCATCCATATCCATCCATACGTGGTCGAGCATGTCACGAGGCCTTTGTGCATCTCTATGCACATACATATGTAACCCTGCACGAACCAATGTATGCCACATCTGAGCTTTCCATCTCGGAAAGTCAGTACCATCGAATTGAGAAAACACCATGCTGGCAATCCAAGACTAGCAATGTAACAAGAGACTAAAAACGATACTCTATCCTCAATAGGATCACGTCTGCATATCCATATGCATAACTCACATCACAAATGTCTCGATGGAGAAAGAACCATGTGAACCACCTATCACATAACCATGCATCTAGCATGCACATAAAACCATGAGCATAAGCCTGCTCACCAAGTCTCCAAAATGACCAAGTAGATGTGAAAGACTCCGGGGAGAAATTCGATAGAGTATCCCCTATAAACTGAGCAATCAAACAAGATAACCAATAATGAAAGAACAATAAGTAATCCCTGTCACTGATCAAATCAAGAAGATAGTGGCAACTACATATGCCAAAATACTAATGGCAATACACGTCAATACAATGGTGATGCACCTCCCACTCAAGAATGAATCCTGCAAGATGATCCAACCTGTCACGAACAATGTGCGACCAAGTCCAACTGAATGGAGATAATCAATGATCCAAAGCTATCACACAAGCTTCAAGATCCACTAGAGCTCATTTCTTCTGTTACAATGTCAGATGCTTTATTTGTGCCAAGGATCGAGAAAAATGTGTTAGCCAATATTGGCTTGGTTGTGAAATTTATTGATGATAGATGTGCAGTTCATGATCTATCAAACGACGATATCATTATTGCTTCTACCATTTTATGTCATGGGTTGTATAAGCTCATAGATAATGCAAAATCTGTGAATGGTTCAACATGTGTAGCTCAAGATTCTTAGGCCATGTCAGATGCAAAGCTTTGGCATGCACACTTTGGCCATCTGAATTTTGGTAGTTTGCTATGCATGTAGAAATCTGAAATGGTGTCATCTTTGCCCAAACTTGAGGCACCTAGTAAACATGTATGTGAAGGCTTTATTTTGGGTGAAATGCAGCATTACTCCTTCTCAAAAGATGGTTTAGTTCGAGCTACTAAGAAATTACAACTTGTTCATACTAATGTTTGTGGTCCTATGCAGACGTCTTCTTTTGGGAACTATCATTACTTCATGAATTTTGTTGATGATTTTTCTATGCATGCATGGTTTTATCCATTGAAAGCAAAGTCCAAAGTGTTTACGTGCTTCAAATAGTTTCTGGTTTTTGCTGAAAATCTATTAACATGTAAACCGGGAACCCTCCATTTTGATCGAGGGGGGAATATATGACTTCTGATTTTAATGCATTTCTAACTGAATGTGGGATAAAACATCAATGTAGAGTGTCATATACACCTCAATAGAATGGAGTTGCTAAAAGGAAGGACAGGTCACTCATGGAGATGGCGAGGTGTATGATCAAGAGTCAGGCTTTACCACATAGTTTCTGGCTTGAGGCTATTATGTGTGCAACATATGTACTTAACAAGTGTCCCACTAAAGCATTGCAGTCTATCACTCCAAATGAGGCTTGGCATGGTTGTAAGACATATGTTGCTCATCTACGTGTTTTTGGTTGTTTGGAATATGCATTAGTGCCTAAAAAGACATAGAAAATTGGATGATAAATGTATTTTTCTTGGGTAGTTCTGAAAGCAAAGGCTATTGTCTATATCATCCATAGATAAAACACATTTGGGTTAGCTGTGATGTTGTTTTGTGGAAGATGCTATTCATCCATTACTTTCATGCACTAAGGAGACATCAGTTAGCTCCAAAGACATGTATGACACTCTGTTGCCTCTTTTTTATAGGTGGACAGTCTAGTGTTGGTCCTAATGAGGAAACTTCTAAGCCTTTATAGGTTTCATGTGATGATGCAAATCATTCCATTTCTTATGTAGATTTACATGATGCACTTGTTGATGAGAGAGCTTATGTTGAGGAGCCAAAAATTATGCCAAAATGGCTGGTGGAGACTTTGTATCATAGAAAATTAGATGAACCTCTATCGTATTGCACTCCTTCAGGCTCTCATAGTGCTTCTTTTACATCAGATTGCTATGCTATGGCTGCCTCAAGTCTTTGTGATGAGAATGAGCCAATTTCATTTGATGAAACACAAAATTTTAAAAATTGGATGGTTGCTATGCAATCAAAATATGATGCTATCATGAAAAATGGTACTTGTTCTTTATGTGACTTGCCTCTTTGTAAGAAGGCCATTGGCACTAAGCAGCTATACAAGCTCAAGCATAAGCCTAATGGAACACTTGACAGGTATAAGGCTAGGCTTGTTGCAAAGGGTTATGCTCAAGAAAGAGGCATTGATTTTGATGAGACCTTTGCTCCTACATGCCGAATGACTACTATTCGTAGCATTTGTGCACTTGCAACTCATCATGCTTGGAATGTACATCAGTTGGACATGAAAATTGCATTTTTGAATGGCGACTTGCATGAAGAAGTGTATGTTTTTTAGCCCATGGCTTTGTGCAAAAAGGCCATGAAAACCAAGTGTGCAGGTTGAAAAATGCATTATATGGTTTGAAGCCACGTGCTTGGTATGAAAAAATACATGCCTACCTGATTGCACATGGTTTTGAGAACAATCCAACTGAGAGAACTTTATATGTTAAGCATGCAAATGATGTGCTTATGATCATTGTTGTGTATGTTGATGACATGCTTCTCATTGGTCCTCATGAGAAGCACATTACTGCTTTTAATGCCGATTTGCATGCCTCATTTGAGATGTCAAAGTTGGAGCATTTGCATCATTATTTGGGCATTCAATTTATGCAAGTTGATGGCGGAATAGCTTCACGTCAAACAAAATATATTGACACGTTATTGCAGCATTTTGGACTTGAAGATTGCAAACCTATTGCCACTCCTATGGAGATAGGTTTACGATTGATTCTTCATGATGTTGGAGATCCATTTGATGCTATTCTCTATTAGTAAGTTGTTGGATGCTTGCTTTACTTATGCATTTCTCGACTAGATATTCAATTTGTTATCTCATAGATGAGCAAATTTATGCATTACCCATGTGTCAAGCATTGGTAGGCAGTTAAGTATATCTTTTGCTACTTAAGTGATGCTTGGCTACTTGGATTGTTTTATTCCAAGGGGGGATCACTAACTCCAGATTTACATGCCTTTTTTTACTTTGATTGTGCTAGTTTCTATGACACTCATGTGTCCACTAGTGGCTTTTGCTTCATGCTTGGTAGCTTATGTATATCTTGGTTGAGCAAGAAGAAGCCTACTGTGGCCTTGTCTGGTTGTGAGGCTGAGCATAGGTGAGCTTTTGCAACGATTGTTGAGTGTGTGTGGCTCAGATGTCTTATGACTGATTTGGGTGTTGGTTAGGCTTCTACCACCGCCATATTCGCTGACACTCAGAGTGCATTGGCAGTTGCAAGGAACCTTGTGTTCCATGCTCGCGCTAAGGACATTGAGGTGAACTATCATTATGTCAGGGGGAGGTTCTCTACTCGACAGATCAGTTTGGCATATGTGTCCACATAGGAGAACACTAGAGAACTTTTCACAAAGGCTCTGCCTAGGGAGAAGTTTGAAGCTTTCCACAAAGCTTTGGGCTTACTTCCTTTTGTGGATTGATTCCACATAGTTTGGCACTTCCTTATACATGAGTGCCAGATCCTTATTCACTGCATCACTCCCAGGGGGATTTGTTGATATATTTAGGTAGTGATGTGTGTGAAAACTCCAGGATTGTCGGGGCACTTTTTTCCCTCTTTAAGAGGTTTTTTTCCCTCGGCTACCTATCTTTGTACATTCTCTTGTTAATAAATTCAATATTGTCTGTTGTGCTCCAAGCTTCTTCGTCTTCCTTGCGTTGTTCATGTGTCTCCATGGACCTCAAACTCCAACATAGGTATGTAACAATATATTTTCTATGTCATTTGATAGTAAAGCTAGTATTTTCACATTAGATATTATTGTATCCTTGACCATGTTAGAAATGTTGATATATTTAGGTAGTGATGTGTGTGAACACACTAGGACCATCAGGGCACTTTTTCCCTCTTTAGGAGGTTTTTTTCCCCCGGCTTGTATATACATCTATAGCCCTAACGGGTTACTTATCTTCATACATTCTAGTGGTAATACATTCACTATTGTGTGTTGTGGTCCAAACTTCTTCTTCTTCTTTGTGTTGTTCGTCTGCTTCCGCAGACATCTAACTCCAACAATTGGTATCAGAGCAGGTCACCGCTTCATCTAGGGCATCGACTTCACCCCTCCGGTCATAGTCTCAAAATCACACGAAATTTGGTGAGCATACTCAGGGTGATTAGGAGGTCAAAATGGCTTCGATATATCGTGCCTAAATCGTGATCTGAGCTTGTTTTGACCTCTGAATGCACTATCACAGTGCTTGTGTAGGCTATTTCATCTTTTTGTGCCAAAGATATATACAGGTTTTGGTTCGCCACTATAAGCGTCTAGAAGTCTGCTACAAGTTTAGCAGAACTTGTTAGGGTAGTTCTGTTCAAATTTTTCAGATACAACCATTTTTTTGCATCATGGTATTTTAGTCAGTGGCCATGGTTGAAAGCAATGATTATTCCGTATGTTGGTTGTTGAGGATAAGTTGGACGATACCAATTACCCATTGTGGGCTTATATGATGCGACATGTATTGGTTGAAAAGGAATGTGGAAAATTGTGCAGGGTGTTGAAAAACATCCTATTACACTTGCAAATACAGGTATTGACATTGATGTAGATGGTGTTGAAGATGCTAATATTCTTCAAATTCTTGTTCATGCTTCAGTTTGTGTTGCACCTACTGTAGAGCAAATTCATTGGGATGGTAGAGATGCTCAGGCACATGCATTGATAGCCTTTTCTATCAAACGTGCCATTATTCCTCACATTTCCTCTTGTAAAATAGCTAAGGATGCTTGGGATACACTTACCACACTGTACCAGGCTAGGAATAAGGCTTGTGTTGCTTACCTCTGAAAACAGTTGGAGAGTGAGCATATGAATGAAGGTGATTCTATGGATCATTTTCTAACAAAGATCAAAGACTTGAAGGGACAATTGATTTTTGGTGATGAAGTTATACCAAATAGCTCACTTGTGCAGACCGTTCTAAATGGTCTTTTTGATTCATATCAGAGTTTTGCTTCTACTCTTCATTTGATGATGGAAGGCAATCAAAATGCCTTGTCATTTGAGGAGTTAGTCTCTTTCTTGTTGCAGGAAGATCAATCTAGGCAGAACATGTCCATTATGCATGTTGCAGATCAAGCTTTCTTGGTTAGTCAGAAGGGCAAAGGTAAATGGAGCTCATCTACTAGTAAGCAGAAATCTGAAAATGTTGCACATTCAAAGAAGGAAGACAAAGATGAGAAGAAATCAGAAAAGCAGAAATTCTTTTGTAAGTATTGTAAAGGAAATGATCATGTCATAAATACTATCCAAAATTGGTTGCAAAAGAGGCAAAGAAAAAAGAGACTTGAATGGTTGTTGGAGAGGCCTCTACACCAAAAACAGAGTTTGCTAATCTTCTGCAGAATGAAGAATGGGCATTTACTATTGTCTGTAGTTTTGACCCATCTTCTCCTAAACAGTGTATGTCTATAGTAGACTAAGATATTTGGTACTTTGATAGTGGGGCAACCAAACATATTATCTCACAACGCAATCTCTTCACTTCACCCGAGCGTGCCCCTACAGGGAATACTGTAACATGCGATAACAACTCCTCTTATCCTGCCATGGGAGTTGGTAAGATCATTCTGACTACTGCTAATGGTAGTTCTTTCACTTTGTCAGATGCTTTATTTGTGCTAGGGATCAAGAAAAATCTAATACCAGTTTTTGCATTAGCCAAGATTGGCTTGGTTGTGAAGATTTGTTGATGACAGATGTACAGTTCATGATCTATCAAATGGCGACATGATTATTGCTTTTGGCATTTTATGTCGTGGATTGTATAAGCTCATAGACTATGAAAAACTTGTGATTGATTCAACATGTGCAATACATGATTCTCAGGCAATGTCAGATGCAAAGCTTTCGCATGCACACTTTGGTCATTTGAATTTTGCTAGTTTGCTGCACCTCCAGAAACCTGAAATGGTGTCCTCTTTGCCCAAATCTGAGGCACCTAGAAAACATGTTTGTGAAGGCTGTATTTTGGGCAAAATGCAGCATTCATCCTTTCCAAAAGATGGTTCATTTTGAGCTACTCAGAAATTGGAGCTTGTACATAGTGATGTTTGTGGTCCTATGCAGACACCTTCTTTTGGAAACTGTCTTTACTTTGTGACTTTCATTGATGATTTTTCTAGGCATGCATGGGTATATCCACTCAAAGCAAAGTCGAAAGTGTTTATATGCTTCAAACAGTTTTTGGTTTTTGCTGAAAATCTGTTAACATGTAAAATGGACACCCTCCATTCTGATCGAGGGGGGGAGAATATGTCTTTTGACTTTAATGCATTTCTGGCTGAATGTGGGATAAAACATCAGTGTCGAGTGCCATATACACCTCAACATAATGGAATTGCTAAACGGAAGAACAGGTCACTCATGGAGATGGCGAGGTGTATGGTCAAGAGTCAGGCTTTACCACATAGTTTCTGGCTTGAGGTTGTCATGTGTGCATCATATGTACTTAACAGGTATCCCACTAAATCATTGCAGTCTATCACTCCATATGAGGATTGGAATGGTCACAAGCCATCTGTTGCTCATCTATGTGTTTTTGGTTGTCTGGCATATGCATTGGTGCCTCAACAACGTCATAGGAAATTGGATGATAAAGCAGTAAAATGTATTTTTGTTGGGTATAGTTATGAAATCAAAGGTTATCGTCTCTATCATCCATAGAGTAAGTGCATTTTGGTTAGTCGTGATGTTGTTTTTGTGGAAGATGTTATTCAGCCTTTACTTTCATGTACAAAATAGACAATTGTTAGCTCTAAAGACATGTATGATACTTTGTTGCCTTTTTTTATAGGTGGATAGTTCGGTTGTCATCCTAATGAGGCAACTTCTCAGCCTTTATAGGTTTCATGTGATGATGTAGATCGTTTTATTTCTAATGCAGATTTACATGATGCACTTATTGATGAGAGAGCTGATATTGAGGAGGCAAAAACTATGCCAAAATGGCTGGTGCAGACTTTGCATGATAACAAATTAGATGCACCTCTATCATACTGTACTCATTCAGGCTCTCATAGTGCCTCTTTTGCATTAGATTGCTATGCTATGGCTGCCTCTAGTCTATGTGATGAGACTGAGTATGTTTCATTTGATGAGGCACAAAATTCTGAACATTGGATGGCTACAATGCAATCTGAATATGATGTTATCATGAAACATGGTACCTGGTCTTTATGTGACTTGCCTCCTGGCAAGAAGGCCATTGGCACTAAGTGGGTATACAATCTTAAGCGTAAGCTTGATGGAATAGTTGACAGGTATAAAGCTAGGCTTATTGCATAGGGTTATGCTCAAGAAAGAGGCATTGATTTTGATGATACCTTTGCTTCTACTTGTCGAATGACTATTGTTTGTAGCATCTGTGCACTTGGAGCTCATCATGGTTGGAATGTACAACAGTTGGACATTAAAACAACATTTTTGAATGGTGACTTGCATGAAGAAGTGTATGTTTTTTAGCCCCATGGCTTTGTGCATAAAGGGCATGAAAACCAGGTGTGCAAGTTAAAGAAGGTGTTATATGGTTTAAAGCACCCGTGCTTGGTATGAAAAGATACATGCCTATTTGATTGCACATGGTTTTGAGAACATTCCAACTGAAAGCACCTTATATGTTAAGCGTGCTAATGATGTGCTTCTTATCATTGTGGTGTACGTTGATGACATGTTGCTCACTGGTCATCATGAGAAGCATATTGCTAACTTTAAGGTTGTTTTGCATGCCTCATTTGAGATATTTGATTTGGGGCATTTGCATCATTATTTGGGCATTCAGTTTATGCAAATTGATGGTGGAATGGCTTTGTGTCAAACAAAAATATATTGACACATCATTGCAACATTTTGGCCTTGAAGACTGTAAACCTAGTGCCACTCCTATGGAGACAGGTTTATGATTGAGTCTTCATGACGTTGGAGATGCATTTGATGTTGTTCTCTATCGACAAGTTATTGGATGCTTGATTTACTTATGCATTACTCGGCCAGATATTTAGTTTGTTGTCTCATAGATGAGCAGGTTTATGCATTGCCCAGGTGTCAAGCATTGGTAGGCGATTAAGCATATCTTTCACCACTTGAGTGGTACTCGGCTACTTGGGTTGTTTTATCCCAAGGGGGATCACTACTTCCAGATTTGCATGGTTTTTTTTTTTACTCTGACTGGGTTGGTTGCTATGACACTCATGTGTACACTAGTGGTTTTTGCTTCATGCTTGGTAGCTCATGCATATCTTGGCTGAGCAAGAAGCAGCCTACTATGGCCACTTCCAGTTGTGAGGATGATTATAGGTGAGCTTTCATAGCGACTATTGAGTGTGTGTGGCTCAGAGGCCTTATGGCTAATTTGGATGTTGGTTAGTCTTCTACCACCACCATCTTCACTGATAGTCAAAGCGCATTGGTAGTTGCAAGGAACCCTGTGTTTCATGCTCACATTAAGCACATTGAGGTGCTTTATCATTATGTCAGGGAGAGGTTCTTTGCTGGAGAGATCAGCTTGGCATATGTGCCCACGTAGGAAAACATTGTAGACCTTTTCACAAAGGCTCTACTTAGGGAGAAGCTTGAAGCTTTCGGCAAAGATTTGGGCTTATTTCCCTTTGTGGATTGATTCCACATAGCTTGGCACTTCCTTACACATGAGTGTCAGCTCCTTCTTCATTACATCACTCATGGGGAAGTTTGTTGATATATTTAGGTAGTGATGTGTGTGAACACACCAGGACCTGTGGGGCACTTTTTTCCCTCTTTAGGAGGTTTTTTCCCTCCGGCATGGCCTATTTCTTTCATCTTTATATGCAGGTAGCAAATTGGATCGAAATACTGAAATTCATGGATGTCATTGAGTCCAACAATTGATTGTCCACAATCATCCCTATATATGGTAGGTCCTAATGCATTAGTATGACTGAAAGTGAGATAGATTTGGTATTCACCTTCAAATGTTGGCATCCAATCTACTTTCATGTTGGGATCAAGATTTCGCATGTCCTTTGAGCTCAATGAAGCCACTATTTCCATCTCACTATCTAATTCACTTGACATCTCTTAGATGCTTCTCATTGAGCTTGTACTACTCTCTATAGTAGAGATGCTACTAGCTGATGATCTATTCTTCCCAATTAACTTGCTTGATCTAAGAATCATACACACAAAGACACACTTAATTAAGCATACAAGCGATCTATGTAGTATGGTGATTCTTTCCTCTCTCAATTGTAACTCAAAATCTAGAGCCATATGTGAAAGCTACAATGATTAATTGGATATTATGAAGTCTCATCTTCATCTAAATGAGTTTATGAATCTGTAGAGCTCAAAAGAATTACACCACAAGTATATATTTAGAAGGATAGAAATATGTATGTATGGTTCTATGTATAATGATGTTGGAAATGGATAGATAAGGAAATCTTCAATGATGTATAGAGTGGAGAAAAAAAAAATAATTCCCCCTCTCAAGAGGTGGCCTATGTACAAGATCCTTTGAAACGGGTCCTTTTTAATCTATCTTGAGAAGATAATTACTAGGGCAATCAAAATTTGCACTTATGTTTTTATCTTTTATTTTGTTTAACCAATGGATGAAACACTTCTAAGAGAAGTTTTGGACCACTAAAAAGCTCAAAGATACCTCAAAAATAGGAAGTTGCAAAAGATGACTACCATGGACTAGGGAAGTCGTGTTTTTCATTTTAGCATTATGAGATGATTTTTTGTGTCTATTTGAGATGGATCAATGTTTCTTGAGGTCTTAAGTGTTGAGAATATGAGAGTGCATCTCCCTTTTGTATCTTGGAGTCACTGTACTTCCATTCCATTTCCATTACATTTCCATTTTATATTATATCCTTTGTATTTGGGTACATTGCCATTTGTTTCTACCATTGTATTTATTCTCCTTTGAGGGGAATTATCCCACATTGGATGTACTTTGGAGAGCCCATCCCAAATCAATATAAAGAGGGCTATTGCCCCCATTTGTACTTGGTTAGAAGCTTGAGGTGCTACTCCATGCTCTTAGCAAGCTCATTTCTAATCCATGTGAGTTTACCTATTTCTTGGTCTACTCGCTTTGAGTCTCTCACATTCTTTCTTTTGCGAATACACTCTTCTTTTCATTTTGTTTCCGTGCGTGTACTGTCTACATGGTATCAGAACGTTAGGTGGAGATCATGGTGGTTCGTTTGGTGGTCATTTTGGTGGTGGTGGTGCTTGAGTGTTGGTGGTGGTACTTGAGTGTTGGTGGTTTGCTTTCTCTTCATTGAGAGAAGCTTTTGCCATCAATTTTGCTCTTTAGGGCCTCATTTCACCCATTTGCCCAACCTCCCACCCTTTCTTGTTCATCATTTTTGTCCACCCTTTACACTATTTTCTCACCATCTCACCCCTCTTGTTGGTTTTGAAGATGTTAGTTATGTGATTGCATTCATGACGTATCTCTGTTGTTAAAGTGGTTATAACCATTGTTTTGATGCCATCTTAATGATTCCATGCACTTTGGAGGAGGTTGCAATAATAATGTACTATGCTTATTTCTCCACATTGAACTTCAACTCTGCATGCTCATTTTTGCGCACTGACCTTCTAATCCATCACTTGGGTTTAGCTCTTTATTCTACAAGGGTTCGATAGCTTCGCACACACATTTATTTTATACAAACCCCCATAGCTTTGCATGTTCTACAACATCATGGATGTCTTGTTCTTTTCTAACCTTAGTGGAGGATGCAAACTATGAGAAATGCAATTTTTATAACTTTGATGGAAGCATAGCATCAATGAAAGAGATAGCATTACGTGCTCCCTTCAACATAGAGGCCTAAAGGCTTTGCGAGCATGTATACTGTAGAGGACATACCTGTGTCTCTCTTTGTACCATCCACTCTGTATCACTCTATATGTGTGAGAGCAGCGAACGTATTAATCTGATGCATGCCTGTCTGCAAGAGTGGCTGAGATTCCCTCTTATGTCCATGAATAGAGAATCGGCTCATTGCCTTCCTGCAGTTGGTGCAGCCAACCATCCTTGGACTTTCGCACAGAGTTTAAAAAGAGCGAATCACAGCTGCATTTGTCTCTATCAAATGTATGATGGAGAATGTTTCTTAACATTGCGGCACACCTCTCTCTTGTATTGCATGCAATAGTTTCACAGACCTAACAAGGCGACAAGCGCATACGGCAAGGAAGAAGCTGCTTAAAATTAAGGGTGTGAGTTTGATACACACTTCTCATAGAAGCATGTATAGTTCTTTCTCAGTCGTGTCACATATGTCTTCTCTGAGGCGGGTTCACCTACTATGGCCAACTCTTCTCTGATGCAGAGAGAAACAAATCTTTATGTGTGTGTGTTGATTGTCAGAGATAGAGAGAGAGAGAGAGACTCTATGTGTTGAAGAGAGATAAGCACAATGCTCTCTATAGAGAGAGAACGTGAGAGAGAGAGAGACACATTCTACTACTGAGTGCTCTGACGAACACATTCTCTGATGCCCCTTCACGAGCTTTGCAAGGTGCCAAGAGAGAGAAGAACGAGCATTAGCAGAGTAGCAAGTGTTGTGGGCACGTAATGCACCTATTCAGGTGATGCGGGTAGATGCGGGTTGGCCTAGTAGAGGTTCTGGGATCACAGCGCACACAATGAGGATTGTGTGTGATAGACTACAGTGCATCCCCTGAGGCTACGAAACTGTTTGGACAAGTGTCAAATTTTGCTTTGTAATCTGAATTGTCCTGATCACGATGTGAGGATCATTCCCAAAGAGGACGAGAACCTACTGACATCACTCATGATGTACATCGTGTATTAAATTAGCGAGATGGTAGCATCCACCTAATTTTTTTGGCAGCTTTAATCTATTTGGCCAATGAGGGATATGCTTTGAATACATCATACAACACTCACGTACTATTCAAAGAAACTAAGATTATTTTGAACACTTCCCTTCAAAGTCAAATTGTCCTTTTACTTCCCCACATATTCCCTTTTGTAGCTTCAAAGAGGTAGTATTCTCAAGGATTTTACCCTTCATTTTGGACATAATTTTGCCACACATAAAAACTCTAAGGGGTCTAGTGTAAGCTTACTTTGTATTTTTGTAAGGGTACCACCTCTCTTGTGGGCATCTCATTTTGCACTTCCAATCCTCAAAGTATCCATTTTGTAAAAGGAAATTTTGTATCCTCCAAAGGGTTTTTAAGGTTACTGCACCCCAACATTTAGCACACTCCCTTTTGGCACTAAGTTCCCAACTTTGTAATTCAAACATAAGAAAGAGGAGTATTGTGTGTGTGTGTGTGTGTGCTTTGGGAGGCTACTCTAAGCCCCCAAGCGTGACTTTCTCTATGTGCAATGGGCTACTCTAAGCCCTCCTCTCGCATTGACTCCTCTCAATTTTTGTGCAAGTGTAGGGCTATTCTAAGCCCACCCCCCTCCAAGGTGCCTCTCTCACATTATCTAATGCACAACTATTCTAAGTCCCCCCTCTCGAAGGTGCAAGAGTAGGGCTAATCCAAGCCCCCCACTCCTACCCCTTTTCATTTTTTTTTGCAAGTGTGGTAACTTCGTTTCAATGGTGATAATGTCAATGACTTCAAATGCCACATCCTCAACTCAATTGTTACCCTTTTTTATGCCCATATTCATGCAAAAAGATGAAAGAATAAATGGACCAAATTACAACCTATGGAAGGATACAATTAGGGTCTATCTCTATACAAACCTATTGTATGAGGTTTTTGAAGGCATAGAATGAGAGCCTGATAAGGAAACCAGTCTAGGAGCTTGGAATATATGGAATGTAAAAGACAAGTGAGCATTAGGCCAACTTCTCCTTGCATATGATGAATTGACAAAGGGTCACATCACTACATGTAAGACTTCAAAAGAAGCATGGGATATTCTAGCCAATCTATACGAGGATAAAACACCTTCTAAGATTTATATCCTAGAGGCCGAGTTCTACAATCCCACTATATGTCCACAAGACACCATCACAAAAGTGATCGCCCAATTTGAAGATTATCAACACAAGTTAGCACTTTGTGGACGACAAATTTCCAGTGAAGACACACATGGCTATCAGATTGCTTAACAAGCTTCCTAGGTCTTATGAAACATTCATGACTACTCTCTATAACAAAGGTCAAGCACTCACTTGGGAAGAAGTTAAAAGATTGTTGCTTCTCCATGATTCTAGACAAAAGACCCAAGCTACCCAAGAAATAGTGATGAAGGCTAAAGCCACCTTCCAAAAGAATAAAGGATAAAAAGGATATCAAGAATCAAAGGACAAAGGCAAGAAGAAGTTCACTTGCAATTTTTGTGGAAAACCTGGCCACATCGAAAAATATTGCTTCAAGAAGAAGAACAAGGATAAGTCTAAAAATACTCCAAAGATTGAACATCACTCTCACTACACAAGTGAAGATCTCTTTCTCACAACTGAACACAAGGCACTAGTCGTCTCCACTCCCAAGAAAGAATGGATTTTTGATAGTGGTGTGTCATCTCACATGTACCATGACAAAGATGACTTTCATGAGTTTGAAGAGCATAGAGGTCAAGTGTATCTTGGAGACAACAAATGCATTGAAATCCAAGGAAGAGAAAAAGTTCAAGTCACAAATTCTGAAGGTGAGACCAAGTCACTCAAAGATGTTATTTATGTTCCAAGCCTTTGTAAAAACCTTCTCTCAATGAAGACCATTACAAAGTGTAACATGATAGTGCAATTCGATCACAACAAGGTTCGAGTCATCAATCGTGAATGCAATGAAGTGATAGTTCAAAGCTTTGCAGAAAAAGGTCTCTACAAGCTTTCAAGCTTTATGGCCAAAGATTCAAGTCTTAGCTTGTGGCATTGCAGATTTGGACATACCTCGTGCTTGGCTCTTCCAATCATCTTGTCAAGGGTTTACCTAGGATTGCACAAGTGGAATTGAATTTCCAAGCACGTGCCAAGAAAACAATTACCCCTTTGCCTATAGAAGCATCCATTTCTCCATCTAAACCTTTAGCATTAGTCCATGGTGATATTTGTGGACCTATGAATACACCTTCTCTTAGTGGGTCAATTTACTTCTTCCTAATAGTAGACGACTTCACTAGGTAAACCTAGTTTTATTCACTCAAGCATAAAGAGGATGTCCTTTCCAAGTTTGAGGAGTGGACACAAGCAGTTCAAGAAGACTTTCCAAATTCTTTGATGGTCATCCGATCTGATGGGAACAATAGCTTTGTCAATCACAACTTCTCTAAGTACTTGAAGCAACATGGAATCAAGTATCAAGCGAGCAAGATACTCAACAAGGTATTGTCTTACAGAAGATTCGAAGTGTGATCTAGATGGCCAAGCTTATGCTTAGTCAAAGGCAACTTCCATTAAAGTTTTGGGATGAAGAAGTATAGACAATACTTCATATTCAAAACAAGGAGTTTTCAGATGTCTTGAAGAACCAAACACCATTTGAGGCTTACTTTCAAAAGAAGCCGAGTGTGAGCTATTTCTACATCTTTGGTAGTGATGCCTATGTCCAAGGCCATGATGATGATCGGCCTAAATAGTAAATTTTCATCGATTACAGTGACCGGTAGAAGGCATACAAACTCTATGACCCAAAGAGTCACTCAGTTATAGTAACCAAAGACTGCACCTTTGATCAATACTCTAAGTATTCATCCCTTTTGGATCCTCCCATTTCTGCTTCAGAGAGGGATCATTCCAGTTTTGGACGGTCACACTATGTGGAGCATGCTCTCTTTATACATGACTTTCCATATCATGATACAATTTTGGAGCAAGAGGAATCAGAGATACCATCTCAGCTTATACCTAAAATGTCTAGACCTCTAATCGTATCATCAAATGTTTATATTTCCCCTCAGCTTCAGTTGGGCGTTTCTCCAAGATCAGTGACTCATCATTTTCCATTCCTATCTTCGAGAGTCCACTTACCTCGTCTACAGCAGCATTTTGAGCATGTACACTTACATTCTTGGAATCCAACATCTTTTCCACAGGATACTCCTACATCTACTTGGATTCATCACTCAGTTGGATCCTTTTCTGAACCAGCTTCTCAGTTCATAGGGGGCTTCCATGGTCCTATCGACACGCATCAGGACTTTGTACACTCCATGGAGGACTTCAACATACAGATGTACTACCATGTGACTATGCTTTTATGCTTCATGCTTTATATTTTATTCTTGTAGGACTACTTCTTGTTGGAGTTCGAGGTTTGCGAAGAAACGCGAACAACACAAGGAAGAAGAAGAAGCTTGGAGCACAACACAATACTGAATGTATTACCACTAGAATGTGCAAAGATAAGTAACCTATTAGGGCAATAGGTGTATATACAAGCCCAGGAAAAAAAAAACTCCTAAAGAGGGAAAAAGTGCCTCGATAGTCCTAGTGTGTTTGCACACATCACTACATAAATATATCAACAAATCCCCCCTGGGAGTGATACAATGAACAAGGAGCTAACATTTATGTATAAGGAAGTGCCGAGCTATGTGGAATCAATCCACAAAAGGAAGTAAGCCCAAAGCTTTATGGAAAGCTTCAAACTTCTCCTTAGGCAGAACCTTCATGAAAAGGTCTGCAATGTTCTCCTGAGTGGGCACATATGCCAAGTTGATCTCTCCAACAGAGAACCTCTCCCTAACATAATGATAATGTACCTCAATGTGCTTAGTGCAAGCATGGAACATAAGGTTCTTCGCAATTGCCAATGCACTCTAACTGTAAGTGAAGATGGTGGTGATAGAAGACTGACCAACACCCAAATCAGCCATAAGGCATTTGAGCCACACACACTCAACAATAGCTATTAAAGTTGCCCTATACTCAGCCTCACAACTGGAAGTGGCCACAATAGGTTGCTTCTTGCTCAACCAAGATATGCATGAGCTACCAAGCATGAAGCAAAAAACCATTGGTGGACACACAACTATCATAGCAACCAGCCCAGTTAGAGTTAAAAAAATCATGTAAATCTAGCAGTAGTGATCCCCCCATGGGATAAAACAATCCAAATAGTCGAGTACCACTCAAATAGGGAAAGATGCGCTTAACTGCTTATCAATGCTTGACACCTAGGCAATGCATAAACTTGCTCATCTGTGAGACAACAAACTGAATATCTGGCCGAGTAACACATAAGTAAATCAAGCACCCAATAGCTTGCTGTTAGAGAACAGCATCAAATGCATCTCCAACATCATGAAGACTCAATCGTAAACCTGTCTCCATAGGAGTGGCAATAGGTTTGTAGTCTTCAAGGCCAAAATGTTGCAATGTGTCAATATATTTTGTTTGACACAAAGCTATTCTGCCATCAACTTGCATAAATTGAATGCCCAAATGATGATGCAAATGCACCAAATCAGACATCTATAAATGAGGCATGTAAATCAGCCTTGAAATCAGCAATATGCTTCTCATGAGGACCAATGAGAAGCATGTCATCAACATACACAACAATGATCAGAAGCACATCATTAGCATGCTTCACATATAAGGTGCTTTCAGTTTGACTGTTCTCAAAACCATGTGTAATCATATAGGCATGTATCTTTTCATACCAAGCATGTGGTGCTTGCTTTAAACAATATGATGCCTTCTTTAACATGCACACCCGGTTTTTATGCCCTTTTTGCACAAAGCCACGGGGCTGAAAAACATACACTTCTTCATGCAAATCACCATTCAGAAATCCAATTTTAATGTCCAACTGATGTACATTCCAATCATGATGAGCTTCAAGTGCATAGATCCTACGGATGATAGTCATTCGGCAAGTAGGTACAAAGGTCTCATCAAAATCAATGCCTCTTTCCTGTGCATAACCCTTTGTAACAAGCCTAGAATTATACCTGTCAACTATTCCATCAGGCTTATGCTTAAGCTTGTATACCCACTTAGTGTCAATGGCCTTCTTGCCAAGAGGCAAGTCACATAAAGAACAAGTACTATTTTTCATTATAGCATCACATTCAGATCGCATAGCAACCATCCAATTTTTTGAATTTTGTGATTCATCAAACAAAATAGGCTCATTCTCATCATAGAGATCAGAGGTAGCCATAACATAGCAATCTGATGCAAAAGAGGCACTATGAGAGCCTGAATGAGTATGATATGACAAAGGTGCATCTAATTTGTTGTCACACAAAGTCCACACCAACCATTTTGGCATAGTTTTTGCCTCCTCAATATCAGCTCTCTCATCAACAAGTGCATCATGCAAATCTACATCAGAAATGGAATAATCTGTATCATCACATGAAACCTATAAAGGCTGAGAAGTTGCCTCATTAGGACTAGCACTAGACTATCCACTTGTAAAAAGAGGCAGCAAAGTATAATACATGTCTTTGGAGCTAACAGACGTCTCTTTAGTACATCAAAGTAGTGGTTGAATAGCATCTTCCACAAAAACAACATCTTGGCTAACCAAAATGCATTTAGTTTGTGGATGATACAGATGATAGCCTTTGCTTTCAGAACTATATCCAACAAAAATACATTTCACCACTTTATCATCCAATTTCTTGTGTTGTTGTTCAGGAACTAACGCATATGCCAAACAACAAAAAACGCACAGATGAGCAGCAGATGCTTGCAACCATGCCAAGCCTCATATGAAGTGATAGACTGCAATGCTTTAGTGGGACAACTATTGAGTACATATGCTGCACACATGATAGCCTCAAGCCACAAATTATGTGGTAAAGCCTGAGTCTTGACCATACACCTTGCCATTTCCATCAAGGACCTCTTCTTCCGTTCGACAACTCCATTCTATTGAGGTGTACATAGCACTGTACACCGATGTTTTATCGCACGTTCAACCAAAAATGCATTAAAGTCAAAAGACATATATTACCCCCCTCGATGAGAACCGAGGGTGCCCATTTTACATGCTGACAGATTTTCAGCCAAAAATAGAAACTGTTTGAAGCACATAAACACTTCCGACTTTGGTTTCAATGGATATACCCATGCATGCCTAGAAAAATCATCGATGAAAGTCCAAAGTCATAATAGTTTCCAAAAGAGGGTGTCTGCAATGGACCATATACATCACTCTAAACAAGCTATAATTTTTGAGTAGCTCAAATTGAATTTTGGGAACGAGGAACACTGTATTTTGCCCAAAATATAGCCTTCATATACATGTTTATCGGGTGCCTCAAGTTTGGGCAAAGAGGACACCATTTCAGATTTCTGTAAGCATAGCAAACTAGCAAAATTTAGATGACCAAAGCGTGCATGCCAAATATTTCAATCTGACATAGCCTAAGAATCATGTAGTGCATATGCTAAACCATTCACAGATTTTTCATAGTCTATGAGCTTATACAACCCACGACATAAAATGCTAGAACCAATAATGACATCACCATTTGACAGATCATGAACTGTACATCTATCATCAAAAAATTTCACAACCAAGCCAATCTTGGCTAATGCTGAAACTAATAACATATTTTCTTTTATCCTTGGCACAAATAAAGCATCTGACAATGTAAAAGAACTACCATCAACAATAGTCAGAATGATCTTGCCAACTCCCATAACAAGATAAGAGGAGTGGTTGGTGCATGTGATAGTATTTGTTGTAGAGGCAAGCTTGAGTGAAGTGAAGAAACTGCGTTATGAGGTAATATGTTTGGTTGCCCCACTATCAAAGCACTGAACATCTGATTTTATTGTAGACATACATTGTTCAAGAGAAGATGGATCAAAACTGCAAACAATAGTAAATGCCCATTCTTCATTCTACACTAGATTAGTAGACCCTATTTTCGGTGTAGAGGCCTCTACAACAACCATTCCAGCCTCTTTTTTCTTTGCCTCTTTTGCAGCGAGTTTTGGAAAATTCTTTATGACATGATCATTTGCTTTATAGTACTTGCAAAACAATTTTTGCTTTTCTGCTTTCTTGTTGTCTCTATCATTCTTCTTCGATTGTGCAAAATTTGCAGATTTCTGCTTAATAGTAGAAGAGCTCCATTTACCTTTGCCCTTCTGACTAGCGAGGAAAGTTTGATCTACAACACGCATAATGGACCTGTTCTGCCTAGACTGACCTTCTTGCAATATAACAAAAACTAACTCCTCAAATGTTAAGGCATTTGGATTGCCTTTTATCATCAAACTAAGAGTGGAAGCGAAACTCTGATATGGATCAGGAAGACCATTCAGAACAGTCTACGCAAGTGAATTGTCACGTAAGACTTTATCAACACAAATCAATTGTTTCTTCAAATCTTTGATCTTAGTGAGAAAACTATCCATGGAATCACCTTCATTCATGTGCTCACTCTCCAACTGTTTTCAGAGGTAAGTAACACGAGCCTCGTTCCTTGCCTGGTATAAAGCGATAAGTGTATCCCAAGCATCCTTAGTTGTTCTGCAAGAGCGAATGTGAGGAATAATGGCAAGTTTGACACAAAAGGCTATCAATGCATGTGCTTAAGAATCTCTATCATCCCAACAAATTTGCTCTGCAGTAGGTGCAATAGGACCCAGAACACGAATAGGAACATGAAGAATATCTTCATCTTCAATGCCATCTGCATTAGCTTTAGTACCTATATTTGCAAGTGTAATAGGATGTTTTTCAACACCCTACACAATATTCCATAGTCCTTTTGCGACCAATACACGATGCATCATATAAGCCCATAATGGCTAATTGGTACTGTCCAACTTATCCTCAAAAGCCAACATATGGAATACATCACTACTTTCAGTCATGGCCACTGACTAAAATACCCTGATGCAAAAAATTGATTGTATCTCAAAAACTTGAATAGAACTACCCTATTGAGTTCTGTTAAACTTGTAGCAGATTTCGAGATGCTTATACTGGTAAACCGAAACCTTTATATATCTTTGGCACAAAAAGACAAAGTAGCCTACAAAAGCACTGTGATAGTGTGTTCGAAGGCCAAAATGAGCTCAACAAATGTGGAGTTCGAGGTCTACAAAAGCATGCGAACAACACAAGGAAGAAGAAGAAGATTGGAGCACAACAAAATATTTAATGTATTACCACTAGAATGTACAAAGATAAGTAACATGTTAGGGCAATAGGCATATATACAAGTCGGGGGGAAAATACCTCCTAAAGAGGGAAAAAAGTGCCCCAGCGGTACTCGTGTGTTCACACATATCACTACCTAAATATATAAACACTTCTTGGTGATACACATCTTGTGGTGGATATTGTCAAAGCTTTGGAGGTCCCCACGTACCACATGGAGTCATCCTACCTATCTCGGATGGAGGTGATCTCATCTAGTGAGATCTTGTTCCGTTCTTGTACCTGCTTGGTGGTGTACCTATGGAGCATCCACTTAATCCATTTGGTGGACATCTTATGGAGTACCTGGTGATCATGCATGGTCGTTACCACTTGGTGGCTATGAATTTCTAGATGGAGACTTCCTATTTGGTGCTCGTCTTGCTATTGCTACATTCTTGGTGGACCTTTCTCTCATACCCTAGCAGCCTCCATACTCTACAAAATGGAGTTGCAGAGGGGGTGTTGAGAATACGAGAGTGCATCTCCCTTTTATATCTTGGAGACACTCTATTTCCATTCCATTTACATTACATTTCCATTTTATATTATATCCTTTGTATTTGGGTACCTTTCCATTTTGCTTCTACCAGTGTATTCATTCTCCTTGAGTGGAATTATCCCACATGAGGTACTTTGGAGAGCCTCTCCCAAATCTATATAAGCAGGGCTTCTACCCCCATTTTTACTTGGTTGTAAGCTTAAGGAACCTACTCCATGCTCTTGGCAAACTTGTTTCTAATCCAGGTGAGTTTACCCATTTCTTGTTCTACTCACTTTAAGTCTCTCACACTCTTTCTTTTGTGAGTACACTCTTCTTTTCATTTTGCTTCCGCATATGTACTCTCTACAATAAGAAGGTCTTAGCTTATTTCCTCCAATTTAGGTGACCAATTGAAAAGGAACAAGTGCCATAGAAGTCCAAAAATAGGGCAATCCTATTTTGCAACTATGATATTTTCTCTACTATCACCTCATCAATAGATAATTCATTGTTAACCCAAAGATTACGGGCTAGCAAGATACTCAAAATAGGCCTAAAAACACTCAACTGCAGAAGGAAACTTTCCTGATATAGAGAAATCATTTTCTACCAATGTGATTTTTTTGTCCACCTAACGTTGCCAATCAATGTTATAGTGCTGGAATAAGCTCATGGACTACAAAAAAACCCAAGGGAAGCTTAAAAAGTACCCCAATCCAAATGGTGACTGTCTTGAGTTAGGGTAATTGTTGTCTGGAAAAATGAAAAATTTTGCACTTCTTTGCTTTATGCTTTGGCTTCAATTCGAGTCTCTATTTCCAAGAAAATCAAGCATTTGCAACTAGTGACTACTCAACAAGTTGTAATTTGCAACTATCACTAAACTTGAGATTTTTCCAATCTTTTTGCACTTGAACTTGTCTCCTATGCTTTATGAGTGTCACCCTAGCTGAAGTTCCAAGAAAAATCACCCAACAAATAGTATCTAAGGTCTCTAAATAGGGTAATTTCTAGGTCAAACATGTTTTGCAACTCAATATTTTCTTACTCTTCTTTGTGTCCTTTTAGATTTTCTTGTATAAGCCTTATGCAATAATAGTCCAGTCAAGATTTGGTCCAAAGTCAAGATTTAGGCATTAATGCAAAAGTGACTTCTAGGGCAATCTTGTTTTGCAACTTCACTTATCTTTTTCACTTGTGTTTTTTTATCTTGCGCCTTTGTCTTTAGTTTTTATACAATGTATATCTACCAATAATTTGACCAAAATTTTGAGATATGCAAGAGAAGATTGCTCTACAATAGGAGATTATCAAGGAAGTCATTTTTGTAGCTTGCTATTTCTTAGCCTTTTTGATACCAAATTTCCACTGTGTCCCTTTGTGACTTGTAGATCTCAATGGTACTTCCACTTCCAAAAGTTACAACTTTGGAGTTTACGATTGCTCTACTAAACACCTTAGAGTAATTGATGTAGGAAAAACTTACAAAATACATACTTTTATGAAGCCCAACTTCTTGAACAAGTAGATTCAAGCATTAGCGACCTAAAAAACACTTTAAAATCACCGAAACTTCCCCTTTGTAACTCGGAATTGCTCTGTGTACATGCACTTTTTGTCTTTTTTGGGCTGAATATTCTACTTCTCAAGATCCTATGCCCTTGTGTTGTTATCTTCTTACCTTCCCTCACTTTTTTCAACATTTTTAGAGAGAAAAATAAGCATGAAACAAGTCTTACATCACTCCTTGCAAAAGGTGATTGCTTTGCAGTTCAACTTTTGCATGCCTTCCAAAGAGCTTGGAAAATGCAGGTTTGAGCTCTATTCTTGACCTTTGAAGCTACTATACTTCATATAATGAAGAAAATATGAGTGTGAATGGAAACCTTCAAAAAAACTGACTCTAATCTCTAATTTTAACCTATTTGTACCTCTATGTCTTTGAGTGTTTGTTTGTTCTTGAAAACAATGGACACAACCAAAGTTCCACGGAACGCCATCGAAGTTTCATTGGACTCCACCGAATTTTCACCAAACTCCATCACACTTTCATAGAACACCATCAAAGTTTCACCAGACACCACCGAGGAAGTTTTCGGTATTGTTGAGATATTTAGGTAGTGATGTGTGTGAACACACTAGGGCTTTTGGGGCACTTTTTTCCCTCTTTAGGAGGTTTTCTTCCCCCAGCTTGTATATATGCCTATTGCCCTAACGGGTCACTTATCTTTGTACATTCTAGTGGTAATACATTCAGTATTGTGTGTTGTGCTCGAAGCTTCTTCTTCTTCCTTGTGTTGTTCGCGTGCTTCGGTAGACGTCTAACTCTAATGATTGGTATCAAATCAGGTCCCCGCTTCATCGAGGGCATCGTCATCACCCCTCCAGTCACAGTCTTAGAATTGCACGAAACTTGGTGAGCATACTCAGGGTGATTAGGAGATTAAAACGTATTCGTTTTGTTGTGTTGAAATAGAGATCTGAGCTCGTTTTGGCCTCCAAACGCACTATCATAGTGCGTGTGCAAGAAATTTTGTCTTTTTGTGCCAAAGATATATACATGTTTTGGTTCGCCAATATAAGCATCTCAAAGTCTGCTATAGGTTTAGCAAAACTCATCAAGGTAGTTCTGTTCAACTTTTCAGATACAATCATTTTTCTGCATCAGGGTATTTTAGTTTGTGGCCATGGCTGAAAGTGTCAAGGAAGCACTAGATTATGCTCTCTGACTATAGTACACAAGATTACAGAAATGTACATTTGATTACAAGATCACCCATGCAGGGGAAGCAATACAAGAATATGTAAGTCATACACGAAGTCCCACAACCCGGGACTAATATGTATGGATAACTTGACTAGAGATGATACACGAGATCCCACAACCTGGGATCAAAAGTATGAAATGGGATATTTGGATTACAAGAACTCTCTTCTGAGAGATGAACTAGATACAAGAAAGAACTCGACAAGATCTTGTACTACGAGATTACAAGAGGACAAGAGAGGATGTCTAAGAACTAGACTAGACAAGGCTGGAACAAGGAACAAGACAAGAACTAGAACTGGAACTAGGAGAGTACTTACTTAGTAGTCATAACTCCTTGAGCTCCCATGACTAGTATTGGCAAGACTGAGTATGTATGTGGCCACAGCCTCCTTATATAGGATTTCAAGTGTGGTTGTGAGCTGATGATGTCATCAATGATGTCAGCAATCCAAACAGGACCTCTGAATGTCATAATTTAGCAAATAGACAATCGATCTTAGGGTTTTCGCACGTTCCGGATGCAATGGAAGCATTGGTTTATCCTAGTTCTGAATGAATCATGAGATATAGGGTTCATATGGAATCTAAGGTTTAGGATGGTTTCCTTTGTCCATGACATCACCACCCCCTCAAGCGACGAGTTCCACGAGGAGCGTTCATGATCTTTAGTCTTGCCTTTAGTGGATTTTTCTTATGAAACTCTCAAACCTTGATTGGTGCTCTATGAAGGTTCTATGTAGGTTCACAAGTGCGATCACTGATGTCATACCCTTTCCAATGAACAAGGTACTCCAATCTTCCTCGATATATTCTTGAATCTAGGACATGCTCGACCTCAAATTCTTCATGATCGTCAATCTCGATAGGTGGTGAAGGACTAGGCCTCCCCCTCAATGGTGAAATATGATATGGTTCCAACATGGATACATGGAAAAATCGATGTATTCTCATGGTACTCGGTAGCTCGATCTTGAAGGTGACTCGATTAATCTTGGCCAAGATGGTGAATGGACCAAATCTTTGATGATCTAACTTTGCACAAGGCCTTGAAGTTTGCAAATAATTTTTGAGTAACCATACTTTATCCCCAATTTGATACGATGGATTTTGAACACGATGTTGATCTGCATAATACTTATATTGTTCTTGAGCTTTATGGATCTCTTCCTTGAGTTCTTTGTGAATGTCCATGAGGTATTTGGCCTTATCTTTGGTAGCTAGGTTCTTGACATGCTTTGCGAGTTGTATATCCATCCTTGGATGTTGTCCATAATTTGCAAAGAAGGGAGTTTGCTTAGTAGATGCATGAATACTATTGTTATAGGAAAACTCTGCAAAGGGTAACAACTCAAACCAATCATTTTGGTGCTAGTGGTTGGTGCAACGGAGATATTGCTCTAGGACTTGATTCACTTGTTTTGTTTGTCCATCAATTTGTGGATGATTTGCTATGGATAGTTTAACTTGAATACCAAGGAGCTTGCAAAGACTGTTCCAAAAGTTGGATATGAATTGTGGACCTCGATTACTGATAATATCATCAGGCAATCCATGAAGCCTAAAGATGTATTTGAGAAAAAGTCTAGTAGTGGTTGCACCTGTGATTGCCTTGGTAGTTGGAATGAAGTGTGCCATCTTTGTAAATCTATCCACAATAACAATAGTGGCATCATACTTATTTGACTTTGGTAGATCTATGATGAAATCCATAGACAATGAAGCCCATGGCCTTTCTGGAATAGGTAATGATTGCAAGGGGCCATGAGGTTTATGTCGTGGTACCTTAGATCTATTGCAAGTGTCACAAGTTTGGATATATTATTTGACTTCCTTCCATATTTGAGGCCACCAAAAATCCCTTGATATGAGCTCTAATTGTTTTATTTACTCGAAAATCTCCTGTTGCAAGGTTGTCATGACGTTGTTGAAGTACTTGGATCCTGGGCTTTCCTGGAGGAACATACAATAGGTTCTTATAGAGTAGTAATCCATCCTTTTCTTGAAATTTGTTTACTTCTTGGAATTTTCCTTCTTGAGTTTTGTGCTTAATATTACAAAACAATTCATCTTGTAGTAGATTCTCATTGATCAAATGATTCAAGGTTGAATCTTCATGATGGCTTGAAGAGATAGCTGCTAACTAGAGAAGCTGAGGCTTGAGTAATACACTCTCTTGTTGATCAAAGGCCTCTTTGCCCTTCTTTCGTGCAAGGTAAGATCTTCTGGGCAAGGCATCTGTTTGACATTGTTGACGTCTTGGATAGTAGGTGATGACAAAATCGAACCTAGATAGAAAGTTACTCCATCGAGATTGCCTTCTATTGAGGATGCTGGTGGTCATAAAATACTCTAAGTTCTTGTGATCTACATACACTAACTTTGTGAGCTTCTCCTTCCAGATGGTGATGCCAAGTATCAAATACGTCTACTACGGCAATAAGTTCTTTATCATGGATTTCATAATTAATATCTGGAGGGGAAATTTTCCTTGAATGATATGCAACTGGATGTAGGTGTCCATTATCTCCATATTGGGATATAATGGCCCCTGGGGCGAAGTCTGATGCATCTATCTCTAGGAAGAAGGGCTTGCTAGAATCAAGATGGACTAGAATCGGAGCAGTGGTGAATGCTAATTTCAAGGTCTGAAAGGCTTTTTCTGTGTCTTCGATCCATGAGAATTTTGAGTTTCCTATAAGCTTGGTAAGAGGTGTCACTATCTTGGAGTAATCTCTGATGAATATTGTTGAGCCCATAAAAGTCATACTGGTCAAAGTCAACCATAGTCAAAGTCAACTATAGTCAAAGTCAATAGGTCAAAGTCAAATTGGTCAAAGTCAACATGTTCAAGGTCAAAGTCGATATGGGTAAAGTCAAAGTGTTCAAAGTTGGAGGGTCAAAGTGCATAGGTAGTGCACCATTAATTATTCACAAAAGGTAAAATTGTAGAAAGTGGGTTGCAGGTTGTAGAGGTATTTCTGTAATTTCCCTAAGGTTTAAAAGTGTTTAGAAGGTTCAAGTGAACCCTCTCTTAGGTGCACAAGTGAAGAATTAGAAGGCAAAATGTGAAGGTATGTGAAGCGGCAACGTATGCAAAAGTGAAAGTATGGCCCCCCAATTAAATTTTTTTGTTTTATTCTAAAGTCACTACAGGACAAAATAGGGATTCGTTGGCTGCCCACTTGTGGAGACAATCTGGGGATATCAAAGTGAGCACCAAGATACTCTTGCAGTTAGGAGCATATGTGAATCGACACTCAAATCAAGGCAAGGACTATTCTTGGACTAAGCAAGACTAAGTAAGGTGAGCCTCTAAGCTAGGCAAGAGACACACAGTGTGAGACGCAGAGAAGTGGAGTGCAAGGTGTGCATGAGGAGTGACTAAGAAGTGTTAAGCTATTCACCCCAAGGATCCCAAGGTCTCATTGAAGCTGTGTGCGTGCCAACAGAAGGTGTCCATCCCTCCCCCTTATTGGAAGCTTGGTGCAAGGTGTGCACAAGTGCAGGCTTGGAGAAGGTGGAGGTCTGGTGCAAAGAAGGATGGCAACAACAAGACTCTTGGGTATTTGGTATTTTGTGATTGATCACTCTGTGGGATTTTGCATAGAAGCATTGGAGTGTATTGTGCATCACCATTGTATTTGTCTTCTTATAATCAATCGACAGAGGCTTCTACTGTGTATCGTTCTTCTTGTCCTTCCCTTTTCTCCTACAAACACTCAAATCCCTTCTTGTCCAAGAATCCCCCAACAAATATCTTGTAAACATTGGCAAACCCTAGAAAGCATTTTACATCTCGAACACAGGAAGGTGGTTTCCAATCAAGGATTGTCTTGATCTTCTTAGGGTCCATAATGATTCCCTTCTCTGATACGATGTATCCTAAAAACTCCATTTCTACCTAATGGAAAGAGCACTTCTCCAATTTTTCATATAACCCTTTTTCTCTTAGTTTATCTAGGACTATCTTTATGTGATATTCATGATCCTCAAGATTTTTGGAGGATATTAGGATATCATTGAGATATATTACCACAAAGTCATCTAAATACTCTCGAAAGATATCATTCATCATATGTTGAAAGATAGCTGGAGTATCTTTGAGACCAAATGGCATAACTACATATTCAAAGTGCTCATACCTTGTTCAAAATGTTGTCTTCCATTCGTCTCCTTCTCTGATCTTGACAAGGTTATAAGCTCCTTGAAGGTCAATCTTTGTGAAGAGCTTTGCTTTTCCAAGGCATTCCAAGAGCTTTGATATGAGTGGTAGAGGGTATATGTTCTTTATAGTGACTTTATTCAATCCATGATAGTCTACACACATCTAGAGAGTCCCATCCTTCTTCTTTACCAATAAAATAGGAGCTCTTGCTAGAGACTTTGAGTGTTTGATAAACACCTTTGCTAGATTCTCATCAATGTTCTTGCATAGTTCCGTATGTTCCTCTAGGGATAGTCTGTAGATTGGTCCAAAGCGTGGTTGTGCTTTCTCTTGAAGATCTATGGGACAATCATAAGGTCTATGTTCTTGGAGGATATCTGCATTCTTCTTTTCAAAAACATCTTCAAAGCCTTCGTACTGATTGGGTAGCTGCACTGGATCATCTTTCTTGGATTCTTGAGTTGGTATGGCATAGATCATATATGTCGATTCCTTCCTTACTGCATGTATGAAGGCCTCGGCTCCAACATATGTTGGGTTCCTTTGGATATCTCAATGGGTGATTTTATTCTTTTCCCAATTAACGTCTAGATTATCTTTAACTAAGGAATTCCAATGATAACTAGATGTACTCGACTTGATATTACATTGAAACATATGTGGGATTAATGGTCACCAAGGTGTACTCTTAATGCTTTGGTTTCCATGGTTATATTCCCATATGCTAGGGGTGGACTATCTACTTTGGCTACTATTGGTTTGTCTTGTGAAGTACAGGAATTCCATGTTTCTTAACCAATACTTCATCGATGAAACATGAGGAGGCTCCTGAATCTACTAGGGCTGTAAGGGAAAGGGTCTTCTTGGCCATGATTAATTTAAAAGATGCAAGACATGTTTCTATGGGTGTAGTTGGAATTATGAGACCCTTTCTTATATCATGATATGGTTGTACGGTCTCTTTTACAATTAGAATTCCTCTTTTCCCTGCTTTATAAGGATGGCTGCAACTCTAGAGTTCGTTCTCTTGTTGGGACAATTAACTGCAATATGGCCAGGGTTTCCACAATACAGGCATAACTTGTTATCCCTCCTTCCGTGTTTCTCTTGTGGTGTTAGAGGCTGGAACCTAGTTACATTTATCTGTATAGGTTCGGGCATAGACTCATCTCTAGGAGTGGGCTGGAAGGGTTTCCATTGGCGAGGTCTTCCTTCTACTTGTTTTTCTTATTTCCTTTCAAAAATGTGGCTATCACATAGAATAGCTTGGTTGACGTATTCATTCAATGTCTTAAACTCTAGCCTCATGAGCAGAAGGTCCTTTACATCATCTCTTAGATTCCATCTAAATTGGCTTATGAAATAATCTTCATGCCAAGTGAGGTCACATGTCAACTGTCTAAATTCTGATACATAGGTAGAGGCGGCTCATGAGCAGAAGGTCCTTTACATCATCTCTTAGATTCCATCTAAATTGGCTTATGAAATAATCTTCATGCCAAGTGAGGTCACATGTCAACTGTCTAAATTCTGATACATAGGTAGAGGCGGGGTGGTTACCTTGACGTAGCTTCCGAAGTTTTGTTTCTACCACTTGACTCGTGTTTGCATCTCCAAATGTGGTTGTGAGTTCTCGAAGAAACCCCTCATAGTCATGAAGTACTCCCATATCCTTCTCCAAGATTGGAGCAAACCATGATAATGCTTGACCATAGATCAAGGCTCCAATAAAACCAACCTTAGATGCATCATCAGGGTATCTATCATCCTACATACGGATGTACAATTTCATTTGTTGTAGGAACCCTTGGAACTTTGTGCGATCACCATCAAACTTTTACAGCATGCAAATTTTGGGTTCCTTCATGAAAGATGAGCTAGGACATTGGTTCACTTGAATGCTTCCTTGATTTGCTTGAAGATTCCTTACTTGTTCTTGTAGTTCCTGGATGAGCATGCCTACATGCACCAAATGTTCCATCTCGACTTGTGTCTATCTATGAGTTAAGTCCTTTATTTGTTGTTGAAGACTTTGAAGTGATGCCACAATCTGTTCATAAGCATTCTCCATTATGCCTAGTCTTGAATAGAAGCTAGTCTTGCCATAATGTTAGGGGAGCACTAGATTGTGCTCTCTGACTATATTAGACAAGATTATGAAAATGTACTTCTAATTACAAGATCACCCACGTAGGGGAAACAATACAAGGATATGTAGCTGATACACGAAGTCCCACAACTCGGGACTAATAGGTATGGATAACTTGACTAGAGATGATACATGAGATCCCACAACCCGGGATCATAAGTTTGAAACACGATATCTAGATTACAAGAACTCCCTTATGGGAGATGAACGAGATACAAGAGAGAAATCGACAAGATCTCGTACTACGAGATTACAAGAGAACAAGATAGGATGTCCAAGAACTAGACTAAACAAGACTGGAACAAGGAACAAAACAATAACTGGAACTGGAACTTGGAGAGTACTTACTTGGCGGTCATGATTCCTTGAGCTCCCATGACTGGTATGAAGTATTTCGATGTCGATGCACCACAGTGCGCTCTCCTTCTCGAGAGCTCCATGATGATATGCTCGGGAGTAGAAAACCGAGCTCTTGAGGCTGCACATTGTACTTCGCACAGATGCCACAGAATAAACAGAAAACACAGTACATAGGGAGCACGAAGAGAGACCTCTTAGGTCTTACAAATGCGGTCAAACTTATAGTCTGTGAGTGACCAGGCCACTATATGTTTTATTAAAGAACATGTACAAAGAAGTGTCGAGTGGCCATTTGGCCTTTCACATGGACACTAATGGTAACAATCTCCCACTAAAGGCCAATATGGCCAAAGTAACTATGGGAGAAAAATAAAGAATGATAAAGAATACCTGAGTGTAAGTATACAAACTATACCTCCCACTTGATGGGCATGTTACACAGTATACAAGTGACTGTGTAAGATCAGGAATCAAGTAACCCCCATCAACTGACAACAGTTTCGAAAGCTATCATGTGGTAGAGTTTTAGTCAAAGCATCTGCAACATAATCTCGAGTGTGAACCTTCTCAAGAATAATGCACTAAGTGGCTAAGCAATCTTGAATGAAGTGATACCTCACCTCAATGTGCTTGGTCTTTGCATGATATACCAAACTCTTAGCCAAAGCAATGGCACTCTGACTATCACTGAGCAAACGAGGTACATGCTGAGGTAAACCCATATCACAAGCAAGACGAGAAAGCCACAACGCTTCCTTACATGCCTCACTTGATGCAACATACTCTGCTTCTGTGGTGGAAACAGTTGTACATTCTTGAAGACGAGATCTCCAAGAGATAGCACCTCCAGCAAAATGAAAAATGTACCCTGATGTAGACTTAGGATTGTCTACACAACCAGCATAGTTAGAATCTGTGTAACCAATAATGGATGCTTTCCCTCTACCTAAGCATAAACACTTGTCCTTAGTGCCACTTAGATATCTTAAAATCATCTTGACCACTTCCCAATGTTTCTTGCTAGGATTAGACATATATCTGCTCACAACTCCCACTGCAAATGCAATGTGTGGTCTCATAGCTACCTACATGAGACTACCAAAAGCAGACTGATAGGGAATTTTGGTCATGAATTCCTTTTCCTCATCTAATTTTGGGCAATCATCATTGCTCAATTTCACATATGTGGGTAAAGGTCTACTCAATGTCTTTCCACCCTGCATATTGAACCTGTGAAGTACTTTGGATATGTGCTCACTTTGAGACAAGTATATGCATCTTTTACTCATATCACGAGTAATGCACATGCCAAGAATATGTTTGGCATCCCTAAAATCCTTCATATCAAATGTCTTACTCAAATTCTTTTGGAGAATTGACAAATCATAAGAGGACTTCCCAGCAATCAACATATCATCGACATAAAGTATCAAGCATATCAAGCTGCCATCTGAGCATCTCTTTGTGTAGAGACAATGATCATCATTACTTCGAGAATAGCCTTGAGACTTCATAAAAGCATCAAACTTTTGGTACCATTGTCTAGGGGATTGTTTAAGTCCATAGAAGCTCTTCTTAAGCTTACAAACTAGACTTTCCTTGGCAGAAACTACATAACCCTCTGATTGTTCCATGTAGATCCCATTTGTAAGATCTCCATGCAAGAAAGCAATTTTCACATCCATTTGGACTAGCTCTAAGTCCTCCATTGCAACGAATCCAAGCAACATGCGTAGGGTAGTCATCTTGACCACTAGAGAGAAGATTTCCTCGAAATCAACACCATGTTGTTGCTTAAAACCCTTTGCAACAAGTCATGCTTTATACTTTGGAGAAGCACTCTCTGATGTGAATTTCAGCTTATATACCCATTTACATGGTAAAGCTTTCCTACCCTTTGGCAAAGGTACTAAATCCCAAGTACCATTCTTGTCAATAGAATCCAACTCACTCTTCATGGCATGCTCCCACCTGACATGATCCTGTGTCTGCATTGCCTCTTTGTAGCAAGAAGGCTCACCGACATCTATTAAAATAACAAAATCTAAACGTAGAACGTATCTATCACGTGGATGTGAGACACCTGCAGAACATCTCAATGGTTGCTGAACAGGAACATGTGCAGATCTGAATGGACATTCTCTTGAACATCCCTATGTGCAAGATTTTTATGCATGCTAACTGGAGGACTAGTATCCTCAAACACCACTCTTCTTACTTCAACCTCCTTAATGGGCTATTTATGCATCTTAGACTCATTGAAAATGACATCATTACTTCTGATCACTGATCGTGTTTCAAGATCCCATAAGTGATATCCAAATTGTCCTTCTCAACCATATCCAAGAAAAATGCATTTCTTTGACTTATGGTCCAACTTTTATCTAAGATTCTTGGGTATATGAACATATGTGCTGCTCTAGCACAATGGTAAGTACCACGTTAAGAAGCTCCACCTCCTTAATGTCAATCCGCGAAAGAGATAGGAGTGATAGGAAGATCATGAATGTGAGATGTAGTGAGAGTGAAGGTGAGAAGCATAGAGATGCACACACACACAATGAAGGACAAGCAAGGCACAATGGAAGGTAGGAAAATAGACTCTATTACTCAAGATCTCAATTACAAGCTCAAAATAGCTCTAAGCTCTCTCTACTCATAATTCTTGCATAGAGCAAAGTTTGTGCCATCAAATTTTCAGATCTCAAAATGGTCTTTGCCTTGCAAGTTATAGCTCCTCCTCAGAACACTCGCACCAAACCCTAATCCACCGGATGTGCCTGAGACCTTTGACGCCATGATGGTAGAGAACTGAATGGAATGATAATGGAGCTATAAGAGTCTGAACACCAATGAATAAGTGTATCAAGGAGTAAATTGACCACTATATAGTTGGCAAAACCAAAAATATGGAAAAACTTTACCAGAGTATTCTCTGCAAAATGAGTGTATGACCAGTGTCAAAATATCATAAAACTGCAAGAACTAACATGTTTGCCTGCATAGTGAATCACTGATTCCATTGCATATAATCAGTTACCCAATAGAAGCCAACTAGGCTTATCGAGCACCTATGAACAACTATCATACATCTCCTATAGCAAGGCTGGGTAAGTCTTTCACTTGCATCACCGAAGAGACCCCAACATCTGGGTGTCTCCCAGTTAAGAAAACCTCACCACGACCCTCTTTATCAAACGTAAAAGGCTTTATGTAAAGAACATAACCGCTATATCAATGACCACATGGACGTACATAAGCGATATGCAAAGAAGCGTACATGATGTGTATGTGCTCAAAATATGCAGTAAAATGACACTAAAAAGGCTGAATGCACAGCCCAAAAACTAGCCAATAACTCCGGCAATTGTCTATCAACTCTGATGTTTTTGGCTCAAAAACCTGCATAAATTTGCAGCGGTTGCTCCCACCAAAACTGAAAACCTTTCTAGAAACCTGTAGTTTTGCGAGTGTGGCTGAAAAACACAGCCCCAAAGGTTGATATTTATTGTCAAAGAAGTACAAAGAACATGCTTCTTGATGTTCACGGACCTGTGTGAAGAGAACTATGTGCAAAAGTACTCCAAAATGGCTCCAAAAGACACCCAAAGATGCTTCAAAAATAGGCTTTGAAAGCAAAGAATGAAGCTTTGAGGGACCAAAACATGTTCAAGGTAATGTCAACCTTAGTCTTTCCCCTTCTTCAGACACCACAAGAGTGTAGCTTAGTGGCAAGAGATTGCCACGGTTAAGCGATCTCTGGGGGGAATAGTACTGGGATGGCTCACCTCCCAGGAAGTACCGGGAATCTCTATCTTCCTTGATCGTTGAGGTCCTCCCTCGCGCGTAGCCAACGGCATCAACAATGACTTCGGTGACTCGGATGACAAGGTATGCCAAGGTCTATGCCTTGGTCGTCGCCTTAGTCGTAAGCCTTGGAGAAAGCCTTGGAGAAAGCCTTGGAGAAAGCCTTGGAGAAAGCCTTGGAGAAAGCCTTGGAGGGGGGGTGCTCGCTTCGCTTGCACGAAAGGAAAAAAGCTTTTTGCATCGAACTGCTCTGATACTAGTGAAGTATTTCGATGTCGATGCACTACAATGCTCTCTCCTTCTCGAGAGCTCCACGATGATATGCTCGGGAGAAGAAAACCGAGCTCCTAAAGCCGCACACAGTATTTTGCACAGTACATAGGGAGCACGAAGAGAGACCTCTTAGGTCTTACAAATGCGGTCGAACTTACAGTCTGTGACTGACGAGGCCACTATATGTTTTATTAAAGAGCATATACAAAGAAGTGTCCAGTGGCCATTTGGCCTTTCACATGGACACTAACGAGTATTTCGATGTCGATGCACCACAGTGCGCTCTCCTTCTCGAGAGCTCACGATGATATGCTCAGGAGTAGAAAATCGAGCTCCTGGGGCCGCACACAGTACTTCGCACAGATGCTGCAAAATACATAGAAAACATAGTACACAGGGAGCACGCAAAGAGACCTCTTAGCTCTTACAAATGCGGTTGAACTCAGAGTTTGTGGGTAACATGGTATTGGCAAGACTGAGTATGTATGTGGCCAAGGCCTCCTTATATAGGATTTCAAGGGCGGTTGCGAGCTGATGATATCATCAATGATGTTAGCAATCCAAATAGGACCTGTGACTATTAGAATTTAGCAAATACACAATCGATCTTAGGGTTTTGGCACATTCCGGACAGCAATGGAAGCATTGGTTTCTCCTAATTCTAAACGAATCATGAGATATAGGATTCACATGGAATCTGAGGTTCATGATGGTTTCCTTTCTCCATGACAGAAAGCAATGATGTATATCGTATGTTGGGTGTTGAGGATAAGTTGGATGGTACGAATTACCCATTGTGGGCTTATATGATGCGTCATGTATTGGTTGCAAAAGGACTGTAGAATATTGTGTAGGGTGTTGAAAAACGTCTTATTACACCTACAAATACAGGTACGAAAGCTGATGCAGATGCATCTTAGATGGTGATCTTGTACAAATTCTTGTTCGTGTTGCGGTTCCTGTTCATCATTTGAATTATCTAGTATGCTATAATTGATTTCAGATTTCTTTAGGCATAGCAATCTAGCAAAATTCAAATGACCAAAGCATGCATGCTAAAGCTTTGCATCTAACATAGCATGAGAACCATGTAATGCACATGCTGAATCATTCACAAATGTTTCATAGTTTATGAGCTTATACAACGCACAATGTAAAATGTCAGAAGCAATAATCATGTTGTCATTTGACTGATCATGAATTGTACATCTGTCATCAACAATTTCACAACCAAGAAAATCTTGGCTAAAGCTCTAATTTATAACAGATTCTTCTTGATTCCTGGCATAAATAGAGCATCCGACAATGTGAAAGAACTATCATCAATAGTAGTCAGAATGATCTTACCAAATCCCATGACAACATAAGAGGAGTTATTGGCGCATGTGATAGTATTCCCTATAGGGGCAAACTCGAGTGAAGTGAAGAAATGGCACTACGAGGTAATATGTTTGGTTGCCCCACTATCAAAGTGCCAAACATCTGAGCCTACTGCATGCATACACTGTTCAGGAGAAGATGGGTCAAAACTGCAAACAATAGTAAACGCCCATTCTTCATTCCACACTAGATTAGCAGACTTTGTTTTTGGTGTAGAGGTATCTACAACAAGCATTCCAACATCTTTTTCCTTTGCCTCTTTTGCAGCCAGTTTTGGACAATTCTTTACAACATGATTGTTTGCTGTACAATACTTGCAAAACAATTTTTGCTTTTTCATTTTCTTGTTGTCTCTGTCATCCTTCTTTGATTGTGCAAAATTAGCATATTTCTACTTACTAGTAGAAGAGCTCCATTTACCTTTGCGCTTCTGACTAGCCAAGAAAGCTTGATATGCAACATGCATAATGGACCTGTTCTGCCTAGACTGATCTTCCTGCAACAGAATAGAGACTAACTCCTCAAATGTTAAGTCATTTGGATTTCTTTTCATCATCAAACAAAGATTAGATGCAAAACTCTGGTATGAATCGAGAAGACTATTCAAAACAGTCTGCACAAGTGAACTGTCAGGCAAGACTTCATTACGAAAAATTAATTGTTCCTTCAAATCTTTGATCTTTGTTAGAAAAATTTCCATAGAATCACCTTCATTCATATGCTCACTCTCCAACTCTTTTTGAAGATAAGCAACACAAGCCTCATTCTTAGCCTGGTACAATGTGATAAGTGTATCCCAAGCATCCTTAGTTGTTCTGTAAGAGCGAATGTGAGGAAAATTGGCAGGTTTGATAGACAAGGCTATCAATGCATGTGCCTAATCATCTCTGCCATCCCAATGAATTTACTATGTAGTAGGTGCAACAGGAACTGCAATACGAACAAGAATCGACAGAATATCACCATCTTAGATGCATTTGCATCAGCTTCAGTACATGTATTTGCACGTGTAATTGGACGTTTTTCAACACCCTACACAATATTCCATAGTCCTTTTGCGACCAATACATGATGCATCATATAAGTCCACAATGGCTAATTCATACCATCCAACTTATCCTGAACAACCATCCCCACACCAAGATGGAATAGAGCATCTTATGCTCTTGGTTTTATAGGGACCTCCTTCGACTATTGCGCCCATATGTGGGATAAAAGTTCCCTTCATTGACAGTTCAGAGATTTTCAAAGTCATTCCAATTCAAGTCGAAGATAGACAAAATTCGGGTTTTTTTGTGGGGAATTTGAAGAATGAAATTGATATTGTGGATCAAGATGTTGATCAAATGAGGATGTATATATGTATTATGGGCTGTGGACAAGGGCTATGGGTTTTGGGTTGATTCAAAATAGCTTCAATTCCTCAGTTGGAGCTTCTCAAAGTCATTCATCCATGAAGATGAGTTCTTTCACTTCCCATCGGTGACATACCCGACTTCTCCGCACCATAGCTTCCTCATATGATATCAGATTTTAAAAATTTTGGTCACATGTCGAAGCTATGCTTCTAATCTTCGTTTAAAAACCATTGATCTTGGATTTGGATGAGATTTGCCCCATCAAAATCTCTCTGCAGCACTTCAGCAAGAACTAGGCGGACACTCTCGGGCCTAGTTTTTTGTCATCCGGACTCCAAATTCACTTTTTTCACTTGGGATAGTCTCAAATTCTTGAAGTACAAGTGCTGGGTAGAAATTCTCGAACTGGCGAGGATTGATAAATCTCAGAAGTTTCTCAGTTTTACTCAGTTTGCCCGATTGGGGCTTTTCCCACGTGCTTTTGGCATTGTTTTGGATGGTTTATGGTGTTCAGAACCTCTCCGGACCAAGCGTACATTTCCAATTTTCGTTTGGGCCTGGCGAGAACTATAAATTAGTGACCTAAAGCTTAAAGAACCGCTTGGATTTCGCTTTTGCAACTCTACTTTGTAATAGGGAAGTGCTCTTGTGATATATTTCTCTTCTTCTTGCATATTTGAGCTTTACTTCCATTAATTTTCATACACTCTAGTTAGCAAATGGGGGAAGGGTAGAAAACATGGAACCTAAAAGTAAACAGGTAGTTGAAAACACTTCTCCATCTAAAGAGCAACTAGAGGATCCTGATTCTAGAATGGAAGAAGTAGAATTAGGGCAAGAAGTAGAAGAGAACTTAGAAGTGAAAGAGCCTTCACAGGAAGAGTACACTTATGAAGAACTTATAGATGAATTTGTCACTCGTGACCAATTCATGGATTTGAAAGAGCAAACCCTTAAATTAGAGAGAGATCTTGGTAGCATCACATCTCTTATACAGCAGCTTAAGTCTCAAATGATCTCACTTGAGACTAGTGTCACCTCTTTCTTAGTTAGGAAGGAGAGAGAGAGACCCCTCCTATTCCTTTAGAGATTACTAGGAAAGACCCTCCTCTTCCTAGTAAACATAAAGGAGAGAGCTCTAGGGAAGCTCCCCTCCTGAAAGACTTGAAGTCACCTACCTTTACGGGGGATGACCGAGACAGGAACAAGGATGCAATCTACACTTTTTTACAAAAGTGGCATGATTTGCATCAATTGAAGGGCACCCCACCAGAGTACCGTGTGCTAGAGGCGAGTCTCTCCCTCGGCCCGCGTGCTTATAAGTGGTGGATGAGTCTTAAGGAGGCGAACTCTATCCCTACTGATTGGACTCAGTTTGAGACTCTTTTTCTAAAAGAGTTTCTTCCTGAGAATGAGGAGGAGAGGAATTGGGATGAGTGGGACAGGATTACTCAGAGAGGTAGGCCTCTTTCAGTTTACCTATCCCACTATAGAGAGATCATTTTGAAACTTAAGGGCTTGGATGATTTTCAAAAGACTAGAGGGTTTGTTAGGGGCTTGGATAAAGCCATAAAGAGGGAAGTCAGAAGGAATGCGCCTAAGACATTTGAGGAGGCAATCAAATATGCACAGATCTATGAGGACCATAACCATCCTCTGTATACTCCTATGGAGACAGATCAGCCCCTCAAACCACTTAGTACGACTAAATTTAAAAAGAAGTTGCCTTTTGGGAAAAACAAAGTTTTTATTAAAAAATAAAGATCACAAGGGCCTAGATTATCCACGGATCAGTTTGAGAGGCCCAAAAGAGAAAACCTATGTTTTAGGTGCTTTTCTCCTAGCCATTCACAGTGGAACTGTCCACTCAACAAGGGGGAAGAAAAGAAAAAGGGACCAGAGTCTAGTACGGCCCGTGAAAAGGGCAAAAAGGTGGTCCACCTAGTGCAGACCCTTCCTATTCATGGCAGCTCTAGCTGCAAGGGAGTGGAGGTGATGCACGAGGATATAGAGCACACCTGCTGTTTGACTCGGTCATTGTGGTCACCGTAGTTTGGACCACATGACTTAGTTAAACTGCATGGTAGTGTATACGGGACTAGGGTGTAGGTCATGATAGATGACTCGCCTACTCATAATTTTATAAACTATGCTTTGGTCAAGAAATTAAAGATTCCCCAGCAGCCTAGTGCACATAAATAGATTGTATCTATGATGCAAGGGCAAGATAAAAGAATATGGGATACTATGGTATCCAATTTGGAAGTCAAGATGCAAGACTATGTAGATTATATGGACTTCCAAATTATGAATATGGAGAGGACAGATCTATTCTTAGGAAGAGAGTGGCTATGGGGGTTGGGAGATACACTTAAACGCAGCTATCAAAATAACACACTCGAATTTGAAAAGAATGGAAGTAAAGTTTGTATTCAGGGAGAGAGAGATGTACCTAGTGCACCTCTCATTTCATCACTAGAGTTGTATAGTCTTTGTTATTCTCAACATGTACAGGACATGTTTTTATTGTATAGTCTTGATATGGAGCATTGTACAGACAACTCATCTGATGTATATTTTCATGCCAGGAATGTAAATATGAACAGGACTTTCTACTATTATTTTTTGCAAGAGTGTGTGGTTAAAAGTTTTAAGGATCTTATGTTTGAGTACAAAGATGTTTTTCCCACTAACTTACCTAGAGGGCTACCACCTGAGAGAGGGGACATTGACCATGCCATAGAGATTGTTACTAACACTAACCCTATTTGTAGACCACCTTATAGGCTTAGTGTTTCTCAGCATGAGGAGGTTGAGAAGCAATTGCAGGATTATTTAGATAAAGGCTTCATCAAACCTAGTAACTCACCATGGGCATCACCAATGCTCCTAGTTAAAAAGAAAGATGGCTCTATGAGATTATGTATAGACTATAGAGCACTTAATAAGGTAACTATCAAAAATAGGTTTCCAATGCCTAGATTGGAAGACCTATTTGATCAGTTACATCAAGCTAGGTATTTTACCAAGCTTGATCTTAGATCAGAATATCATCAAATCAGGATTAGGGCAGAGGATGTCCCTAAGACCGCATTTAGGACTAGATATGGGCACTATGAGTTTTTGGTGATGCCTTTTGGTCTCACCAATGCTCCTGCCACTTTCATGAAGCTCATGAATAGTGTTTTATGGCCTTATCTAGGATACTTTGTGGTAGACTTTTTGGATGATATTCTGATCTATAGTGCATTAGAAGTGGAGCACTTGGAACACTTGAGAAAGGTATTTCAAGTGTTGAGGGAAAATTCACTCTTTGCTAAGGAATCAAAGAGTGAATTTTTCAAGACAGAGGTTAGATACGTTGGGCATATAGTCTCCTAGGATGGAATCCAGATGGATCCTGAAAAAGTAAGGGCTGTTATGGAATGGCCACATCCAAGGAACCTGGAAGAGCTGCAGATCTTCCTAGGTTTATCAGGCTTCTAGCGAAGATTCATTAAAAATTATGCCAAGATTGCTGTCCGGATGACGGAACAGCTTAAAGGGAAAGGGAAAGCCTTTCATTGGGGAGACAAACAGAAGCAAAGTATGGAGAAGTTGAAAGTAGCAATTGCTACAGCTCCACTTTTACATGTAGCAGATTCCAATAAACCATTTGTGGTTGAGACTGACGCAAGTGACTTTGCTATAGGAGCGGTTTTAGTGCAGGATGGTCGACCAGTAGCTTTTGAGAGCAAAAAACTAGAACCGGCACGGAAGAATTACTCCGTCTATGAGAAGGAGTTGTATGCAATAGTCCATGCTTTGAAGAAGTGGCGTCATTATTTGTATGGTGCCAAAGTTACGATAGTGTTTAAACAAGAGAGCATTAAGTGGCTCTCTAATCAAACAGACCTTAAAGGTCATAAGGCCCGTGTAATAAAGTAAGTCTATGATCTAGGGATCCGATGGCTTCAGACAGATCTGAAATCGGATACCGTTTGGTCACTCGTCTGTAGGACCAAAGATCTCAAGAGTAGACTCAAGCATAAGTCATGTGCTCTCATATTCAAGTAATCCACTTAGCCTAGTGGTTAAGTCTCATGGTTGTGAAGGAGGAGGTCTTGGGTTCAACTCCCATGGGGAGCATGGGGAGAGAGTTTTGCCCAAAGAGCTCTAGAGCCTTCTAACTCAAGTTAACGTGAGTTAACTTGAGTCCAATGGACTTAACTCAAGAGGTGAGTACAACAACCACTAGTGGACTCTAGTGGAAGGTACTAAAGAAGTGGTCGAGATCACTCCAGCCACTAATAGACTCTAGTGGTGGATATGAAAGGAGTGGATGAGATTGCACATGCACTTGTGGACTCTAGTTACATTTGTGGTCCTCATAAGTTCAAGCATCTATATATACAGGCATAAGGTTGGGAGGAGAGTCATTCATTCATGAGTATTTCCAATCATTACGTTGTATACTCATGACAACTGGAAATACTCATGAATGAATGACTCTCCTCCCAACCTTATGCCTGTATATATAGCTGCTTGAACTAATGAGGACCACAAATGTAACTAGAGTCCACAAGTGCATGTGCAATCTCCTCCACTCCTTTCATATCCACCACTAGAGTCTATTAGTGGCTGGAGTGATCTCAACCACTTCTTTAGTACCTTCCACTAGAGTCCACTAGTGGTTGTTGTACTCACCTCTTGAGTTAAGTCCACTGGACTCAAGTTAACTCACGTTAACTAACTTGAGTAGAAGGAGAACAAGTCTATCTTAGAGTTCCATCTAGGTATGAAACCATGAAGACGGGACCTTGTCCAAAACTATCTCCTAGGTATTGTGGACCTTTCCAAATACTTAAGAGGATAGGAAAGATGGCTTACCACCTCCAACTTCCAGAGAATAGTCAAATCCATCTAGTTTTTCATGTTAGCCGACTTAAGAAAAGGCTGGGTGAATCTGACAACCCCATTCCAGATAGTGAGGTAGTAGAGCCTATTTCTGTTCAATCAATTCCACATGAGTGTTGGCAGTATACGAGAAGAGGCAAGTACGAGCATACAAGCAGATCTAGCACTAAGGCAACCCTTTATTTTTTTCAAAACCCTTACACTATGTAAAAGTGATTCTCATCACTAAAAACCCCTGTAAATACCATTTTCACCTTTTTGTAGCTCCATTTTGTACAAGCCGAGGAGTCCTTGAGCTTGAGGAGCCTTAGAAGTAGTTGCCTACCGATTTTCGTATTTTTTAGACCTCGTTTGAGCCCTCAAATAAGCCCTGGAACCTAATTTTTAACTAGGCCGGACACTAGGTCTGGACAGGGCCAAAGCTAGTCAAAAACTATAAATAGAACTAGAGAGCTCATTTTTGGGAGAGCTTCTTGTAGTTTTGAGCTTCTCTTTGTTCTTGCCGTCTGTGCGTGTGTGTGTGTATGTGTGTGCATGTTAGTGTGCTTCTCACTCACACATTTGTGCCTTCACTTGCTCGAGGTCTTCATACCATCCTCATGTCTTCCCGGATTGACATTAAAGGAGGTGCTACTCATCATTGAGCTACACCAAATTTTGGCGCCGTTGCCGGGGATTCGAGCTTTGAGGACGAGCGTGTGATGGTAAGACGTAGAGAGAACACGTTGGAATGGTAAGTAGTCGGTAAATTTCTGATTTTTCTCCATCTCCATCTCCATCTTCACCTCCTTCTCCATCTCCACCTCCACCTCCTTCTCCACTACATATTCCCTCTTCCTTGTCATTCCCCTCATTTGTTGTGTGCGAGTTTGAGAGAGAGCGAGCGTGTGTGTTCTTGTTTTGTGTGTTTTGGCATGTTTCTTGCAGGTTGCAGCTCCATCATCATCTCCAGCAAGCTCAGCAGGTACGGAATCTGTCTGCACAGTCCCCGAGGCATGGAGCTTGAGCTATCACGACACTCCGAAAACTTCACCCAATCACGATTCTGAGTGCACCACGACACTGCGCAGGCCTAGAGCTCCCAGGATCACTAGACAGAACAGAAACATTCACCATATCCCGAGCTATCGCGACACCTCGAGGTATCGCGACACTCACGACCTATCGCAACACTCACGACCTATCGCGACACCTCACGACCTATCGCGACACTTGGGAGTATCGCGACACCTCACGACCTATCGCGACACCTCACGACCTATCGCGACACTTGGAAGTATCGCAACACCTCACGACCTATCGCGACACCTCACGACCTATCGCGACACCTCACGAGCTATCGCGACACTCACGAGCTATCGCGACACTCACGAGCTATCGCGACACTTCGACCCGACCTATCGCGATACATGGGCTTAACGCATGAAAATTTAGAGTAATTTAATTGACTGAATTAAGGTATCTTTGGGCTTAATCTTGGACACATTGGGAGGATATAAGAGCCTTAGGAGTGGGCAAAAGACCTAGAAACCAGGGAGGAATTTCCTGAACCCTGAGAGCCTGTTTGGACCCCTAAGTGCCTGAATGGTCCTAAGATTGAGGGGGTGCAGTGAGTTACTCCAGGGGGACTACAAATGTTGATGTGTGTCTGTCAATTACTTGTGGTAATAGAGCTATACTGACTGGTGAGCTTTTGCAGGAACATTGTGTGCACTCAAGGCAATCCAAAGCAAGCTAGCAAGGGTGAGTACCAAGCTTGGGAGAAGGCTTCCTGGGCTTGTGTAGCAGTCTGGTCAACCAGCTAATTGAGGTTGGAAGATCTCTCAACCCTCCTTTGTCAATTCCTAGCCTAGGCTAAGTACGACTTAGGTGTGGTAATTAATTAGGGCAACATTAGGCACGAATCAAGTCCAAGAGTATTAATCAACCAAGTGCAAGAATTAAGTAGGTCTTAAGTGCGAAAACTCTAAGGGACAAAAGGTAAACTGGAGTCGATCACTTATCAAGTGCGGAAATTCACTTAAGTACTCCTGACGACGCGATTTCATACAAGACCATAAACATAATATTCAACTCAAAAGAACAAAGTGATTGGTGCAAATTAACCTGCAACGAGAGTGTGCTTAGGTCCAAGGGGGTAGATAAATCATGCATATGAACCTTAGATCAGGCAGACACTTAGGCCGAGACAGACAAAGCCTCAGATCTTCTGAAGCTAGTGTCAATCACACTGCCAGGTCTTGGGCCCAGCAGTTGAGTGATTACCCATACACTCCCATATCAGAAACAAGTGATTCTGAGATGTCCTATCACATGGAGAGACCAGTAGGTAGTTCACGGGTGGCTTATCTAGAAAAGCCAGAGGGACCTTACAAGACTCAATTGGAATACATCAGGACGAATCGTCTAGGTGCTCGCATCTACGAAGACGGATTGAGAAGATCTGTGGTCCAGATTAAGAACCCCGATCAACCCCATGGACTAGAACACTCAGTAGTCAAGTTCGAGAATGGAGCATACCTGGATAAAGAGGGGACTAATTATGTAGTCACCACTCTTCCTGATAGAACAGACGAGTTTGGAAATGTGATTGCAGAGACCGACATGGGTGATATAGAACAAGGAAATTTAGAGAAAGAGCCGAGAACTCCCCGGGGTAAATCTGTCTTGACCAGAATCATGACTCCAGAGTGGATTCCACAGGATAATAAAAGCATAGATCTGCTTTTAAACCGAGAAACCGATGAGGCTTTTTGGAGATATAAATCTGCTCAACCTCAGGAAGTGAGTGCCCTCACAATCTATGAGTTTAAAGACCCTGATAGCCCAGGCCAAGTAACCTACCTAGACAATGCATCAGAGAGAATCTTCATGGTCACTGAGCATGGCAGACATGCCTACACATGGAAGGGTGAATTTGTTTTTCCCCAACCAAGGTCTAATGTGTCCTTTGGTCACCAAGGAGCTGGGACCTCCCAAGCTCATGGAGCTCAAAGAGATAGAAGTAGAGACAAACCTGAGGTAAGTTTTGCCAACTCCCTGGGAAGAGAAAGAACGGGAACGGAAAGGAATAGAGTGGGACCTGAGGGACATAGAACCCCATGGAATCAAAGGAATGATGACGATTTCCCTTTGCCAAGACCGAGAGAACACACTAGGACCCTGCGACCAACTCAATTGGTGAAGTCCATGAAGAATTACTTCGATGGCACTGGAGACCCTTATGACCATGTGGCAGAATTTCGGCAAGTCTTGAAAGCGGAACAGGTAGAGGACCTATTCACACAATATAATGCTTTTGGTCTAATCCTTAGGAACACTGCCCTTACGTGGTTTCAACCACTGAACGTGAGGCATTTCAGAAACGTAGACGAGCTCTTAGAGGCATTTATCATTGAGTTTTCTAAGAGTGGAATCAGGCACAACACTTCCTCACTAATTCATAGCTTCAAACAAACACCTCAAGAGACGGTCAGACTAGCTGGAAGAAGATTTAGGCAGTACTTGGAGAGATGCCCGATGCCGGAGTTACCCACGCCAGCCAAACAAGTGGCCTTGTTCTTAGATGGATTGTTGAGCACCAAGCTCAGGTCATATGTGTATCTGAAGGACCCCAGAACGATAGAAGAGTGCGTGCGCATGTGCATAGACATTGAGGACAATCTAGGTGAGGAATTAGAACTATCAAAAATCTATAAGGATTCTGATAGCTCTTGTAGCCTCACATCTGGTCAATCCACATCCATTGAGGAACTTGCAGAGAAGGTAGCTCAAAAACTAGGTGTCTCTAGCAAACAAATTCCGAGATTTGCCCCAGTTAAGCGGTGTTACACTTGTGGCGGTGACCATATGGCAAATGTATGTCCCATTATGGCCCAACCCCAGGCGAATCCTAGTAGCCAGTACTGCACCATAGAGCGCAGGTACACCAACCACACTGCACAAGACTGCCCATATAACAAAAAACCTGTTAGGCAAAATTACCCTCAGCCATATCCACAACAGGGTAGATACCAGAATCAGTACCCACCACAACAATACAACAGACCACAGCAAACTTATCAGCCACCTTATCAAGGGCAGCAGATACCTCAACCAGTCCTAGTGCAGCAACCCCCTACTCCAACCAATGTGATCCCAGTGAAATATGCATCTCCTGAAGAAAATCCGAACAGAGCCATAGTCCTAGTCACCCCATTGCTATCAGACAGTGATCCAAGTGACCATAGTTTTGACTCCACACATATTGATAGCCCACAGGCTCACTACATGCAGTCACCCGAGCATAACGAGTCATACTATTATGAGGACCCAAGTGAAAATAGTGGGGAGCCTGAGTATGCCAATGTCATGTACACAAACCCCAACTCTAGACCTCAACCTACGCAGGTACGACCCCCATTTCCTAGAGGACCATGCTTCAGATGTCAGGGAGATCACCTTATACGTGATTGTCCACTGCCTTCTCCTACACAACCTCAACCAGTAACCATTCAGGGTTTCTATCAAGACTGCGGGAAAGAGCATCTCCTACGAGATTGCCCAAAGAACCCTAATAACATGCCCAAAATCACTCCTATCAATGTTGTTGGGTTAGTTGTAGACTCCACAGGGAGTGTGACTTCCACTACACCTGTGCAAGTGATCACAAGAGCCCAGGCACTACAACAAAACCAAGGTGTTGGTCAGGAAAAGAGCCCCGAGGTGAGTGAAACAGAGAGCATAACCAAAAAGAGGACTAGAGCCTGGACGGATAGTCGTGAAAGAATGAAAAGGCAATGGGCAAAAAAGATGAGCGAACTTGAAGAAAGCTTGAGAGAAACCAAAGCAAAAATCATAGAGATCACATCTCAACCGCACTCTCACACATTCCCACCGCTACCATCCCCATCACCCTCCATCCCTCCACCCTCTAATACACCCCACGTAACCCACCCACCACCCCGAGTAGGATCAGTATTAGCTGATCCCACTCCTGAAGACATAGACATGATGCTTAAAGCATATCAAGCCAGAATCCAAGAAGGGCCAAATGTAACGGATCATGACAAGTGCTACCCTAGAGCTGACCTAGAGATAGAAAGAACCAAGCTTTGCGCGAAAATGGTCGCATTGGCTCAGACTATGTTTGAAGCCAGTCGCCTTTTCAATTACTCGGGCTCAGCCAAGACACAATTACACTTGGATGGACTTCTAGAGAAGTTAGAGGGCATAATTGCAAGATCTGCCAAGGAAGAAAAAAATCAAGAAAGAGATAAAGCAAGCAAAAACATGACCCATCCCCCACCGAAAGCTTATGTGCCCAATTCCACTGAACCAGACAACCCCCCCTCCCTAGAAAGAATAGAGAGGCTAACTGCACAATCAGAAAAGGAACCCGCCTCTCAAAATAAGGGCAAGGCAAGTGAGAACGTGAGCCTACCTCCCCAGGAAGCCTACGTGCCTAACTCTACGGAGCCAGACGCATCATCTTCTATGAATCGGTTCACACCAGAATTCCTACGCGAGATTCAAGAAGACAAATGGGCTAAAGAGAGTGAAGTGCCTCCTCCTATTGAACTTGTGGATGATGCACGCGACCAATTCCCACAAGACATCCCATCCATCTATGAGGAGCAGGAGAGCACCCACTCTCAGGAAAGACTAGACTTTGAGTCTAACTCTCTACAAGAATTACCCCACTTCACAGGCCCATGGGAGGCTAAGTCTACTTGTATGAGAGCACCCACGGTCATGGTACGAAATGAGGACTCAGTCTTACCTAGGAACATACAGGTAGTGAAAAACACTAAAGTGCAGTGCAATCTCAAGTTAGAAGAGCTACTCAAGGTTAGACCTGAATTATGGGAACATGTCGCCAAACAAGTACCAACGATAGTGAAACCTTATTCCCAGGTAGGATCACATAGGACGGTGCCAGAGATACCCTTGGATAAGATAGGAGATATGTGTGAAGGTGAAGAAGGGAATACCTATCTTCCCATTACCTACCAGGAGCACACCACCAAGGCAATTTTGGACTCACGTGCAGGAGTTGCAATTGCCACCACTTCCCTATGGAAGCGTTGGGGCAAGCCAGCACTCAGGCCAACGAGAATGAAATTGCAGATGGCCGATGGTCATATTGAGAGACCCTTAGGATTGCTAGAAAGAATAACTCTCACCACCTGTGGTGTCGAGTTTGAGCATACATTTGCTATATGTGACTTCAGCAAAAATCATGCCTATGAGATGATCTTGGGACGACCTTTTATGCGACAGTTGCAAGTGGTACAGGATTGGGGAACCAACTCCTTGTACCTACAACACTTAGGTGTTACGACCAAAGTGAATCTTAAGGATTACTCTCATAGAGATGTACCACCTATTCAATGGAATCCCATCCATAAAGCCAAAGATGAGACTGAGTCTCTGCATTCCATAGGATCCGGATCCTCGTGGATGCATGAAGACACCCACTTATGGATGTGCAAAGTGGCAGTAGAAGAAGAGAAAAGAGAAAAAGCCAGAGAGATAGGTGCAAAAGAAACACGTAGATCAATTCAAGACCCAGCCTATGCACCTGTAGTCTTTCCTGATGAGGAATTTGAACCCCATGGCTGGGCAGAAATCCTAGCAACAATGGATGTAGCCATCAATGAAGAGCAGTGGACACCTCACTGTGATGAGGATGGCTATGACATTTCAGTCTTTTCAATAGAGCCAATCATGGGAGATGCAGTTTTAGAAGAATGGGAACTTCCTCAAAGTTGATATCTCTCCTTTGAGGGTCACCATAGGCTCTAGCTCTATCCTGAGCTCTCCTAATGTTGTCCTTAGCAAGCCTAAGCATATCGTTCATCTCTTCCAAGAAGTCCTTTACAACTTGCACTTTTTCATTTTGTAAACCTACTGCATAAGGAGCTCTTGGCTGAAACCCATACATAAGCATGAATGGACTATGCCCAGTGGAAGAATGCTTGACACTATTATATGCAAACTCTACTATAGGTAAGTACTCTTCCCAATTAGTTTGCCTTTCATTTAAATATGCTCGAAGCATATCCTCTAGGATTTGGTTAACCCTTTCTGTTTGCCCATCTAACTGTGGATGCTCGGTCGTACTCATGCTAAGTCTCGTATCCAACCTTTTGAAGACCGCTCTCCAAAAGTGGCTAGTAAACTTCCTATCCCGATCGGAAACTATGTCTAAAGGAAGACCATATAACTGGTATAGGTTCTCCACAAAAAGTCTAGCCAACTCTGGTGTCTTCACTGTAGTACGTGTTGGAATAAACCTAGCCATTTTGGTTAACCTATCCACAATTACCCAGACTGAGTAGTGCCCTCTCTGTGTCTTAGGCAATCTGACTATAAAGTCCATGGAGATACTCTCCCACTTCCCATTAGGAATATCCAAAGGGTGGAGTAGTCCTCCAATCCTCAACCTCTCAGCTTTGTTGACCTGGCATTTATTGCACTTAAGCACATACTCTAGGACGTCCTTGTGAAGTCCAGGCCAATAAAACTGCCTCTTAACAAGATCATAAGTCTTGTTAACTCCTGGGTGTCCCACACTAGGTGTGTCATGACACTCATAGAAAATATGTCGTCTCCTCTCAACATCTCTAGGGACACACACCTTACCTTTGTATAACAGATATCCATCATGGACACTGTAATTCTTCCACTTGAATCCTTCTTGAGTACCCGTCAATACTCCATCCTCGTTGGAAACCCGTATATCATGATCCCCATTCTCTATGGCTTCCCAAATCTCAGAATATGCAGGATCAAGCCTACATTTTCCTCTAATGGATTCAAGTAGCTCACTAGTGATCTGAGTAAAACTCAGTCCATTGAGCATAGGCATGCGGCTAAGTGAATCAGCCACTACATTAAACTTTCCCTTCCTATTAACGAAGATAAACTTGATCGCCAACCTTAAAAGTAACATCTCTTCGCTTCGGATCGGCATAAGCTTTTGCATGATCTTGAGCTTTCTTTAGATTTTCTTTAGCTAACTTGAGCTTTAAGTTCATGTCTTGTAGAAACTCTTGAGCTTCTTGAACTCGTTCATTTTGAAGTCCTACTGCATAAGGAGACCTAAGCTGGAAACCATACATCAACATGAATGGGCTAAATTCAGTTGATGAATTCTTGGCACTATTATAGGCAAATTCAGCTAATGGAAGATAGTCTTCCCAATCAGTCTGTTTGGAAGTAACATAAGCTCTGAGTATGTCTTCCAAAATCTGATTGACTTTCTCTGTCTGTCCATCCATCTGGGGATGTTCAGCTGTACTTAAACTTAGTTTAGTTTCAAGTCTACTAAAGACTGCTCACCAAAAATGACTTGTAAATCGAGCATCTCTATCAGAAACTATGTCCACTGGAAGACCATAGAGTCTATAAAGTTGATTTACAAATATTTTTGCAAGTTCTGGAGTCTTATAAGTAGTCTTGACTGGAATAAACTGAGCAAGTTTAGTCAATCGATCAACGAAAACCGAGACTGAATCAAAGCCTTTCTGAGTGCGGGGTAATCCATAAATGAAATCCATGGAAATACTTTCCAACTTTCCTTTGGGAATTTTCAAAGGATGCAGCAATCCTCCAACTTTAAGTCGTTCAAACTTATTTACTTGACATTTATGGCACTTGGACACATAGTTTTGCACATCTTGATGCAAACTAGGCCAAGAAAAATGTCTTTTTACTAACTCATAGGTTCGGTTAATACCAGAATGTCCAGCACTTGGAGCATCGTGGCATTCAAAAAGTACTTGTTTTCGTATGTCTGAGGTACTTGGGACACAAACCTTACCTTTATAAAGCAAATATTCATCTTGGAGAGAATAGTGTTTAAACTTTCTCCCAGAAGTACTTGCTTCATTTTGTTCAGCTTACTCAACTCCTTTCCAAGCTTGACTGTAGCTTGGATCTTCTTTGCAGCTTCCTTTCAAAGTTGAAATAAATTCACTTTGAATTTGCACAAAACTTAGGTTGTTCAGCATTGGCATCCGACTTAAGGCGTCTGCCACTGCATTGAACTTTCCTTTTCTATACCTGAGTTCATAATCGAACTCTTGCAACTGTTCGGCCCACCTCGCTTTTCTACCTCTTAGATCAGGTTGGTTTGCAAACCACTTTATGCTCTCTTGATCAAAAACTATGGTCAGCTTTGATCCATATAGATAATGGCACCATTTCTTCAGAGCATTAATAATAGCGAACATCTCTCGCTCATAGGTAGAGTAATTTTGTTGAGCAGGACTTAGCTTTTCTACTCTTGAAAGCTATTGGTCGACCATCTTGGATTAGTACTGCTCCTACTGCAGATGAACTTGCATCTGTTTCTAATTGGAAAGGCTTGTTCGGATCTACGATCTGTAGAACCGGGGCCAAAGCTAAAGCAAGTTTAAGTTCTTGAAAACTCTTTGCTTGCTCTTCTTTCCAATTTAACTTTTGATGCTAACCTTTGAGTTGATCCGTCAAAGGTACTGCAATCTTGGCATATCCAACCACAAACTTCCGATAATATCCTGCCAATCCGAGAAAACTTTGCAGTTCTCGAACCGTCTTGGGCTCAGGCCATTCAAGAATCGCTTGGACCTTTTCAGGGTCAACTTTGATTCCTTCCGCGGAAATAATATGACCTATATACTTTACTTCTGGGGTAAAGAATTCACAATTTGACTCTTTACCGTAAAGTTTATTATCGCGAAGAAGTTGAAAAACTTTTTTCAAGTGCTCTAAATGATTTTCATGATCTTTATTGTAGATCAAAATATCATCGAGAAAATATACAACAAATTTTCCCAAATACTGCTTTAGCACTTGATTCATCAAAGTCATAAATGTTGCGGGTGCATTAGTCAACCCGAACGGCATCACCAAAAACTCGTAGTGATCAAACTTTGTTCGAAAAGCTGTTATCATCATGTTTAATTCTAATCTGATGATAACCTTGGCGTAAATCAATCTTAGAAAAGACTGTAGTCCCCTTTAAACTATCAAAAAGATCTTCGACTAGTGGCATGGGATACTTGTTCTTGATCGTAAGATTGTTTAACGCCCTATAATCTACGCACAGTCTCATAGTTCCATCTTTCTTTTTTACTAGAAGGATGGGTGCTGCCCATGGAGACTGGCTTAGGCGGATAAATCCTTTATCCAAATACTCTTGAATTTGATTTTCCACCTCCTGATGCTGGACATCAGTGTTTGTTTCTGTTCCTATCTTAGTAACATCCTCATTCATGCCTAGACCACCAGTAGCTGCACGTGCATTGCATCCATCTGCACCTATGGTTTCAAATACAAGTCATGCGTCTGATGCATCTAAAAGAGAAGCGACGATTGTAGCATTAGACGTTGAGGATTCTGCGAGAAAAGGGGAAACAATCACTACTCTAAACGAGGGGAAAGATATGGAGAGTAGGATGTTGCTAGTTGAGCAAAAGCTTGGACGGTTGTCCAGTATTCTGGATGAGGTTGCAGTACTCCGTCAATCTGTTGATGGAATCCAGGATCACCTTAAGGCCATTCTGAACTTACTTCAGACACCTAGGGATATCAGTAAGACTATTTTGGGTAGTCATATAGATACGATCGCAACTTCACCAATGTCTGTTAGGATGGAAAAGGATAAGGGATTATCCTCTCCCCACACAGACATGTTTCCTCTAGCGGGAAGTATGAGCCGTCTTAGTTTGGTATCTTCTACTCCCTTGTGTGTTGCTTCGGTAGGGATGTTAGAAAGTCATAACCGCCCAGTGGATCTTTCCTTGGGAAAGGAGATCCGTCCTCCTTATTTCTCTGGAGAGGATAAGGATAGGAATAAGGATGGGGTTTTGACCTTCTTGGAGAAATGGAAAGATGTCCATGAACTCAAACATACCCCCGATCATGTGAGAGTAGTAGAAGCAAGTTTATCGCTAGGACCCAAAGCTTATACATGGTGGATGAGTCTCTCTGAGACTCACAAGAAACCTACCACCTGGGATGAATTTTCCCACCTTTTCAAGAAAGAGTTTCTCCCCAAGAATGAGGAGGAACGCAATTGGGAAGCATGGGATAAAATTCAACAGAAAGGTAGACCGCTATTAGTGTATATTTCAGAATACAGAGATGTTATTCTGAAATTAAAGAATTTAGATGACTTTCATCGTCTTCGCGGTTTTGTCAGAGGACTTAACCAGCGAATTCGAAATGAAGTCAAAAGGCATGCACCTAAATCCCTAGAAGAGGCGATTAAGGTTGCCCAGATTTATGAGGATAACTCACGTCTGGATGTCCCGCAAGAAAGCAGTTATTCCCAGAAGAATAACTTTAAGCGTAAGGGCAAAGGGACTAGATCAAATGAAAGGGTGACTAAAAAACCTCGAGTTTTTAGACACATCCTTTCTCCGGAAGATCATGATAAAGCACAAAAAGAAAATTTGTGCTTTAAGTGTCTCAAGCCAGGACATCGTAGTCGTGTCTGTCCAGTCGGAAGAGAAAGTAAGGGAAAGGGTAAGCAACAAATACATCTGATTCAAACTTTGGACTTGGATGGAAATTCAAGTGCAAAGAAGGTTCAGATTATGCACTGCGACAGTACCCATTCATGTCAGATCTCCAAAAACATGTGGCAACCTCAAGAGTTTGGTCCACGTGATTTGGTCAAGTTGCATGGATCAGTAAAAGGGCACACCATCCGGATAATGGTGGATGGCTCTGCTACGCATAATTTTATCAATTATGCATTAGTTAAAAAACTAGCTCTTCCTCAGAAATCATCTCCTCATAAATACATTGTTTCCATGATGCACGGTCAAGACACCCGTGTTTGGGACACAATGATATCTAATTTGAAACTAGAAATCCAAGGCTTTAAAGACACTTTGGACTTCCAAATAATGAACATGGATCGGGTAGATCTGGTATTAGGGAGAGAGTGGCTATGGATTCTAGGACCTTCATTGACCAGGTGTTATTTTTGTTGTATATTATTGAACAAGGCATTGTTAAAATGTTAAATTATTAATGTATTAATATGTTTTTGATGTTTTTGATATAGCAGCTGAAGGTTCGTGAGGAGCGTGCAAGGCGTGAAAGGGCGGGCATCAATAATCCGAATAATTATTATTTAGCTTGTAAATAAACCTGCATAGAAGGTTCTATTGTTAGAAAAGTAATGGTTAGAATAATGGTCGTTGTAGACCGTAGTTTCTGTTATTAAAAGCAATGGATTTCTGTAAAAGTTACCAACTTTTAGTTTCACGCCTGCTTTTCGAAGCCGCCCTTATGTAACCACTATTTTTGACGTAATCAAAAGTCCTATAAATACATGCACTCTCTGGACTGTCGAAACAGAGTGCATGGGGGGAGATTGCACCCAATCTTGCGTTCAGTCTTGTCTCTTGTTGCCTCTATTTTCTGTGTGTTTTTCTGCGTCCGTAATCTCTGTATGCGCGTGAACAAGATCATGACAACAGTGGTATCAAAGCTCTGCACGCGTCAATACAGAGGGCTCTGTTCTCTGTTCGCGATTCTGAATTCCGATTCCATCTCCATCTCCATCTCCGTCTCCGTCTCCTGTTTCTGTTTCGGTTTCTGTTTCGTCTTCGTCTTCGGTTTCTGTTTCTGTGTGTTTTTCTGTGTCCGTAATCTCTGTATGCACATGAGCAAGATCATGACAACAGTGGTATCAGAGCTCTGCACGCGTCAATACAGAGGGCTCTGTTCTCTGTTCGCGATTCTGAATTCCGATTCCATCTCCATCTCCATCTCCGTCTCCGTCTCCTGTTTCTGTTTCGATTTCTGTTTCGTCTTCGTCTTCGGTTTCTGTTTCTGTTCCAGAACCAGAACCTACGTTTTCACCTACGTCTTCTCCTTCGGCTTACTCCAAGGCGTCGACTAAGGCGTCGACTAAGGCAAAGAACTTAGGCAATACTTTGGCAACATTGGCACCCAAGGCTCCCTTGGCGACCGTTGGCTACGCGCGAGACAATTTTAATTTTTGAGTGGTAATAGAGAGGTTTAGAGTCCCTAAGGTAGGAGGATTTGAACCCACAATCTCCTACTTTCAAGGGAAGTACTTTGACCACTCCACCATCTCTTGGAGTTGTACTCAAGTCTCTCTCTCTCTCTTACTTGTGGAAGGTGCTCGCGGCGATTTCAAGGATGGACTCAACAAAGAATTAAGTGTAACTTTCAATCCGTAGGTCGGATTGAGGCGTGTAATATACCGTTGGAAAGCTCTCGGAACGAGCTTTCCAATGAGCTAGCTTGGAAGTGTGAATTCCTTCAAAATCATTGGGTGGCACTTGAGTGAGTGTTCAAGACACCAAGGTTGAGAGCAAGGGTCCAAGAGCACCATGGCGGATTACAGTAATTCACCTTTACCTTGAGTTTCATTCGAGCAAGAGTTAGAGATTATGAACCAAGAACTTCAAGCACTTCAACAAGCCATACAACGACGTTATGCTATGCTTCAATTCGACGGACGAATAGATGGCCGCTTTGTCTTATCATGGCTATCCCTATTCAACGATTTCTTTTCCGACTAGTTATATTCAGAAAATCAGAAAATCGAGTTCGCCACTAATTATTTGGTAGGAAGAGCGCAGCAATGGTGGAATGATCTTTGTCATACTGCAGATTGTCCACGCACCTGGAAGGCTTTTCAAGAAGAGTTTAAGGATTCATTTCTACCTTTAAAGTTTACCCTACATGTTTGATAATTGTGGTGCATTTACATATTGAATTTAGTTTATAGGAGCATATTCAAGTTTTGCTTGCCCAAATTCATTAGAAAGACTATGTCCGCATCTCACAGATACTTTTAATAACTTAACACCTCCATGAACATTTCCATGCATGTGTTTTTACATGGAACATGCCTATGTTTTTTTTTTTTTCGTTCAGTGATGAAACATGTGACTTGCTATCCATGTTTATTATTTTATCAACTGAGGTCAGTTGTCTTTTCAACTGAGGGGCATGTTATGAATTATGGAATATGTTGAACAAGTAATTGTTGGAGTGTTAAATTATTAATGTATTATGGAAGATGTTGGACAATGCATTGTTGGATTGAAATATGGAATAGCCAATGCATTGTTGGATTGAAATATGGAATAGCCAATGCATTGATGGATTGAAATATGGAATAGCCAATGCATTGTTGGATTGAAATATGGAATAGCCAATGCATTGTTGGATTGAAATATGGAATAGCCAATGCATTGTTGGATTGAAATATGGAATAGCCAATGCATTGTTGGATTGAAATATGGAATAGCCAATGCATTGTTGGATTGTAACATGAAATATGTTGGCCAATGCATTGTTGGATTGTAACAATAATATGGAATATGTTGAACACTGCATTATAATTGTTAGAGTGTTGAATTATTTTATCAACTGAGGTTAGTTGCTTGTCAACTGAGAGGCATGTTGTATATTATTGAACAAGGCATTGTTAAAATGTTAAATTATTAATGTATTAATATGTTTTTGATGTTTTTGATATAGCAGCTGAAGGTTCGTGAGGAGCGTGCAAGGCGTGAAAGGGCGGACATCAATAATCCAAATAATTATTATTTAGCTTGTAAATAAACCTGCGTAGAAGGTTCTATTGTTAGAAAAGTAATGGTTAGAATAATGGTCGTTGTAGACCGCAGTTTCTGTTATTACAAGCAATGGCTTTCTGTAAAAGTTACCAACTTTTAGTTTCACGCCTGCCTTTCGAAGCCACCCTCATGTAACCACTATTTTCGACGTAATCAAAAGTCCTATAAATACATGCACTCTGTGGACTGTCGAAACAGAGTGCATGGGGGGAGATTGCACCCAATCTTGCGTTCAGTCTTGTCTCTTGTTGCCTCTATTTTCTGTGTGTTTTTCTGTGTCCGTAATCTCTGTATGCACGTGAGCAAGATCATGACAACAATTTTACTAATACTTTGGAATTCCAGCGCGACGGTGTTGTGTATAAAATCAAGGGTGAGCATGATGTTCCAAGTATCCCTTTGATTTCATACACTGAACTTAAGAAACTTGTAAATAAAGAAGCCATGACTCAAGCTTTTCTTGTCCTTGGCACCGATGTAATAGATTCTAATAATATAAATCAAGTTTCTTATGTCTCTTCCTTTATTCCTCGAGAAGTTCATGTTAAACTTAACAATTTAATGAAGGAATTTAAAGATGTGTTCCCTCAGGAACTCCCCTACGGCTTGCCACCCTCTCGTGGAAACATCGATCATAGTATAGATCTGTTTCCGGGTACCAAGCCAAAATCTCAAAACCCATACCGTCTCCCCTATGTCCAGCATCAGGAGGTGGAAAATCAAATTCAAGAGTATTTGGCTAAAGGATTTATCTGCCCAAGCCAGTCTCCATGGGCAACACCCATCCTTCTAGTAAAAAAGAAAGATGGAACTATGAGACTGTGCGTAGATTATAGGGCGTTAAACAATCTTACGATAAAGAACAAGTATCCCATGCCACTAGTCGAAGATCTTTTCGATAGTTTAAAAGGGGCTACAGTCTTTTCTAAGATTGATTTACGCCAAGGTTATCATCAGATTAGAATTAAACATGATGATATTCCTAAAACAACTTTTCAAACAAAGTTTGGTCACTACGAGTTTTTAGTGATGCCGTTCGGGTTGACTAATGCACCCGCAACATTTATGACTTTGATGAATCAAGTGCTAAAGCAGTATTTGGGAAAATTTGTTGTAGATTTTCTCGATGATATTCTGATCTATAGTAAAGGTCATGAAAGTCATTTAGAGCACTTGAAAAAAGTTTTTCAACTTCTTCGTGATAATAAACTTTATGGTAAAGAGTCAAAATGTGAATTCTTTACCCCAGAAGTAAAGTATTTGGGTCATATTATTTCTGCGGAAGGAATCAAAGTTGACCCTGAAAAGGTCCAAGCGATTCTTGAATGGCTTGAGCCCAAGACGGTTCGAGAACTGCAAAGTTTTCTTGGATTGGCAGGATATTATCGGAAGTTTGTGGCTGGATATGCCAAGATTGCAGTACCTTTGACGGATCAACTCAAAGGGAAGCATCAAAAGTTAAATTGGAAAGAAGAGCAAGCAAAGAGTTTTCAAGAACTTAAACTTGCTTTAGCTTCGGCCCCGGTGACTCCAATCTAGAGTCAATCATCATGGACCCACCTTTTGCATCAGATGAAGAACACTTCTATGAAGTAGAATTTCAACCCCAGAGGCACGGAGAGCTTACAAATGAGGTGAGGTTAGCCACACAAGTAGCTTCTAAAAACGGAGGAAAGAAAAGAAAGAAGAAGGAACTCACTCTGGAGGCAGAAGAATCCTTGTTTGAGGTCCCTGAAAACTTTAAAAAATATGAGATAGATGATAGGAGGGTCATGATAAGAATGCCTAAACGTGAGGCACAAGCGGGAGAAGCCTATGATAGCAAGGAAACTACCAAGAAAATAGTTGTCGCCATCGAGGAAGGAGAAGAAAGATGCACATACATAGGTCATGACCTGACAGAAGAGGAAGAAGAAGAGTTAATAGCCTTGCTAAGAGAATACAGAGATGTGTTCGCTTGGAGTTACAAGGATTTGAAGGGTGTGGATCCAAACATATGCTCACACACTATCCCCATGACCTCAGATGCCATACCCTTTAAGCAAAAGCCATATACATACAATGATAATTACGCTGCCAAGATCAAAGAGGAGATAGATAGACTAGTTGAAGCTGGGTTTATCTATGAAATTGAGCACACTGAATGGGTATCCCCCATTGTGGTGGTGCCCAAGAAGCAAGGCAAATTGAGTATGCATTAACTTGAAGAAGGTTAACGCAGCCACGATCAGGGATAATTACCCGCTTCCTATCACTGAGCATCTATTAGAAAGGGTAGCAGGCAAGGAAGTGTACAGCTTCCTAGATGGGTTTTCGGGCTACAATCAAGTAGCCATTGCTCCAGAGGATCAACATAAGACGGCTTTTGCCACGGAGTGGGGCATATTCGCTTTTAGGGTAATGCCATTCGGGCTGACCAATGCTCCTGCAACCTTCCAAAGGCTAATGTGCCATGTATTTAAGGAGTTCCTGAGGAAGAACTTAGAAGTCTATGTTGATGATCTTTGTGCTCATTCCAACATAAGGCAAACCCATATTCCCGAACTCAGACAAATCTTTGACAAATGTAGAGAATATCAAGTCTGCCTGAACCCAGAAAAGTGCGTCTTTATGGTCAGGCAAGGCAAGATTCTAGGACACATAGTGTCAAAGAATGGCATATCCACTGATGAAGAGAAAGTGAGAGCCATAGCAGAGCTACCTAGGCCAAGGAATGTCAAGGAAGTACAAGCTTTCATGGGGCATTGTGGTTACTACCGCCGGTTCATTCACATGTATGCTGTCATTGCAAAGCCCATGTACGGACTTCTGACTAACTTTGAGTGGACTGATGAATGTGAGAATTCCTTCCAGGAGCTTAAACGAAGATTATGTTCAGCACCAATCTTGACCACACCAGATTGGAACATGCCATTCCATGTTCATGTGGATGCATCCAATTACGCTATTGGATGTGTACTCGCACAACCTACTGGTGAAGGTAATATGGATCTCCCAATTGCCTATGCCAATAGACAATTGAATGCAGCTGAACGAAATTACACCACTACTGAGAGAGAAGGATTAGGCATGGTATATGGAGTTAAAAAGTTTAGACATTATTTGCTTGCAAATAAGTTCAAATTTTTTACTGATCACCAAGCTCTACTGTACCTGGTAAACAAGCCATGTAATACAGGCAGATTAGTAAGATGGTTTCTCTTACTAATGGAGTATGACTTTGAGGTAGTAGTGAGAAAAGGCAGAACTCACCTAAGAGCAGATCATCTCTCAAGGCTCACATCAGGAGAAGCCCCACAAGGAGTGTCAGATGACCTTCCTGATGCTTACTTGTTTAATTTGGAAGTGGTACCGCAGTGGGCTAAGCCATTGGTACCAGTATTGACATACGGGCCTAACCACCCAGTAATAAACACGCAGGATAGAGAGGTAGTAAAAGCCCAAAAGTACCACATCATGGCAGGAAGTATGTACAAGCACACAGATCAAGGGATCTTGGCCTGTTGTGTGGAAGAGGATGAGTACGCTAAGTGGTTGCAATTGGCACATGTAGGTGCATTAGAGCAACACTACTCAAAACAACGAACCCTACAGACCCTGAGGAGACTAGGAGTGCATTGGCCAACTATGGAAGCTGATGTCCAAAAGTTATGAAAGGAATGCCCAATCTGTTGCACTAAACCACATGTGGAACACACCACTCTTTATCAAGTGTCCATAGTGCAAGATTGGAGTGAACCACTAGTATCCTTCCTGAGGACGAAAACATTCCCTCCAGACATGACTCTGGTTAGGAAAAGAAGTCTAGAACAAGAAGCCCTAGAGTACTCACTCATTGGGTGATAATCTCTACAAGCGTGGTAAGGATAGTTACCTGAGACTTTGTGTTCATGAGAGTGAATATCTAAAGATTTTGGAAACTGCTCACCAAGGTGTAGCAGGTGGACACTTTGGACCAGATCGGGTGATCAAGGCAATATTATTTGCAGGATTTTGGTGGCCCACCCTTCACATGGATGCACATACCTATGTGAAGAGGTGTGAGATTTGTCAGCGAACCCAGTATCCTATACGCAAAGATGAGATGCCACTGAAGCCTATGATGGGCGGACGTGCATTCTCTAAGTGGGGAATAGACTTTGTAGGTCCTATCAATCCCCCAGCTAAGGGTTCCCATGCTGAGTATATCATCGTTGCCACAGACTATCTAACCAAGTGGGTAGAGGTAAAAGCCACAACGAAGAACGACGCTCAGACAACTGCTAAATTCTTGTTTGACAATGTATTCACAAGATACGGGCTACCTATAGAGCTAGTTAGTGATAGAGGCACTCACTTCTTGAATGAAGTTATTGAAAATCTGCTCCAAGAATTCTTGGTAGTGCATAAGAAGTCTGCCCCCTATCACCCTCAAGCCAATGGGCAAGCCGAAAGCACCAATAAGATCCTATGCAATGTATTGACAAAATTAGTGAACAATAAACGCTCTGATTGGGACAAACAACTACACCATGCTGTTTGGGCATACCGAGTCGCCTACAAAACGGTACTCCAGGCCACCCCCTTTCAGATGGTATTTGGCCAAAACGCAGTGCTACCGTTGGACTTCTTAATACCTACATTGAAAGTAGCACAAGAGCACGAATGGACGGGTCATGAACTCTCCTCTAGACTTTTTGACCTTGAACGATTAGGAGAAACAAGACTGAGAGCAGCTGCAGGGATATATGCAGCTAAGAAGAGACAGAAGGCATACTTTGATGCCCATGTGAAGGATAAGGGCTTGAAAGCAGGAGATCTAGTTTTAGTCTACACATTGAAACAACACGCAAGGAAGCTAGAAAAGAGAGGCTACGGACCTATGATCATCAATAGGATCTCCACGAGTGGAGCAGTACAACTAGCCACTTTAGAGGGTGATGTTCTCCCAAACTATATTAGCGGATGCAGAGTCAAGTTGTATCAGGAACCCCTCACGGAGGACATGCTAAGTCGACTCAATACTGCTAAGCAACGTAAAGAGGAGGAAAAACAAATTTGAGAAGAGGCACAGGCAGAGACCTTAGAGCGCATCAGAGGAATGAAGTTGAGGAGACAAGGGAGGGATCAGCCTATGACTGACACTCAAGAGACTCCAGGCTATCACATGGCCATGTGTGAGGCTTCAGGTGAACGTACCCATAAGATAGTGGATCGACGACCTTTTGTGACCCTAGAAATAGGACAAAGAGACAGCACAACAAGCGTGAGAGCTTTAATTGATTCAGGAGCAGCCACAAGTGCAGTTTAGCTTTCTTATTGCCAGCAACTGCAATTGGAGGTAAAACCCCTAGAAGCATATCTGATAGGATTAGGAGGTGTTGAAACCCCTTGCATGGGAGAGGTGGATCTTCCCCTCTACATACAAGAGGTCCTCATGCCAGCAAAAGTGCTAGTGTGTGAAGACGAGGATCTGACCAAACCTCTTGTCTTAGGCCAAGACTGGATCTATGATCACGCAGTCAACCTCAACCTAAGAAGTGGACTTCTTCAGGCTTGGGTCGGCCAAAGCCGTCTGACGATTGAATTAGAAAATCAAGCACTCAAACCAATAGAACAGGCACCAACTCTTGGTCCCTCCAGGAATCCACATAAAGATAATGTTGCTCTTCTTGTCCAAACTTCTATGGTGCAGAGGTTTGTCAATCTTACCAAAGGTACAGGAGTCAATGAGGAGTTCGCAGCGGGGTCAAAGGAGATTCTAAACATGAAGACCAAACACTATACAACACAAAGGAGGCCATTGATCGAGAAGCAGGAGCGCCAACCCGTGCAACACGGAGCACCTCGTGGCGCGAAGCAGATCTGGATACGCAAGGATGGAAAACCCACAACTCTAATAGCAGACTCTCGAGGAGACAACAAACCAGCCACACCATCACGGACACAAGTGAAGGAGTACCCTAGTAAACCTCCTAGGCACACCACATCTATTTGGGTCCCTAAGCGGTCAAGGAAGGCTAGCCCCAATGCTAGACCCATATGGGTGCCCAAGGCCTGTTTACGAGCCCAAATAGTTCCAACTCTAGTTACTGGCATAATTCCACACTCTTAAGTCCTCTCAACTAACAACGCAGGAACTCTACCTAAATACCACTCTGACCCACACTCAGTCACATCGAGGAATGTCTGGAAATGGGTTCCCAAAAGGTCCCAAATCCATCACAACCTAGTTCATAAACGGTGGCCTGTCTTTAGCTCTAAGAGCTACGAATCCCCTATCAAAGTTTGGAGACCTAAACCATGTATCAAACCCCCTGACCCAATTTTTGTAAATCCATCCACTCTGACATAGGTGCATTCCGAGTCCACTGCATAACCAAAGTAGGCATCTAGTATGATACTGACCTCTAATCACCACTCACACCTATCACAAGCACTTCATCTCTGACCACTAACCTTCGGGATTGTCATGTTAGTATTGTGAAGGGAACACCATTACATCCTGTTTCCTATGCAACACTAATGTGCCTTTCTTCTTCTAGCAGATAAGCACCCGATTCCCATGGCAACAGTAGCAGGCACAAGCTCTCAGGCAGGCTCTGGTGCTCAAATCAGTTGGGATGCCATGCCGGTGGAGGCCCCACCAACAGCTCGGCCTGAAGAGTTTGTGAATGTGCGGAGAATTCCTATTCCAGATCCACCAAATGGCCTAACCGAAAGAGTAAAAGGGCACTCTCATTGGTTCAATGAAATGCCAGGAGACTTGGGAGACGCAGATCATATATGGGAGTCCAAGATGGAGTGTGGAGGAGTGTGGTGGACCTTCCAGTTCTTTTCAAGAGAATTCGAAACCTTACAGAACGCAGCTCCACTTCAAGATATCTGGCAAAAAGCAGGATTACAAACTTATTTTAGTGCAACTCTGCCTAAACCCGATTTCCTCAGGTGCTACTACCTAATTGCCACACTGAAGCCGACAGGTGATAAAGATCATTCAGGCACATTCTGGGTGCCCTCCTTGTCAAATCTGGAGGAAATGAGGAAGTTCGAATTGAATGTTACTTTCATCAGGGAAGCACTTCAGATGTATGGCACGCATGTACCTTCTGACCGCGACCCCTTGATACCTGAGTCGATGAAAAGCAACAGAATCAAGAAGCTAAAAGAAATGTGCGCCCTCACCCCCAACATCGCCATACCATTGCGGAAGTGCCTCCAACACTTCGCATTCCCAGCTCAGGACCGTTTCACCCAACCTCACAAGAAAATATGGTATGGGTTATATCTAGCAGAGACTAGAAGCTTGCCCATTAAGATGCCTGTATGGATCTTGGACCAAGTGTATGAGGCAGGCAAGCGGGGAGTGAGGAAGCCTACTTTACATGGCTGTTGTGCGCTTACAAGAATTATCTATCGATGTCTTGCATATGATGTGCCGGTTGCCAGAGCCCTAAAATATGCACAACTGGAGTTGTTCAAAGGGCGGAAGTCAGGGAGCCAGCCTGCAAAACGAATGCGTGGATCACTCTCCCAGGTAATGATCCCTCACGAAGCCACGACCGAAGCTTCCCCGAGACTAGAAGCTCAGGTCGCACCTTTCACGATCCATCTTCAAGGAGTTCAAGCTGGGGATATGGTACAACCCGCTCCATCCGCCCCTCCACTACCTACCGATGCAGAGTTTGCATCTATGGCCACCTTCACAGAGGATCCAAACTTTGATTTTGAAAGATTCCTGCAGACGGTCCACCTATCAGATAGTGAAGGTTCCCCTGATAATGTTGATCCGGGAGCATCAGTCCAAAGAGAACAGCCACGGGGACAAGCAGAGTACATGGGGAAGAGGTGGCACAACATCCTCATGACCCAAACACACAAGTTCAGGAAGGTGCACAAAGAAATGAACCAGAAGACAGTGAAGAGGAAGCCCCTGCCTGTACCGCACAACTCAAAAGACTATACCGGACAATCAAGCAGGTGTAGAGGAGACACAAGATGTCAGAAGAAGCGAATCGAGCCCTAGTAAACCACATGTTGCAATCGGAGAACATCGACCCACATTTTGTAGAATCGTTGAACCTTTTGGCGGACACCTGTGGCATCGGGGAAGCCATGAGAACATTGGTCTATCAGGCGAACCCTACTTATGATCAAAGAAGGATAGATACAAGGCCACGACGGGGAAAGATGATTCAAATGGAGGTATCTACCGTAGTGCCTACTTCAATGACAGAAGATGTTCAGATGGTTAGCCCTAGTCCCAGTGACGAACCAGATGTAAATACACATTCACCACCTCCACCATCACCTCCCAGCCAGCCTTCAGAACCCTTTTCCACGAGTCTTTCCGAACAACCGATATCCACCCATGGTGAAACCAATGTACACACCTCCTTTTCTACCGCCTTCCCTTTACCCACAGCCATCACTTCTGCCCAAATTTTTGAACCCCACACAGGTCATCCTGCCACCGATCAAACCATAATAGGTCACCCCTCTTATCTCCCCGCCCTGGGACAACCACTTGCCACTAGCCAAACCTTATCCCAACCTTTTCCATTCACCCACACAGTTCCTTCCTCCCAACCCCTACCCACTGTACCCCCGTTAACCCCCTCAGAATCAACCCAAATCACCCAACCATCATTCTGGAAAAACCTTGTAAATATACTCCAACAAGTTGAGAATTATAATAAAAAGTCCCTTCCCCAACCCCACTCCCCCACATTCACTGCCACCACTAACACACCACCTACCGTTCCCGTATTCACAATTCACACTTCACACACTATCACATCCGATCCCATGGATATTTCACCATCCACACGAGCACCCACCGCCACGTCTGTTCCACCATCATCACATCTCACTTCACTCATAGGCACATCATCCACTTTTCCCTTCCCCATTTCCCGACCCTTTGCATGTTCCACCTCTACCCATGCATCCACATCATTTAGTAATGCACTAGACACCATGGTTGAAGCGGCCACTCAGCTTAAGCAAGAGTATAAGCTATTAGAAGAAAATAACACAGAGCTGTGCAATCTCTCGGCTCAACTCCAGGCACGAGTCGATGCCTTGGAACTAGGTAATACAGCACTACAACACCAGGTGACTGACCTCCAACAATCGAAGACACAACTTGAAGCTAAGTATGCAGAGACAGGCAAAGCTATGGACGAACAACTCAGAGAACAAATGGGCCGCAATGCGAGACTTCAACGCAATATGGCCCTACTACGTCGTCATCTAGCAGCGGCTCAAGAAGAGAACCGAAGGCTACAACAACAAAACCAGGAGAACCTAGAAGCGGCCATGGAAAACACCCCGGGAGCACCTATAGACCCTGCAAAATTCCACGCTGTCCCCTCAGAGCATATTCAACAGATTTTAGAAGGTTATGCAACCCTCTTGGAAGCCCATGATCAGTTGGCAGATCAGATAAAGGAATTACAAGGATCCAAAGTACCGACAACACACCCACCCACACCTAAAGAGACGGTCGATGCCGCTACTTCGCCAGAACCTGAACCTTCAACGAACAGTGAGGTACTTGAGCTACGGCAACAGATTGCAGAGTTGAAAATCAAGTTGTTACAATATGAACGACCTCCTTCCCCACCTGAGCAACCCATAGAAGAAGAAGCAGTTATTATTCCATTGGAGGAAGCATTTGAAGAGAACTATGAGCCTCAACCACTTCCAGGAGGACGAATCACGGAGGAAGGGCAAGATACCTATGAGGAACCCCCATCAGCCTGGATGAAACAAGTAGAAGAAATGGGGAAAACTCATCAGGAACGTGTCTCCACTCAGATGCTAGCAATGAAGGCCATTGAGGAAACCATACTTCAATCTGAGTATTTCAGGCACCTTGCTCCTAGACGACTCATCACGAGCTCAGAATTACAATATAAACCATATTTTGTATTGTTGGCCGACTACAATGCAGAGATCAACATAGTCACCAACAAGTGCCCTACTTTCGCCACCCAATTCGAACCAGAAGATATACCAGAGGCAGCCAGAAAAGGGGCGATATTCCAACCTACTTGGAGGCAAAGATTACTTGAAACATACCCGGAAATGCTTAGAACATGGGATCACGCTCCCATGCATTTGAAGTATAACCCTTGTTATGGGCCAGTACAAAGAAGAAGATCATGGAAAGCCTTCGCCATCAAGGTTCAGAACAATGTAAACTGTAGAGAATGGCTCAATTATCCCGCCATTGCACCCCCAACCGGCACCCCCACAGTATCATACATGATAGCAACCATCAGACATTGGATGCCACGCCTCCACCCCATGCCAGATGTGGCTGCCCAGATGATGCTCAAGATATTCGATATGATGCAGGTTGTGCTCAAAACTTTCCGCAATGTATGCCATATTCAGCCTCCGATTCCCGGGTTTGTTAATGGTAATTATGACATGCTATATGATATGAGCACCACCCCGAGCATACGCGTTGCTTATGCATGGCACGCACGCATCAGATATCTCCCTGCCTGCTATAAGCAAACTTTCGATGATATGTTCACCACAGGGTTCTGGGAAGCACACTCAGAGGTGTTCGCGCCAAGGCCCACCCATTTGTTACACCTCTTTGCATGTGAACAAACGATGCACTCAGAACTCTACACAACGCCACAACCGGACATACCGGGTAAAGTCAATTGGGATACCCTTCAGAGAGACCTGATCCGAGGGCTTCGAATCAAAGAACATGATGTGGCAGCTGACATTCTCCAGGACTATATTGACCAAACCGCCGATCAAAGGTCTGTCAGAGGCGACAGACGCTAGGGGGGGGAGAGTGTTGGCAGTATACGAGAAGAGGCAAGTACGAGCATACAAGCAGATCTAGCACTAAGGCAACCCTTTATTTTTTTCAAAACCCTTACACCATTTAAAAGTGATTCTCATCACTAAAAACCCCTGTAAATACCATTTTCACCTTTTTGTAGCTCCATTTTGTACAAGCCGAGGAGTCCTTGAGCTTGAGGAGCCTTAGAAGTAGTTGCCTACCGATTTTCGTATTTTTTAGACCTCGTTTGAGCCCTCAAATAAGCCCTGGAACCTAATTTTTAACTATGCCGGACACTAAGTCTGGACAGGGCCAAAGCTAGTCAAAAACTATAAATAGAGCTAGAGAGCTCATTTTTGGGAGAGCTTCTTGTAGTTTTGAGCTTGTATGAGAACTTGGTTGCAATAGAAGTGATTCCATTGTCTTACTCTCTTTGTTCTTGCCGTGTGTGCGCGTGTGTGTGTATGTGTGTGCATGTTAGTGTGCTTCTCACTCACACATTTGTGCCTTCACTTGCTCGAGGTCTTCATACCATCCTCATGTCTTCCCGGATTGACATTAAAGGAGGTGCTACTCATCACTGAGCTACACATGAGCCTGAGAACATACTACGCACTCGAGAGAAACGGACGAGAAGTCACTTGTATAAAGAGTGTATAGTAAAGTGGGAAGATAGTTCAGAAGATAGTGCCACATGGGAGCGGGTTGGCACCCTTCAGAGATGGTTTCCCAATTTTAGATTACCTTCCCAAGAGTTTTCTTAAGGGGAAGGATATGGGGAAACAACACGGAGACACGACCATGTATTTTCATACATGGGGATATAGTGGGAGTACCACCCTCTTGATTTTTAGACCTTCCAATACCATTTTTGAGGACAAAAATGGAGTTAAGGGGAAGGAACTGTTATGAAGGGAGTCCTTATAGAAGAGATGGTATGAACCATCTCTTGGGCTTCAATAGAAGGGCACACACATGAGTGCCATGTGGCACTCATGTGAGATGCCACAATAGCTACTCCAATTAAGGAGTAATAAGTCCAGAGAGGTACGTGGCTGGGCGGCAGAACAATGATCGAACTCCGTGTGACCTTGCTGGCAGCTCTGTCTCGAATTATGTGCAGAGAAGAAGACAAAAAAGTTGGGGAAATCATGGGAGTACAACACTTATATTGGCGAACCAAAACTTGTATATATCTTTGGCACAAAAAGACAAAATTACCTACGCAAGCACTATGATAGTGTGTTCGGAGGCCAAAATGAGCTCATATCACAATTTTGGCACCACAAAGCGAAGATGTTTTGATCTCCTAATCACTTTGAGTATGCTCACCAAATTTCATGTGATTTTGAGACTGTAACCGGAGGGGTGATGACGATGCCCTCGATGAAGCAAGGACATGCTCTGATACCAATTGTTGGAGTTAGATGTTTGCTGAAGCAAGCGAACAACACAAGGAAGAAGAAGAAGCTTGGAGCATAACATACAACACTGAATGTATTACCACTAGAATGTACAAAGATAAATGATCCGTTAGGGTAATAGGCGTATATACAAGCTGGGGAAAGAAAACCTCCTAAAGAGGGAAAAAAGTGCCACGATGGTGTTCGGTGAAACTTTGATGGAGTTTGGTGAAAATTTGGTGGAGTCTGGTGAAAATTCGATGGTGTCGGATGGAACTTTGGTTGTGTCCGTTGTTGTCAAGAACAAACAAATGCATGACACTCAATCTATGCAAATTGAATCTCCACTAGAAGTTGTAGTAGATATCACATAAATTTCAAAAGACCCATTGGTGAAAGCAAGCAATATTAGAGAAGGGTGGAGAACACCCATAGAGCGACAAATTGCAACGACCTTTACAAGGTTTTGGAGTAGGAGAAAAGCACCTATGATAGAAGAACTAGAACCTATCCAACCGTTGAAATTGGAAATTTCAGGGCAACTAGAACGACCCACTGACCAAGCATCATCTACTAGTTGTGATTCTACAGACATTAAGGATGCACTTGAGTATTTTGGCCCGAGATCCATGGTAGACCTACAAGGTGGTCAAAGAAGGTAGCATCTTGCTAGAGTAACCTATGCCAAATTTGGCACATTTTCGGGTGATGACCCAGATGCACATGTTCGAACATTTGAAATCAATTATAACATACTAGATAATTCGAATGATAATAGCAAAGATGCTCAAAATACATCTTTCAACGAGAACTCGAGCTTATTTGCTTTCCATGTTAATCCCAACATCGTGAAAAAAAAAGCGAAACCGCAATGTGTGAATGCAACGGTCCCAAATTAGCTTCTTGCATGTGGGTCGAATAGTAGTAGACCTAGGTCAAGGATCTACCGCGACTATATTTTCAGCACTCTACACCTCAAGTTCAAGCGATTCTTACGGTGTCCTACGCCCTGCTATGGCAGATCATGCGGCCTGTATCTGGTCGTCATGCGTTGATGACGGGCAAGAAGCAGAGCAAGTTCTCCGTGCTATTGCAGTTACCCATCTGCGGTTAGCCTCGAACATCTTGCGAAACTTGATGTACTATCTTATACTCTGCCTATCCGTGACGAATCGCTGCGTAACTTTGTCGATATCTAATAGTCTAACCTGCAGAATAGGATTCATGTGGCTGAAGGGGGAGAGGGCGATTAATTTGACTGTGCGCTCTCTTTTTTTCTCCTGATTGTTCTTGAATTCTTTTGGCCAACAATTTTGGAATCCAGCTCCTCTGTCCTTTGCTCCCGTACTATGGTTTGAGAGGATGAATGGGCTGGTAAATTTTGTTCGCTAGTACTGCGATTTGAGGATCACACGACAAATTACTGCGTTTTAACAGCAAGAGCTGTACTGATTATTGTATTCACTTTGTGACGCTAGTTGGTGAAGATAGATTCAGTTCTGAATGTGCTGCCATGTATTTGCTACCACGATCTGGGGCATAATGCGTTGCTGATCGTGTCAGTTTTGCATAATACAGTGTATTTTTGAAGTTTGTGTTGCGTTCTCAGCCGCTGTAAACGAGTATGTTCTACGTGACAAGTTGGAGTTATCAGTGTTCTTACTGATTTATGGTTGTGGTTTTACTAGATTGCTTTCTGACTGTGGTAGCATACGAGTGTATCAGGTATGTGTTTGCTAGATTCCTGCCCTTCGCTTCATTCTAGCAAGGAATGAATGTTAAAATCGACGATTGTTTTGATTGTTGTCGATGCCCTGATCATTCGAGTGTGTCATATTACGAAGATCGTTTGTCTTCCAGAATGTTATCATTTTTTATTAGTTCATTGGTTTTCTCTACGTGGTAGCTGTAAAACCGATACTTGGTTTGGTAGATCGTTTTATGAATGTTTGCTTTGATGTCTAACGTGATCGTTCAATTACTGCAATCGATTAACTATTACGTTACATAGAAGGAAGCCAAAGCTGTCGACTTCTATCAAGTGGGAATGGTTTCCTGAATGTCATGTCTATGAACCTACACAGTGCTGATTTACTGAAGTATTTCATGAAATAATGGAAGCCTTTCTTAATCCAGCAAACTCTATTGGAAGCAACTATCGTATGAACCCATCCATATGTAGTTGGAACCATCGTATGCATGTCAACACAATTCTGAAGCGTAGTATAGAAGAGCACTCAATAGTAATAGGCTTTTGATTTGAGTGGATATCAGAGGTCATTACAAATTAGTATGGAAATCTTGAAGCCGAAGATTTGAAAAAATGGATATTTTTTGACTTATTCCTTATTCAAGTTTTGTATTTTTCAGGCAAACTCAAAGATAGCTTTGTTGTCAAACATGCTATTATCCCTCATATTCTCTCTTGCGCAACGGTTGCAATAATACAGGTTGCTTGGCATACGTTTATAACGTTTGACCATGAAAGAAAATGAGGCTTGCTGCAAAACGACAAAGGATGCTTGGGATACATTTACAACTGTCATGCAAGAAATGAGTTTGGTTGCCAAACAACAAAGGACGCTTGGGATTTATTTACAAGTTTACACCTAGCAAGAAATGAGGCTTGTTGTTGCCCTCCAGGCCATTTGGAGCGGGAGTATATGAATGAAGGAGATTCTATGGATAACATTTTGTAAAAGATCAACGATTTTGAAGGATCGATTCAGTTTGTATATGTAGTCTTGGAAAAATATTGACTCTTGCAATCTGTTATTAATAATTCATTATGCAAAGTGTTCTTCAGGTTTTTTAGATTTATATTTGAGTTTTGCTTCTAATATTTAATTGAGGTCGGAAGGCAAGCCAATTGATTTAATTTTGAGTAAGCCATTCCTTTGCTGCTAGAAGTTCAATGTTGAATGAGTGTCGCAAATCAAGCTTTCTCAGTTAGTAAGGAGTTCGTTATTAGTTGGGAAGATCATTTTACTATGTTGATGTAAGTTCTACATTGTAAGATTCTTAGTATGTGCCAAGGATTAAAAATAGCATCTTTACTTTCAACATTCTTGGGTTGTATAAGTTTAATGATTGCAAAATTTGTGAATGATAAGGCTATCAAAGCCATATGTGATATCCAATGAATAAGAGTTAATTTATCATGGCATAGCCATCACCAATGACACTCTAGAATCACTACTTGGCCTAGATCAGATCCATGTCTATGATGCTAGTGTCATGTATGTCTGAAGCAATCATATCTAGTATGACTTGCGTGACCACAATGCCAACATCCAAGTGATTCAGATGATCTATGTCACATGAGTCATTTTATTCCCAACCATCTAATGTAGTTTGCCATAATGCATTTCTCGTCTTCTCATACATCACAAACCATAGTCATACATTGATAGCACAGGCTCATTAACATTTGAGAGTTTGATTTACAAGTTCTTATGGTCGAGATTAGACTATGCAATTGCTATTGGAGCATTTGCCCTCTGGATTTGTCAGCCATGCAATGATTGATCTAGGTATAAGGAAAGTAAGAGCTTTGTAGAATCGATTCTTGCATTAATCAGATGAGTATCAACGCTTGTTGATATGAGTAAGGCAGTTTGAAGTATCATTGATACCTCTTTTTTGAGGTAATTGTAGTAGGATAGTTGGTCTTAAGTTTGGATTTTCACCCTGTTACATTCTATACATTATTGTATAGTAGTCCTACATCGTTCTTTTATATGTTATTTATGGTAAATGGAGTAGAATAATTGGTACATTTTGGAGTTTCATTCTATATCATTCTATACATGATGTATAGTACTATTCGTATTTGTTGCTACTTATGGTCACATTGATCTTTAAGGTTGTTTGGATTTAAGGTTCACATGCAACCTTACCCTATGTTTATATACCTATATCATTTATAGAGCTCATATGTAGAGATCTTTATAAGATCATGTGGGTTTTGAGACTCCTAATGCAAGTGTGCATCCTCTCTCTTCTCTCCATATCCTCACTTGTCCTTGTTCTACCAACCAAAGGCCTTCAAAAACACCTGATAGAGCTCAAACAAATGTTCCCTAATTGAATTGATCATGAATAACAAGTTTTGGATTTTCTTCATCTACTCAAGTATTTAATCATCATGTCGTTTCTCGAAATGTTCATCAATTGCTTGCTCCTAATTCTTACCAAACTCTTCCAAAGCACCACAAAGGAAGATGTTTTGAGTCCAAAAGAAAATGTTCGAATCCAAAGGAAAAAGGAGTCATAAAGGTCAAGTCACGTTAGTAGCACACAAATCAATCTTTTGAAAGAGTTGATAAAGTCCAAGCTGAAAAAAAATTTCACATGGATATTGAAAATTCCCTTGGCTCAAGTACCTCAAACTAGCTCACCATTAGACCAAACCCTAAACCCTAAACCCTAAACAAGGGAAAGGAAGCCCAAGGCTAAGGAGATCCCCTGAAGAAAAATACTGTTAATAAACCAACAATGTCATTCAGGTGGTAAAGCAATATTGAGACTGAACATGATAATGATTATATATAGATTCCTATGATCTATTTACTCAAACAGGAAGAGGGAAGTCAACCTTCGGGTTGGCAATACAAGAAGAGCAGTATGAGGTGATAAGTTCCTATCAAGAGAAGCAATGACAGCAAACTCACCTTATCAAAGAAAAGGTTCAATTATATGTAAAGAGGCAAAGGACAACCAAGCCAATCTGGGTACTCGAGTACCATATCGAATGCTTCAAAATTTCAAGGTATGTGTGGATGACCAAGTAGTAAGTTCACTGAAGAATGAACCACAAGATAATGAATGCTAAAGCTAGCCAAAAGATAATAACCAACACACACCCATTGCCAAAGACCAGTAAATGGAAACTGACATGCCCAATGTGCTTCAATGGCCTTTCTTTCCTAGAGATGATGATGTCAATGTTTGTTGAGGATGATAGAATCTAGGTGGGAGTGTTGGATTTGAAACTCACTCAAGTGGATTACATGGAGCAAAGCATATGAGAGAGCAATAATGGGGTTGAAGGAAGAGTAAGGATGGACAAGAAGGAATTGTAGAACAAGTCACATGGAAAAAAAAAGGTCAACAGAGGGCTTATAATTTTCCAAATTCTGCCCCAATTAACACATAAAAGCCCACCTTTATGAATGTGTTGGACCCTTATTTTCAAAATTGGCCCCCACCAATATAAAGGTGAATTAATTTTGAAAATAAGGGTCCAACACAAGGCCATTTTTATGAAATTGTCTATTAAAGACAATAGATCTCACATGAGTGGTTGGTTTCTCTTTTCTTGTAATGTGTTCTCTTGCTAATGGAAGTGAGTTTCTTGGAGTACTAGTGTGTGTGTGAGAGGTTTCTTGCTCTCGCTCACATGTGTATGTGTGCATGCATCCTTCCACATCAAATCGCAATTCCGTGGTCTTCATACCATTGATAGTCATCCTAGATTGACAAATCATGGGTTGTGGATACTATGCTTGATGCAAGCCTAAGTTTGGGAGAGCTTGGTGTGGTCTACAGTGCAATACACTTCACACCTTGCATTCTTACGTGCACAATTTTTTCCCATTATAGTGCAAGGGTTAATTCATGAGTGCATCTGAGGGTCTTAGTAGCAAGGGATGCCATTTCATTCTCATGCTACCCCACATGTATTTTGATCTCAATGTTTGAGGGAAAGCAATGGTGGTGGGGTTTGCTTCACTTTGGGTGTAATTACTACAATACATCCCCTCATATATATTTAATGTGTGTAATCGGCCAAATTTGCATATCAGAACATTATGCATCCCTAATAGTTTCTCGCAAATCCCATACCAATACCAAGAGAGAACTCGAGAATATTAGATCAATCCCCACTAATCCAAAAGAGATCATGTAGCTCAACAATGTATAGGCCTTGGTAGATCTTCACCTTGTATCACCTTACCATTAGCAGGTGATCACCTCACAATGTTAAAACATTGCTAAACTTTGCTGCAGATGCATGTTTTGATAGGCTTTTGGGTGGCCCCATCATTTCAAACTCGACAGATATGCAAATGTGACATGAGATTGAAATTGATCACCACTCTGAAGCTTCATGACGTCCTTTCATGACGTCCTTAGGTCTGATTAGACCTATGAGAGTTTGTACCTTCCAAGATTTGAAATAATGTATGCATGTAATGACGGGATTTGGAGGCATTGATAACAAGTGTAACATTCTAGTGGGTGATTTTCCTTGGACGCACTTTTGATTACTTGTTGTCTGACTGGATAGACCAATTTTGAGCTTCTGTACTTGTTTGAAATTGTTCCAAGGTTTCTCCTTGGTGATTTCTAGACCCTACATAATCTTATCTTTTTTGCTTGATGATTTCAAGTTTTCTTGTCATAGTTTACTTAGCTGCTACTAGAATAACAATAGAATCTTCCCAGTATCATTGAAAATTGATCCTTGGTCAGGTGCAACCTTGAGTTTAGTACTGGTTCACATGAGCATAGTGGTGCCAACAATGATGAGCCCACTTCCTTTCTCTCCTAATGCTATGCTTGGATCCCCTATTTGCATTTGTTCCTATAGAGCATTGTCTACTCAATCATTGTTTTCCCATCCATATTTACCTTCATCTCCCTTAGAATTTGTAGTGACACCCTTGATACACAATGGTACTTCAATGGCATGTTGTTTTGCACTAGAAATACTCCCCATATCTAATATAGATGTAGTTACTTTTGAATCCTTCCATGGTCTCTTGAAGTACTCTGTTCTAATGCAGCCCCTTGGGTAATTATCAAACCTCAATTCTATGCCATTCTTTTCCAAAAACAAGTAGCTATGCTTCCTTCACTTTTACGCCTCCCATCAAAAAGTTGTTTTCCCCTTTTTTCCTAATTCTTTGCACTTTTTATAGACGTAGACCTAACCCAATCTTAGTGTTCTTTCATGATAAAAATAGGTGTTTCCATCAACCCTCACTTGCTGATGTCACAATAAGAAAATACCCTTCATTCCAACAAGTTGTCGGACACATATGAAGTATATAACAATTAAAAACATTTAATAGTCCTATAATCCTCATTTTTTAATGACAATTTAATTGTGATCTATGAGGACAGGGTTCAACAAAGACCATATCTAAGAAATTACACATGCTACAGATGTAAAACGCAGTCACGAAAAGGAAAAAAATAAGTCGAAAATAAATTTACAATAGTAAATCATTGTGTGTTCGATGAAAAAGATGGAAGAGAACATGAATTGAATGATGATTTCCAGAACTTGCAAATATTGAATTCTTGTTCATATAGTCTCAAACTATCAATGAAATAAAAACAAGAAATGAAATTATGAATATGAGTTCCAAGACACTCACCTTGAACAAAGAAGAAATGAAATGATGTATGAGTTCCAAGACAAGGGTTTGGTGGTATGATGATGTTTATCATGCCCTGGATAGTCACACTCAAGAGAAGCAACAAGCACGAGCACAAGCAAAAGCATACACACATGCACATGAGCCTCACTCATGAGCAAGAGAGGAACTCCAAGAAACAATGGATTGGAGAGAAGAGTAGGAACAAGAAGCTTACAATGCATATGAGCTCACTTTTATAGCCCTCTTTTAAAAACGACCATGTTCACTCTTATGCCCACTGTAGCTAAAAAGAGGTGTTATTGCTATGCAAGCCCAGGAAGCCTTCTCCCAAGCTTGATGTTTGCCCTTGCTAGATTTGCTTCACATGTATTATCATTAGTGAAGCGTAGTTTTTTTTTATTATACCTGGTATATTGTGTGTACGTGTTTTTTTGTTCATGTGAGTGTTGGAGCTTGAGCTCTATGGAAGCATGTAAGCAATACATAAAAGAAGAAGAAGAAGAAGCTTGAAGCGCAACACAAAAAATAATGAATTATCAACTGAATGTACAAGAATAAGCCACCCATTAGGGTTATATGCATATATACAAGGGGGGTGGGACCTTGTTGGTTGTAGGGTATGCACACACCCTCAATGGTGCATGGGAATCCTCTCTAGACCATGAGAAATAATCTTTTTTGTATATATGTGAGTGTCACATGTGAACTCTCCAAAAATCACTTTTTGTTATTTTCTCATACTATAGTATAGTAGACTTGAGAATCTTCCACTTTATGGCTCTTCTAGAAAATTCCCCACGTAGAAAACCCACGCATGCACTTCTTGAAGATTGGGTTGTTACATATTTGATCTTGGAATATCCTAGAAGATTGGCAGTTAGAGAGAGAATCACCTTTTTGACTTTTCAAAGACGCACATGGGGAATAGAGCTTAGCTTACAAATATGAGCTCATTTTTGTAAAGAGGGGAGCTTTTGGTCGACGTGCTCTCATGTAAAATCTCTTCTCAATGGAAGATGCTCTCATTTACTCCAAGAAGACTATTTACATTTACATGTATTGTGTCTTGTGAGTGTGTGAGAGTGGTGTGTGTGCCATGCATGTCTCTCCTTTGTGTGAGTAGAGTAGTTGCATTCTCTTGTATTTTCCTCATGGACTAGGATCCTTGACCCCCTATTCTCCTTGTTTTCAAGCATGTGGCAAAGCATGGGGCTGTTGCCAATGGCTTGAACATGTGGGAGATAGGGGTGGATGAGAGGAGAGTCACTCTTGGGCTTTCCTTCTTGCTTGTGAGTTTTGGTCATTCCTTGCTACAACCTCAACACTTTTTGGCGATGTTGCCGAGGATGGTCGGCCTTTCATCACTTGGAGAGCTCAAGAACATGTGGTAAAGTATTGTGTCGTAATTTTTTTGCTCAATTACGTAGGATTTGAGTTTGTGCATGGCACTTTCACCCTTTCTTTGGGCCAATTGCTCCCATTTTCTTGTTTTAGTAGTGTAGTTTTTAGTTCATTTTTTGTTGCACAAAAACACCCCCCTTATCCTTTCTCCCTTTCTCTCTCACTTCCACATACACCACTCACTCAAGCATCACCTTTCATCTCTCTCCATTTCTTGTTTTCAGTGATGTCCTTGGATGGGGGTGGGTAGTACCCCCTCTAAGCCCTCCCTCTCTTCATTTGTTTGAAAAAGAATATATATATATATATATATATAAATAGACGCCAAAGAAAAAGACAAGATCCGAATCCGCCACCCACTTATAAAATTTTTGGATATTTTTTTTCTAATTAAAGAGGACTTTAGCTCTTTAATGCATAAGCGGGTACGGAGGTCATTCGAAGGCATTCAAAGCATTATGTGCTGGCCATGCATTTCTTTTTTTTTTTTTTTTTTAATTTTATAAATGGAGGTTTGGCCGAGGCCTACTCCCCCCGACTTTAACTTTGAAATTGCAACTGTACAAGGAAGGGCATAGTACCCATGGGACCCCCCTTATCCCCACAAGAACATTTCTGTTGGCTGGCCTTACCACCTACCACATCAATGCGCAATCAAGGCGGGCAGTACCGGCAGACTTGCTCTCTCTCTCTCATGAGACAAGGGTACACGAACACTGAACGCTTCTCTCTCTCTCATGCCTTGGGGAGTAAGCCCTCATTTTCCTTTGCATCGTGGGGTTGAGCCACCTTTGGCTTCTCCTTTTGGGATTCTCCTGGTTCCCCATGCCCCTTGGCTATGGCGGATGCAGCAGGATTGATTTCAGTGAACTTCCAGCAAGCGGATCTCTCTACATATTATGTCACTCACCTCGGAATTCTTCTTCTTGTCTGCGGTGTGAGACAAAGCAAGATCCCCTGTCTCAGTTCCAAGGGCTAGAGGTAACACTGGTGCGAGATTGGCGCTACAAGTCTGTGTTAAGGCTCCTTGCTCTTCTCTGGTCGGAAAGCTGGTGAAGCTGATGAAGTATCCATACTTCGGGCATCATGAGCTACTCTGAATCCCAGCCAGTGGCGACAGATATTGGGGTGTGCCGACAACTTCGTAATCCGTTTCACTGTGATTTTCACGGTGAATTATGACAGAAGTGCTGCAGGAACCCGACCTCACTGGAATCAGTTTCTCAAGCTCCCTCTCACCATCGGTTCTGTGCGAACAACCGAGCTAGCGACACTACCTACGGGTTGCAAATGCCCTCTATCTTTAGGATGATGATGAGACTGGGCAGTAGAAAGAATAATGGTGCCTGTTGGCAGTATACGAGAAGAGGCAAGTACGAGCATACAATCAGATCTAGCACTAAGGCAACCCTTTATTTTTTTCAAAACCCTTACACCATTTAAAAGTGATTCTCATCACTAAAAACCCCTGTAAATACCATTTTCACCTTTTTGTAGCTCCATTTTGTATAAGCCGAGGAGTCCTTGAGCTTGAGGACCCTTAGAAGTAGTTGCCTACCGATTTTCGTATTTTTTAGACCTCGTTTGAGCCCTCAAATAAGCCCTGGAACCTAATTTTTAACTAAGCCGGACACTACGTCTAGACAGGGCCAAAGCTAGTCAAAAACTATAAATAGAGCTAGAGAGCTCATTTTTGGGCTAGCTTCTTGTAGTTTTGAGCTTGTATGAGAACTTGGTTGCAATAGAAGTGATTCCATTGTCTTACTCTCTTTGTTCTTGCCGTGTGTGCGCGTGTGTGTGTATGTGTGTGCATGTTAGTGTGCTTCTCACTCACACATTTGTGCCTTCACTTGCTCGAGGTCTTCATACCATCCTCATGTCTTCCCGGATTGACATTAAAGGAGGTGCTACTCATCACTAAGCTACACCAAATTTTGGCGCCGTTGCCGGGGATTCGAGCTTTGAGGACGAGCGTGTGATGGTAAGACGTAGAGAGGACGCGTTGGAATGGTAAGTAGTCGGTAAATTTCTGATTTTTCTCCATCTCCATCTCCATCTCCATCTCCATCTTCACCTCCTTCTCCATCTCCACCTCCACCTCCTTCTCCACTACATATTCCCTCTTCCTTGTCATTCCCCTCATTTGTTGTGTGCGAGTTTGAGAGAGAGTGAGCGTGTGTGTTCTTGTTTTGTGTGTTTTTGCATGTTTCTTGCAGGTTGCAGCTCGATCATCATCTCCAGCAAGCTCAACAGGTACAGAATCTGTCTGCACAGTCCCCGAGGCGTCGAGCTCGAGCTATCGCGACACTCCGAAAACTTCACCCAATCACGATTCTGAGTGCACCACGACACTGCGCAGGCGTAGAGCTCCCAGGATCACTAGACAGAATAGAAAAATTCACCATATCCCGAGCTATCGCGACACCTCGAGGTATCGCGACACTCACGACCTATCGCGACACCTCACGAGCTATCGCGACACTTGGGAGTATCGCGACACCTCACGACCTATCGCGACACCTCACGAGCTATCGCGACACTTGGGAGTATCGCGACACCTCACGAGCTATCGCGACACTTGGGAGTATCGTGACACCTCACGACCTATCGCAACACTTAGGAGTATCGCGACACCTCACGACCTATCGCGACACTCACGAGCTATCGCGACACTCACGAGCTATCGCGACACTTCGACCCGACCTTCACTTGCTCGAGGTCTTCATACCATCCTCATGTCTTCCCGGATTGACATTAAAGGAGGTGCTACTCATCACTAAGCTACACCAAATTTTGGCGCCGTTGCCGGGGATTCGAGCTTTGAGGACGAGCGTGTGATGGTAAGACGTAGAGAGGACGCGTTGGAATGGTAAGTAGTCGGTAAATTTCTGATTTTTCTCCATCTCCATCTCCATCTTCACCTCCTTCTCCATCTCCACCTCCACCTCCTTCTCCACTACATATTCCCTCTTCCTTGTCATTCCCCTCATTTGTTGTGTGCGAGTTTGAGAGAGAGTGAGCGTGTGTGTTCTTGTTTTGTGTGTTTTTGCATGTTTCTTGCAGGTTGCAGCTCGATCATCATCTCCAGCAAGCTCAACAGGTACAGAATCTGTCTGCACAGTCCCCGAGGCGTCGAGCTCGAGCTATCGCGACACTCCGAAAACTTCACCCAATCACGATTCTGAGTGCACCACGACACTGCGCAGGCGTAGAGCTCCCAGGATCACTAGACAGAACAGAAAAATTCACCATATCCCGAGCTATCGCGACACCTCGAGGTATCGCGACACTCACGACCTATCGCGACACCTCACGAGCTATCGCGACACTTGGGAGTATCGCGACACCTCACGACCTATCGCGACACCTCACGAGCTATCGCGACACTTGGGAGTATCGCGACACCTCACGAGCTATCGCGACACTTGGGAGTATCGCGACACCTCACGACCTATCGCAACACTTGGGAGTATCGCGACACCTCACGACCTATCGCGACACTCACGAGCTATCGCGACACTCACGAGCTATCGCGACACTCACGAGCTATCGCGACACTTCGACCCGACCTATCGCGATACATGGGCTTAACGCATGAAAATTTAGAGTGATTTAATTGACTGAATTAAGGTATCTTTGGGCTTAATCTTGGACACATTGGGAGGATATAAGAGCCTTAGGAGTGGGCAAAAGACCTAGAAATCAGAAAGGACTTTCCTGAACCCTGAGAGCCTGTTTTGACCCCTAAGTGCCTGAATGGTCATAACTTCACCATACGAACTCCGATTGATGAGATTTTGGTCTCGTTGGAAAGCTTGTTGAAAATCCTACGTGGACTTTGACTGGTTTTTTTTGTAGAATCATACGTGGAGTTTTAGAACATGTATTTTCAAGTTGGCCTTTAGGTGAGACTAGGTGGTCCTAAGATTGAGGGGGTACAGTGAGTTACTCCAGGGGGGACTGAAAATATTGATGTGTGTCTTTCAATTACTTGTGGTAATAGAACTATACTGACTGGTGAGCTTTTGCAGGAACATTGTGTGCACTCAAGGCAATCCAAAGCAAGCTAGCAAGGGTGAGTACCAAGCTTGGGAGAAGGCTTCCTGGGCTTGTGTAGCAGTCTGGTCAACCAGCTAATTGAGGTTGGAAGATCTCTCAACCCTCCTTTGTCAATTCCTAGCCTAGGCTAAGTACGACTTAGGTGTGGTAATTAATTAGGGCAACGTTAGGCACGAATCAAGTCCAAGAGAATTAATCAACCAAGTGCAAGAATTAAATAGGTCTTAAGTGCGAAAACCCTAAGGGACTAAGGGTAAACTGGAGTCGATCACTTATCAAGTGCGAAATTAACTTAAGTACTCCTGACGACGCGATTTCAGACAAGATCATAAACATAATATTCAACTCAAAAGAACAAAGTGATTGGTGCAAATTAACCTGCAACTAGAGTGTGCTTGGGTCCAAGGGGGTGGATAAATCAGGCATATGAACCTTAGATCAGGCAGACACTTAGGCCGAGACAGACAAAGCCTCAGATCTTCTGAAGCTAGTGTCAATCACACTGCCAGGTCTTGGGCCCAGTAGTTGAGTGATTACCCATACACTCCCAGATCAGAAACAAGTGATTCTGAGAGACCAGTAGGTAGTTCAGGGGTGGCTTATCTAGAAAAGCCAGAGGGACCTTACAAAACTCAATTGGAATACATCAGGACGAATCGTCTAGGTGCTCGCATCTACGAAGACGGACTGAGAAGATCTGTGGTCCAGATTAAGAACCCCGATCAACCCCATGGACTAAAACACCCGGTAGTCAAGTTCGAGAATGGAGCATACCTGGATAAAGAGGGGACTATTTATGTAGTCACCACTCTTCCTGATAGAACAGACGAGTTTGGAAATGTGATTGCAGAGATCGACACGGGTGATATAGAGCAAGGAAATTTAGAGAAAGAGCCGAGAACTCCCCGCGGTAAATCTGTCTTGACCAGAATCATGACTCCAGAATTGATTCCACAGGATAATAAAAGCATAGATCTTCTTTTAAACCGAGAAACCGATGAGGCTTTTTGGAGATATAAATCTGCTCAAGCTCAGGAAGTGAGTGCCCTCACAATCTATGAGTTTAAAGATCCTGATAGCCCAGGCCAAGTAACCTACCTAGACAATGCATCAGAGAGAATCTTCATGGTCACTGAGGATGGCAGACATGCCTACACATGGAAGGGTGAATTTGTTTTTCCCCAACCTCGGACTAATGTGTCATATAGTCACCAAGGAGCTGGGACCTCCCAAGCTCATGGAGCTCAAAGAGATAGAAGTAGAGACAAACCTGAGGTAAGTTTTGCCAACTCCCTGGGAAGAGAAAGAACGGGAACGGAAAGGAATAGAGTGGGACCTGAGGGACATAGAACCCCATGGAATCAAAGGAATGATGACGATTTCCCTTTGCCAAGACCGAGAGAACACACTAGGACCCTGCGACCAACTCAACTGGTGAAGTCCATGAAGAACTACTTCGATGGCACTGGAGACCCTTATGACCATGTGGCAGAATTTCGGCAAGTCTTGAAAGCGGAACAGGTAGAGGACCTATCCACACAATATAACGCTTTTGATCTAACCCTTAGGAACACTGCCCTTACGTGGTTTCAACCACTGAACGAGAGGCATTTCAGAAACATAGACCAGCTCTTAGAGGCATTTATCATTGAGTTTTCTAAGAGTGGAATCAGGCACAACACTTCCTCACTAATTCATAGCTTCAAACAAACACCTCAAGAGACGGTCAGACTAGCTGGAAGAAGATTTAGGCAATACCTGGAGAGATGCCCGATGCCGGAGTTACCCACACCAGCCAAACAAGTGGCCTTGTTCTTAGATGGATTGTTGAGCACCAAGCTCAGGTCATATGTGTATCTGAAGGACCCCAGAACTATACAAGAGTGCGTGCGCATGTGCATAGACATTGAGGACAATTTAGGCGAGGAGTTAGAACTGTCAAAAATCTATAAGGATTCTGATAGCTCTAGTAGCCTCACATATGGTCAATCCACATCCATTGAGGAACTTGCAGAGAAGGTAGCTCAAAAACTAGGTGTCTCTAGCAAACAAATTCCGAGATTTGCCCCAGTTAAGCGGTGTTACACTTGTGGCGGTGACCATATGGCAAATGTGTGTCCCATTATGGCCCAACCCCAGGCGAATTCTAGTAGCCAGTACTGCACCATAGAGCGCAGGTACACCAACCACACTGCACAAGACTGCCCATATAACAAACAAACTGTTAGGCAAAATTACCCTCAGCCATATCCACAACAGGTTAGATACCAGAATCAGTACCCACCACAACAATACAACAGACCACAACAAACTTATCAACCACCTTATCAAGGGCAGCAGAGACCTCAACCAGTCCTAGTGCAGCAACCCCCTGCTCCAACCAATGTGATCCCAGTGAAATATGCATCTGCTGAAGAAAATCCGAATAGAGCCATAGTCGCAGTCACCCCATTGCTATCAGACAGTGATCCAAGTGACCATAGTTTTGACTCCACACATATTGATAGCCCACAGCTTACTACATGTAGTCACCCGAGCATAACGAGTCATACTATTATGAGGACCTAAGTGAAAGTAGTGGGGAACCTGAGTATGCCAATGTCATGTACACAAACCCCAACTCTAGAACTCAACCTAGGCAGGTACGACCCCCATTTCCTAGAGGACCATGCTTCAGATGTCAGGGAGATCACCTTATACGTGATTTTCCACTGCCTGCCCCTACACAACCTCAACCAGTAACCATTCAGGGATTCTGTCAAGACTGCGGGAAAGAGCATCTCCTACGAGATTGCCCAAAGAACCCTAATAACATGCCTAAAATCACTCCTATCAATGTTGTTGGGTTAGTTGTAGACTCCACAGGGAGTGTGACTTCCACTGCACCTGTGCAAGTGATCACAAGAGCCCAAGCACTACAACAGAACCAAGGTCTCACACATTCCCACCGCTACCATCCCCATCACCCTCCATCCCTCCACCCTCTAATACACCCCGCGTAACCCACCCACCACCCCGAGTAGGATCAGTATTAGTTGATCCCACTCCTGAAGACATAGACATGATGCTTAAAGCATATCAGGCCAGAATCCAAGAAGGGCCAAATCTAACGGATCATGACAAGTGCTACCCTAGAGCCGACCTAGAGATAGAAAGAACCAAGCTTTGCACGAAAATGGTCGCATTGGCTCAGACTATGTTTGAATCCAGTCGCCTTTTCAATTACTCGGGCTCAGCCAAGACGCAATTACACTTGGATGGACTTCTAGAGAAGTTAGAGGGCATAATTGCAAGATCTGCCAAGGAAGAGAAAAAATCAAGAAAGAGATAAAGCAAGCAAAAACATGACCCATCCCCCACCGAAAGCTTATGTGCCCAATTCCACTGAACCAGACAACCCCCCCTCCCTAGAAAGAATAGAGAGGCTAACTGCACAATCAGAAAAGGAACCCGCCTCTCAAAATAAGGGCAAGGCAAGTGAGAACGTGAGCCTACCTCTCCAGGAAGCCTACGTGCCTAACTCTACGGAGCCATACGCATCATCTTCTATGAATCGGTTCACACCAGAATTCCTACGCGAGATTCAAGAAGACAAATGGGCTAAAGAGAGTGAAGTCCCTCCTCCTATTGAACTTGTGGATGATGCACGCGACCAATTCCCACAAGACATCCCATCCATCTATGAGGAGCAGGAGAGCACCCACTCTCAGGAAAGACTAGACTTTGAGTCTAACTCTCTACAAGAATTACCCCACTTCACAGGCCCATGGGAGGCTAAGTCTACTTGTATGAGAGCACCCACGGTCATGGTACGAAATGAGGACTCAGTCTTACCTAGGAACACAGAGGTAGTGAAAAACACTAAAGTGGAGTGCAATCTCAAGTTAGAAGAGCTACTCAAGGTTAGACCTGAATTATGGGAACATGTCGCAAAACAAGTACCAGCGATAGTGAAACCTCATTCCCAGGTAGGATCACATAGGACGGTGCCAGAGATACCCTTGGATAAGATAGGAGATATGTGTGAAGGTGAAGAAGGGAATACCTATCTTCCCATTACCTACCAGGAGCACACCACCAAGGCAATTTTGGACTCAGGTGCAGGAGTTGCAATTGCCACCACTTCCCTATGGAAGCGTTGGGGCAAGCCAGCACTCAGGCCAACGAGAATGAAATTGCAGATGGCCGATGGTCATATTGAGAGACCCTTAGGATTGCTAGAAAGAATAACTCTCACCACCTGTGGTGTCGAGTTTGAGCATACATTTGCTATATGTGACTTCAGCAAAAATCATGCCTATGAGATGATCTTGGGACGACCTTTTATGCGACAGTTGCAAGTGGTACAGGATTGGGGAACCAACTCCTTGTACCTACAACACTTAGGTGTTACGACCAAAGTGAATCTTAAGGATTACTCTCATAGAGACGTACCACCTATTCAATGGAATCCCATCCATAAAGCCAAAGATGAGACTGAGTCTGTGCATTCCATAGGATCCGGATCCTCGTGGATGCATGAAGACACCCACTTATCGATGTGCAAAGTGGCAGTAGAAGAAGAGAAAAGAGAAAAAGCCAGAGAGATAGGTGCAAAAGAAACACGTAGATCAATTCAAGACCCAGCCTATGCACCTGTAGTCTTTCCTGATGAGGAATTTGAACCCCATGGCTGGGCAGAAATCCTAGCAACAATGGACGTAGCCATCAATGAAGAACAGTGGACACCTCACTGTGACGAGGATGGCTATGACATCTCTGTATTCTCCATAGAGCCAATCATGGGAGATGCAGTTTTAGAGGAATGCGAACCTAGCCCTGATGCATTTGAAGATGCAAGTGACTCAGATCTAGAGTCAATCATTATGGACCCACCCTTTGCATCAGATGAAGAATACTTCCATGAAGTAGAGTTTCAACCCCAGAGGCATGGAGAGCTTACAAATGATGTAAGAATAGCCACACATGTGACCCCGAAGGAAGAAGGAAAGAAACAAAAGAAGAGAAAAGTCTCACCAGAAGAGGAAGAATCTTTGTTTGAGGTCCTAGAAAATTTTAAGAAGTATGAGATAGATGACAGGAGAGTCATGAAAAGAATGCCTAAACGTGAGCCACAAGCAGGAGAAGCCTATGATAGCAAGGAAACTACCAAGAAAATAGTTGTCACCATCGAGGAAGGAGAAGAAAGATGCACATACATAGGTCATGACTTGACAGAAGAGGAAGAACAAGAGCTGATAGCCTTGCTAAGAGAATACCGAGATGTATTTGCTTGGAGTTATAAGGACTTGAAAGGGGTAGACCCTGATATATGTTCACATACAATCCCCATGACCTCAGACGCCAGACCCTCGAAACAGAAGCCCTACACATACAACGATAACTATGCTGCTAAGATCAAAGAGGAGATAGATCGACTGGTTGAAGCCGGATTCATCTATGAAATTGAGCACACTGAGTGGGTATCCCCCATTGTAGTGGTGCCCAAGAAAAATGGAAAGCTGCGTGTGTGTATTAACCTTAAAAAAGTTAATGCCGCCACGATTAGAGACAGTTATCCGCTTCCTATCACTGAGCATCTATTAGAAAGGGTAGCAGGCAAGGAAGTGTACAGCTTCCTAGATGGGTTTTCGGGCTACAATCAAGTAGCCATTGCTCCAGAGGATCAACATAAGACGGCTTTTGCCACGGAGTGGGGCATATTTGCCTTTCGGGTAATGCCATTCGGGCTTACCAATGCACCGGCTACCTTTCAAAGATTAATGTGTCACGTGTTTAAAGAGTTCTTGAGGAAGAATTTGGAAGTCTATGTTGATGATCTTTGCGCTCATTCCAACATTAGACAGACCCATATACCCGAACTCAGACAGATCTTTGATAAATGCAGAGAATATCAAGTCTGCCTGAACCCAGAAAAGTGTGTTTTCATGGTCGGGCAAGGCAAAATTCTAGGGCACATAGTGTCTAAGAACGGCATATCCACTGACGAAGAGAAAGTGAGAGCCATAGCAGAGCTACCTAGGCCAAAGAACGTCAAGGAAGTACAGGCTTTCATGGGACATTGTGGTTACTACCGTCGGTTCATCCACATGTATGCTGTCATCGCAAAGCCCATGTACGGACTATAACTAAGTTTGAGTGGACTGATGAATGTGAGAATTCCTTCCAGGAGCTTAAACGAAGATTATGTTCAGCACCAATCTTGAACACACCAGATTGGAATAGGCCATTCCATGTTCATGTGGATGCATCCAATTACGCTATTGGATGTGTACTCGCAGAACCTACTGGTGAAGGTAATATGGATCTCCCAATTGCCTATGCCAGTAGAAAATTGAATGCAGCTGAACGAAATTACACCACTACTGAGAGAGAAGGATTAGGCATGGTATATGCAGTTAAAAAGTTTAGACATTATTTGCTTGCAAATAAGTTCAAATTTTTTACTGATCACCAAGCTCTACTGTACCTGGTGAACAAGCCATGTAATACAGGCAGATTAGTAAGATGGTTTCTCTTACTAATGGAGTATGACTTTGAGGTAGTAGTGAGAAAAGGCAGAACTCACCTAAGAGCAGATCATCTCTCAAGGCTCACATCAGGAGAAGCCCCACAAGGAGTGTCAGATGACCTTCCTGATGCTTACTTGTTTAATTTGGAAGTGGTACTGCAGTGGGCTAAGCCATTGGTACCAGTATTGACATACGGGCCTAACCACCCAGTAATAAACACGCAGGATAGAGAGGTAGTAAAAGCCCAAAAGTACCACATCATGGCAGGAAGTATGTACAAGCACACAAATCAAGGGATCTTGGCCTGTTGTGTGGAAGAGGATGAGTACGCTAAGTGGTTGCAATTGGCACATGTAGGTGCATTAGAGCAACACTACTCAAAACAACAAACCCTACAGACCCTGAGGAGACTAGGAGTGCATTGGCCAACTATGGAAGCTGATGTCCAAAAGTTGTGCAAGGAATGCCCAATCTGTTGCACTAAACCACCTGTGGAACATGCCACTCTTTATCAAGTGTCCATAATGCCAGACTGGACTGAACCACTAGTATCCTTCCTGAGGACGAAAACATTCCCTCCAGACATGACTCTGGTTAGGAAAAGAAGTCTAGAACAAGAAGCCCTAGAGTACTCACTCATTGGTAATAATCTCTACAAGCGTGGTAAGGATGGTTACCTGAGACTTTGTGTTCATGAGAGTGAATATCTAAAGATTTTGGAAACTGCTCACCAAGGTGTAGCAGGTGGACACTTTGGACCAGATCGGGTGATCAAGGCAATATTATTTGCAGGATTTTGGTGGCCCACCCTTCACATGGATGCACATACCTATGTGAAGAGGTGTGAGATTTGTCAGCGAACCCAATATCCTATACGCAAAGATGAGATGCGACTGAAGCCTATGATGGGCGGACGTGCATTCTCTAAGTGGGGAATAGACTTTGTAGGTCCTATCAATCCCCCAGCTAAGGGTTCCCATGCTGAGTATATCATCGTTGCCACAGACTATCTAACCAAGTGGGTAGAGGTAAAAGCCACAACGAAGAACGACACTCAGACAACTGCTAAATTCTTGTTTGAGAATGTATTCACAAGATACGGGCTACCTATAGAACTAGTTAGTGATAGAGGCACTCACTTCTTGAATGAAGTTATTGAAAATCTGCTCCAAGAATTCTTGGTAGTGCATAAGAAGTCTGCGCCCTATCACCCTCAAGCCAATGGGCAAGCCGAAAGCACCAATAAGATCCTATGCAATGTATTGATAAATTAGTGAACAATAAACGCTCTGATTGGGACAAACAGCTACACCATGCTGTTTGGGCATACCGAGTCGCCTACAAAACGGTACTCCAAGCCACCCCCTTTCAGATGGTATTTGGCCAAAACGCAGTGCTACCGTTGGACTTCTTAATACCTACATTGAAAGTAGCACAAGAGCACGAATGGACGGGTCATGAACTCTCCTCTAGACTTTTTGACCTTGAACGATTAGGAGAAACAAGACTGAGAGCAGATGCAGGGATATATGCAGCTAAGAAGAGACAGAAGGCATACTTTGATGCCCATGTGAAGGATAAGGGCTTGAAAGCAGGAGATCTAGTTTTAGTCTACACATTGAAACAACACGCAAGGAAGCTAGAAAAGAGAGGCTACAGACCTATGATCATCAATAGGATCTCCACGAGTGGAGCAGTACAACTAGCCACTTTAGAGGGTGATGTTCTCCCAAACTATATTAGCAGATGCGGGGTCAAGTTGTATCAGGAACCCCTCACGGAGGACATGCTAAGTCGACTCAATACTGCTAAGCAACGTAAAGAGGAGGAAAAACGAATTCGAGAAGAGGCACAGGCAGAGGCCTTAGAGCGCATCAGACGAATGAAGTTGAGGAGACAAGGGAGGGATCAACCTATGATTGACACTCAAGAGTCTCCAGGTTATCACATGGCCATGTGTGAGGCTTCAGGTGAACGTACCCATAAGATAGTGGATCGACGACCTTTTGTGACCCTAGAAATAGGACAAAGAGACAGCACAACAAGCGTGAGAGCTTTAATTGATTCAGGAGCAGCCACAAGTGCAGTTCGGCTTTCTTATTGCCAGCAGCTGCAATTGGAGGTAAAACCCCTAGAAGCATATCTGATAGGATTAGGAGGTGAAACCCCTTGCATGGGAGAGGTGGATCTTCCCCTCTACATACAAGAGGTCCTCATGCCAGCAAAAGTGCTAGTGTGTGAAGACGAGGATCTGACCGAACCTCTTGTCTTAGGCCAAGACTGGATCTATGATCACGCAGTCAACCTCAACCTAAGAAGTGGACTTCTTCAGGCTTGGGTAGGCCAAAGCCGTCTCACGATTGAATTAGAAAATCAAGCACTCAAACCAATAGAACAGGCACCAACTCCTGGTCCCTCCAGGAATCCACATGAAGATAACAATGTTGTTCTTGTCCAAACTTCTATGGTGCAGAGGATTGTCAATCTTACTGAAGGTACAGGAGCCAATAAGGAGTTCATAACTGATCCAAAGAAGATTCTAAACGGGCAGACCGAACATCACTCGACACGAAGGAGGCCGCTGATCAAGAGGCAGGAGCGCCAACCCGTGCAACACGGAGCAGCTCGTGGTGCGAAGCAGATCTGGATACGCAAGGATGGAAAACCCACCACTCTAATAGCAGACTCCCGAGGAGACAACAAACAAGCCACACCATCACGGACACAAGTGAAGGAGTACCCTAGGAAACCTCCTAGGCACACCACATCTATTTGGGTCCCTAAGCGGTCAAGGAAGGCTAGCCCCAATGCTAGACACATATGGGTGCCCAAGGCCTGTTTACGAGCCCAAATAGCTCCAACTCCATTCAACACTCTCAAGTCCGCTCGACTGACAACGCAGGAACTCTGCCTAAAAACCACTCTGACCCACACTCAGTCACATCGAGGAATGCCTGGAAATGGGTACCCAAAAGGTCCCAAATCCATCACAACCTAGTTCATAAACCGTTGCCTGTCTTTAGCTCTAAGAGCTACGAATCCCCTATGAAAGTTTGGAGACCTAAACCATGTATCAAACCCCCTGACCCAATTTTTGTAAATCCATCCACTCTGACATAGGTGCATTCCGAGTCCACTGCATAACCAAAGTAGGCATCTAGGATGATACTGACCTCTAATCACCACTCACACCTATCACAAGCACTTCATCTCTGACCACTAACCTTCGGGATTGTCATGTTAGTATTGTGAAGGGAACACCATTACATCCTGTTTCCTATGCAACACTAATGTGCCTTTCTTCTTCTAGCAGATAAGCACCCGATTCCCATGGCAGCAGTAGAAGGCACAAGCTCTCAGGCAGGCTCTGGTGCTCAAATCAATTGGGATGCCATGCCGGTGGAGGCCCCACCAACAGCTCGGCCTGAAGAGTTCGTGAATGTGCGGAGAATTCCTATTCCAGATCCACCAAATGGCCTAACCGAAAGAGTAAAAGGGCACTCTCATTGGTTCAATGAAATGCCAGGAGACTTGGGAGACGCAGATCATATATGGGAGTCCAAGATGGAGTGTGGAGGAGTGTGGTGGACCTTCCAGTTCTTTTCAAGAGAATTTGAAACCTTACAGAATGCAGCTCCACTTCAAGATATCTGGCAAAAAGCAGGATTACAAACTTATTTTAGTGCAGCTCTGCCTAAACCTGATTTCCTCAGGTGCTACTACCTAATTGCCACACTGAAGCCGACAGGTGATAAAGATCATTCAGGCACATTCTGGGTGCCCTCCTTGTCAAATCTGGAGGAAATGAGGAAGTTCGAATTGAATGTTACTTTAATCAGGGAAGCACTTCAGATGTATGGCATGCATGTACCTTCTGACCGCGACCCCTTGATACCTGAGTCGATGAAAAGCAACAGAATCAAGAAGCTAAAAGAAATGTGCACCCTCACCCCCAACATCGCCATACCATTGCGGATGTGCCTCCAACACTTCGCATTCCCAGCTCAGGACCGTTTCACCCAACCTCACAAGAAAATATGGTATGGGTTATATCTAGCAGAGACTGGAAGCTTGCCCATTAAGATGCCTGTATGGATCTTGGACCAAGTGTATGAGGCAGGCAAGCGGGGAGTGAGGAAGCCTACTTTACATGGCTGTTGTGCGCTTACAAGAATTATCTATCGATGTCTTGCATATGATGTGCCGGTTGCCAGAGCCCTAAAATATGCACAACTGGAGTTGTTCAAAGGGCGGAAGTCAGGGAGCCAGCCTGCAAAATGAATGCGTGGATCGCTCTCCCAGGTAATGATCCCTCACGAAGCCACGACCGAAGCTTCCCCCAGACCAGAAGCTCAGGTCGCACCTTTCACGATCCATCTTCAAGGAGTTCAAGCTGGGGATATGGTACAACCCGCTCCATCTGCCCCTCCACTACCTACCGATGCAGAGTTTGCATCTATGGCCACCTTCACAGAGGATCCAAACTTTGATTTTGAAAGATTCTTGCAGACGGTCCACCTATCAGACAGTGAAGGTTCCCCTGACAATGTTGATCCGGGAGCATCAGTCCAGAGAGAACAGCCACGGGGCGAGACAAGCAGAGTACATGGGGAAGAGGTGGCACAACATCCTCATGACCCAAACACACAAGTTCAGGAAGGTGCACAAAGAAATGAACCAGACGACAATGAAGAGGAAGCCCCTGCCTATACCGCACAACTCAAAAGACTATACCGGACAATCAAGCAGGTGCAGAGGAGACACAAGATGTCAGAAGAAGCGAATCGAGCCCTAGTAAACCACATGTTGCAATCGGAGAACATCGACCCACATTTTGTAGAATCGTTGAATCTTTTGGCGGACACCTGTGGCATCGGGGAAGCCATGAGAACATTGGTCTATCAGACGAACCCTACTTATGATCAAAGAAGGATAGATACAAGGCCACGACGGGGAAAGATGATTCAAATGGAGGTATCTACCGTATTGCCTACTTCAATGACAGAAGATGTTCAGATGGTTAGCCCTAGTCCCAGTGACGAACCAGATGTAAATACACATTCACCACCTCCGCCATCACCTCCCAGCCAGCCTTCAGAACCCTTTTCCACGAGTCTTTCCGAACAACCGATATCCACCCATGGTGAAACCAATGTACACACCTCCTTTTCTACAGCCGTCCCTTTACCCACAGCCATCACTTCTGCCCAAATTTTTGAACCCCACACAGGTCATCCTGCCACCGCCCTGGGACAACCACTTGCCACTAGCCAAACCTTATCCCAACCTTTTCCATTCACCCACACAGTTCCTTCCTCCCAACCCCTACCCACTGTACCCCTGTTAACCCCCTCAGAATCAACCCAAATCACCCAACCATCATTCTGGACAAACCTTGTAAATATACTCCAACAAGTTGAGAATTATAATAAAAAGTCCCTTCCCCAACCCCACTCCCCCACATTCACTGCCACCACTAACACACCACCTACCGTTCCCGTATTCACAATTCACACTTCACACACTATCACATCCGATCCCATGGATATTTCACCAACCACAGGAGCACCCACCGCCACGTCTGTTCCACCATCATCACATCTCACTTCACTCATAGGCACATCATCCACTTTTCCCTTCCCCATTTCCCGACCCTTTGCATGTTCCACCTCTACCCATGCATCCATATCATTTAGTAATGTACTAGACACCATGGTTGAAGCGGCCACTCAGCTTAAGCAAGAGTATAAGCTATTAGAAGAAAATAACACAGAGCTGCACAATCTCTCGGCTCAACTCCAGGCACGAGTCGATGCCTTGGAACTAGGTAATACAGCACTACAACACCAGGTGACTGACCTCCAACAATCGAAGACACAACTTGAAGCTAAGTATGCAGAGATAGGCAAAGCTATGGACGAACAACTCAGAGAACAAACGGGCCGCAATGCGAGACTTCAACGCAACATGGCCCTACTACGTCATCATCTAGCAGCGGCTCAAGAAGAGAACCGAAGACTACAACAACAAAACCAAGAGAACCTAGAAGCGGCCATGGAAAACACCCCGGGAGCACCTATAGACCCTGCAAAATTCCAAGCTGTCCCCTCAGAGCATATTCAACAGATTTTAGAAGGTTATGCAACCCTCTTGGAAGCCCATGATCAGTTGGCAGATCAGATAAAGGAATTACAAGGATCCAAAGTACCGACAACACACCCACCCACACCTAAAGAGACGGTCGATGCCGCTACTTCGCCAGAACCTGAACCTTCAACGAATAGTGAGGTACTTGAGCTACAGCAACAGATTGCAGAGTTGAAAATCAAGTTGTTACAATATGAACGACCTCCTTCCCCACCTGAGCATCCCATAGAAGAAGAAGCAGTTATTATTCCAGTGGAGGAAGCATTTGAAGAGAACTATGAGCCTCAACCACTTCCCGGAGGACGAATCACGGAGGAAGGGCAAGATACCTATGAGGAACCCCCATCAGCCTGGATGAAACAAGTAGAAGAAATGGGGAAAACTCATCAGGAACGTGTCTCCACTCAGATGCTAGCAATGAAGGCCATTGAGGAAACCATACTTCAATCTGAGTATTTCAGACACCTTGCTCCTAGACGACTCATCATGAGCTCAGAATTACAATATAAACCATATTTTGTATTGTTGGCCGACTACAACGCAGAGATGAAAAGAGTCACCAACAAGTGCCCTACTTTCGCCACCCAGTTCGAACCAGAAGATATACCAGAGGCAGCCATAAAAGGGGCGATATTCCAACCTACTTGGAGGCAAAGATTACTTGAAACATACCCGGAAATGCTTAGAACATGGGATCACGCTCCCATGCACTTGAAGTATAATCCTTGTTATGGGCCAGTACAAAGAAGAAGATCATGGAAAGCCTTCGCCATCAAGGTTCAGAACAATGTAAACTGTAGAGAATGGCTCAATTACCCCGCCATTGCACCCCCAACCGGCACCCCCACAGTATCATACATGATAGCAACCATCAGACATTGGATGCCACGCCTCCACCCCATGCCAGATGTAGCTGCCCAAATGATGCTCAAGATATTCGATATGATGCAGGTTGTGCTCAAAACTTTCCGCAATGTATGCTATATTCAGCCTCCGATTCCCGGGTTTGTTAATGGTAATTATGACCTGCTATATGATATGAGCACCACCCCGAGCATACGTGTTGCTTACGCATGGCACACACGCATCAGATATCTCCCTGCCTGCTATAAGCAAACTTTCGATGATATGTTCACCACAAGGTTCTGGGAAGCACACTCAGAGGTGTTCGCGCCAAGGCCCACCCATTTGTTACACCTCTTTGCATGCGAACAAACGATGCACTCAGAACTCTACAGAACGCCACAACCGGACATACCAGGTGCAGTCAATTGGGATACCCTTCAGAGAGACCTGATCCGAGGGCTGCGAATCAAAGAACATGATGTGGCAGCTGACATTCTCTAGGACTATATTGACCAAACCGCAGATCAAAGGTCTGTCAGAGGCGACAGACGCTAGGGGGGGGAGAGTGTTGGCAGTATACGAGAAGAGGCAAGTACGAGCATACAAGCAGATCTAGCACTAAGGCAACCCTTTATTTTTTTCAAAACCCTTACACCATTTAAAAGTGATTCTCATCACTAAAAACCCCTGTAAATACCATTTTCACCTTTTTGTAGCTCCATTTTGTACAAGCCGAGGAGTCCTTGAGCTTGAGGAGCCTTAGAAGTAGTTGCCTACCGATTTTCGTATTTTTTAGACCTCGTTTGAGCCCTCAAATAAGCCCTGGAACCTAATTTTTAACTAGGCCGGACACTAGGTCTAGACAGGGCCAAAGCTAGTCAAAAACTATAAATAGAGCTAGAGAGCTCATTTTTGGGCAAGCTTCTTGTAGTTTTGAGCTTGTATGAGAACTTGGTTGCAATAGAAGTGATTCCATTGTCTTACTCTCTTTGTTCTTGCCGTGTGTGCGCGTGTGTGTGTATGTGTGTGCATGTTAGTGTGCTTCTCACTCACACATTTGTGCCTTCACTTGCTCGAGGTCTTCATACCATCCTCATGTCTTCCCGGATTGACATTAAAGGAGGTGCTACTCATCACTGAGCTACAGTGCCTCCCTATCAAAGTTGTCTTGCACGGTGGGCTTCTACTTTGGGTAAGTTTCCTCAAGATCTCCTCGGCGTGGTTCCTCCCCCATTATCATGCTGTGCATCTGGGTGGAGCTCCAACAAACTCCTCTCTATCACTTGCCTTCCACTCCCATATCCTCTCCTTCTATTTCCACACCAACATCGGATGACTCATCATCTCTTGCTAAATAAATGTGCTTGTGAAGATGTTCATACCGCCGGCAAGTCCTCTTCATGGTATGGGGTCTGAGACTCCCATGCATCTCCTTTGATAGCAGAGCTTCTGCTGATCTCTGTGCCACCCATCCTTCTGGCTTGGTGCTCCTCAGATCACTAACCCCTAACCTATTCAATAGTATGTTGGTGACCCATTATGCTACATTACAAAGCCTCGGCACTGACTATACCAAGTCAAGGGCTGTATGTGAGGACGGTGGTTGACCCTCAACACTTCGATGATGTGCTCACCTCTCCAACCACGCTTTTGGGATGCGCCTACAACATCACTTCCCTCCATGCTGGTTTTGGCTACACTGTGTTATAAGGTTCCTTCTCAATAATGTTGCTCCTATTTTTTGGATCTGAAAATTTCTTTGGCTTCTCTTTCGTACGTGTGTTTCTCACCTCAAAACGCATCCTTGTAGACCAATATTTTATGTTTACAGGCAAACTAGAAGCTCCGAGTAACATGGAATGGGGCTCATTTTTACGAATCTTGTTCTTGATTGTAACCTTCTGTGGGAGCTACATTAATTCTACATAAGGATGTCTTTTTCCTGCAGTCTAGAAGGATAACTTGTAAAAATCCTCGGGATAAGATCAACAAACTCAATTCAAGTACTTCTGCATACTAAAATCATTCTACTCTCTCGATAGAAGCTTAAAATTTAATGGTTGGACACATCATTTTGAGGTATCGAACACCCAATTTCCGAGGATGCTCAAGGTTGGACAATCATTTTAGGCTTCCTAATGGGCCCACATTGTGGCAAAGAAGCGTGATATAGTGCAACACATAGGCTTAGGCATGAGGAGGCTTGGAGGACTAACCTTTGTTCAAACACGACTCTCTGAACATCACAAATGTAATTGATGAAATCTTTATGGCTGAAGGCAACGATGTGCTTTCTATGAAGCACAGAAAGGATGTAGAACAACAAATCATCACCCTAGGACTCACAGGAGGAAGTATAAACATTGCTCTAGGAAGTTTAATGCTGAAGGCTTGAAATGATCCCTTCAAATCTATCAATTAGGGAGGCCAACCTTGCTCTCGATTTTGATTGTAAGAATGGACACGAGGATAAAGGCATCAAAATTTTGTTAAAATGGGCTTTTTGGAATCTTCACTGTTTTCCCAACCTACCATGGCGGGTCTTCTTTGAAATATCGCACTGGACTGAACTATGTTGTATTTTGTCAAACAAAAAAAGTTGTGAGATTGATGATGTTCTTCAAAATTCCTTTGCAGAGCTAGCTATTTTTATGCTGTAACAGGTATTTTTCATCAAAGTGCATGATAGGACAAAACTCCAGCTCTTGTTGTGCATGCCTACCACTGAAAGATTCTTGATTGATGTGCCACATTCCCAAAACTGATCATCTGCTGGCCATGAGGGTTAAATGCAATCCTGGGGGCAGAGGCTATGTTTCCGGGGCACGAATGGACGCTATGATAGCACTCTGCTACCAGACATGAGGAGATTGGAACGACATGCAGAAGATTCAACTCATATATTTGGGCATAAGTAACCACCACAACAAGAATTGCAACTAATGTGGATGATGTCCAAACTTCCATTATCATGCGGAGATACTGATATCAGTGTTTTGGACTTTGGTGGTCAAGAGTATGATGCAGGCACAACTATGGTATAAAGCTCATGCCTCTCTGCAGATATGTTTGCTTTCAAGGATTTCAAGTGGTAGGTCATCAAAATGCACCATGTTTTGAGTCCTACAGCTACTTCCCATCAGCAGGCTGGGGTTGATTCTTCAAACACTATGGTTCTAATTGTCTCTGTGGCCTTCTGATCCATCCTAGTCAAACTCTGTAATGGGAACATGCAACCATATCGTGGGATTGTTATCCATGTCTTTTTGCAGAATCTACTAATGAAACTCCAACCCTCTGAAATAGAATTGCAGGCTGGACTGAGATGAGTGCTGGTTCCTACTTCCTTGCAGACATGGTCGAAACAGGGACTACTCAACTGAGTATTGTGTATGCTGGGCTTGAATGATGATGTTTGGGGGTTGCTTCACTCTTTTACCACAACCTTTGTTTACAGCATTGTTAGTCGTTTTTGGTTATGCTGGCCGTGTTTTGCTTTCATACTGTCTTGTTTCACAAATTGTACCAGAGCCAGATTTAAGACTAAAGCATGTGTACCTACTCATGCCACATACCTGTTCTTAGGAACAGAGGAAGATGCTGAGATGAATCCATGCTTGTGCAATACATTGGGCTGTGTGTATAGCACATGTGCTAACTTCAACAGATTGATGTTCTTTTTCAACTTGCATAGCACCTAGTGCTTACGGACACGGACCCACTCAGTATAGTCTGATGGCAGCATATGTCTACTCACGGTCATGCACAATCACTTTGTGCCTTCATGCTTTTGAGCAGGTGATGAAGCTTCATTTGCGGATGCTGGAGCCTCTAGTTTGGACTTCCTTGGCCCCCTGCAAAGGGATGGTGCCCAAAACTCCAGACCATTTCATAGGAATCATTTTGTTTAACATATGATAGTGGTTGGAGTGCCAACGTTGCACTAATATTTCAAATGATGTATTTTTTGCTAATGACAGTCTCTGCCCTTTGATTGCTTTCCATGATGAGTTGGCAGCTGATCAGTCACATTCCGGTATTGGCTGTGCCACCAAGTTCATTTGTACACCTCTCGGTGGGTGACCTAGGTTCTGGAGCTCCAGGATGGTTCTTATCAGTAACTGCCCATGTGCAATATACTAGTTTTGGGGATCACATTGACTGTGAAGCTGCTCATCTTCACCTTGAGGCTACTGCTAAACTGATTATTTGATCACTAAAAGTTCTTTTAGGTCTCCTAAAGATGAACTTAACAAGATTTATGCAAATGTGACGAGGAAGGTGTACCAAATGCTGCTCAATATGTTGCTAGGCTGACTGCCTCTTAGGAGGATTGTGTTGCCTGGCACCTAAAAGACTCCACCACTTGGAAGGCTTTGCAAGAATCAACACTTGGTTTTTTCAAGAACTACTCCATGGAACTGAAGATTTGCAGATGGAAGAAAGGACTGACGACTTGCAGACTTGAAGATTATGAAGAGCTGCCGACTTTCTGTCTGAAGCTTTGCTGATTGAAGTAATTGCATATTTTTGAAGACCTGAAGATTTCCACTTGGATTAAGTTCAACTGTGTATGATCCTCTTCTCTATAGTATAGTAGACTTGAGAATCTTCCACTTTATGTCTCTTCTAGAAAATTCCCCACATACAAAACCCACGCATGCACTTCTTGGAGATTGGGTTGTTACATATTTGATCTTGGAATATCTTAGAAGATTGGTAGTTAGAGAGAATCACCTTTTTGACTTTTCAAAGCGGCACATGGGGAATAGAGCTTAGCTTACAAATATGAGCTCATTTTTGTAAAGAGGGGAGCTTTTGGTCGACGTGCTCTTATGTAAAATCTCTTCTCAATGGAAGATGCTCTCATTTACTCCAAGAAGACTATTTACATTTACATGTATTGTGTCTTGTGAGTGTGTGAGAGTGATGTGTGTGTGCTATGCATGTCTCTCCTTTGTGTGAGTAGAGTAGTTGCATTCTCTTGTATTTTCCTCATGGACTACGATCCTTGATCCCCTATTCTCCTTGTTTTCAAGCATGTGGCAAAGCATGGGGCTGTTGCCAATGGCTTGAACATGTGGGAGATAGGGGTGGATGAGAGGAGAGTCACTCTTGGGCTTTCCTTCTTGCTTCCATGCAAGGTGGTGTGGGTTTTGTTCATTCCTTGCTACAACCTCAACAGACCTTCTAAAGATTGAAGAAAGTGCCTGGACGGTCCCAAGTGTCTTCATACACATCACCATTGGAATATATCAAAAGATCCGAAAGAAGATGAAGAAGAAGCTTCAAGCAAAACACAACACATAATGAATTACCAACTTAATGAACAAGAATAAGTCACCCATTAGGTTATATGCACATATACAAGGGGGGACCTCCTAAAGGGAAAAAAGAGCCTCGATTGTCCCAAGTGTGTTCATACACATCTTTATTGAAATATATCAACAAATCCCTCCCTGACAGTCATGTACAAGAATAAGTCGCCCATTAGGGTTATAGGCATATATACAAGGGGGGGCTAGACCTCGTAGACAGGGGAAAAAGTGCCTCAACAATCCGAAGTGTGTTCATACACATCACTATCGAAATATATCAAAAGGTCCTACCATGGTAGTCATGTATATGGAAGTTCTGAGCTATGTAGTAAGCCCAAAGCTTTGCAGAAAGCTTCAAACTTCTCCCTAGGGAGAGCCCTTGTGAAAATGCCTACAATGTTATCCTGTGTGAGAACATAAGCCTAACTAATCACTCCAATAGAGAACCCCTCCTTGACATGATAGTGCACCTCAATGTGCTTTGTGCAAGCATGGAACACAGGGTTCATCACAACTAGCGATGCTCTCTTAATTGTCAATGAAGATGATGGTGGCACAAGAGGCAACAACACCCAAATCATCCAAAAGACGTGTGAGCCATACATGGTCAATGGTTTTTATGAAAGTTGCCCTATATTCAACCTCACAACTAGAAGTGGCCATAGTAGGTTACGTCTTGTTCAACCAAGATATGCATGAGCTACCAAGCATGAAGCAAAAACAACTAGTGGATACACGAGTGTCATAAAAACTAGCCTAATTTGAGTGAGAAAAAGCATGTAAATATGGAGGTAATGATCCCCCCTTGGGATAAACCAATCTAGTAGTCGGGAACCACTCAAATAGCGAAAGATGCATAAGTAAATCAAGCATCCAATAGGCTGTTGATAAAGAACAACATCGAATGCAGACCTAGCATTATGAAGGCTCAACTATAAATCTGTTTCCATAGGAGTGGTGATAGTTTTGCAATCTTCAAGGCCAAAATGCCGCAATAATGTGTTCATATATTTTGTTTGACACAAAGCTATTCTTGCATCAACTTGCATAAACTGAATGCCCAATAATGATGCAAATGCCCCAAATATGAAATCTTAAAACATGCATTCAAATCTACCTTAAAATAATCAATATGCTTCTCATTAGGACTAGTGAGCAGCATGTCATCAACATAGGCAACAATGACCAGAAGCACATCATCTGCATGCTTAACATATAATGTGCTTTGAGTTGGATTGTTCTCAAAACCATGTGCATTCAAGTAGGCATGTATCTTTTCATGCCAAACATGTGGTGCTTGCTTCAATACATATAGTTCCTTTTTCAATCTGCACAATTTGTTTTCATGCCCTTTTTGCACAAGACCATAGGGATGAAATACATACACTTCTTCATGTAAGTCATCATTTAAAAGTGCACTTTTAATCTCCAACTGATGTACATTCCAACCATGATGAGCTACAAGCGTACAGATGCTATGAATGATGGAGTAAATTATCATAAAAATCAATGCCTCTCTTGAGCAATAGCCTTTTGCAAAAAGACTAGCCTTATACCTTTCAACTCTTCCATTATGTTTAGCTTTCAACTTGTATGCTCATTTAGTGACAATGGACTTTTTGCCTAGAGGAAAATCGCATAAATACCAAGTACCATTCTTCATAATAACATCATATTCTGATTGCATAACAACCATCCAATTTTCCAAATTTTATGCTTCATCAAAAGAAATAGGTTCATTCTCATCGGGAAGACTAGAGGCAACCATTGCATAGGAATCAGATGCAAAAGAAGCACTATGAGAATTTGAATGAGTACAATATGACAAAGGTTCATCTAATTTTCTATCTCTCAAAGTCTGCACCATCCATTCATGCATACTAGTAGAGTGAGAATTGAACTGATCTTAAAGAGTGAGAATTTCCTCATTTGAACTAGTAGTTGACTATCCACTTGTAAAAAGAGGCAGTGAAGTGTCCTATAAATCTCTAGATCTAACTAAAGTTTCCTTGGTAGATGAAAGTAATGGCTGAATTGCATCTTGCACAAAAACAACCGTGGTTAACCAAAATGTGTTTAGTCTGTGGATGATATAGACGATAACCTTTGCTTTCATAATTGTACCCAATAAAAATGCATTTCATTGCTTTATCATCCAATTTCTTACATTGTTGTTCAGACACTAATGCATATGCCAAACAACCAAAGGCACACAAATGAGCAAGAGATGTCTTGCGATTGTGCCAAGCCATCATATGGAGTGATTGATTGCAGTGCTTTGATGGGACGCTTGTTAAGTACATATGTTGCACACATAATAGCCCCAAGCTAGAAGCTATGTCATAAAGCTTGGATTTTGACCATACACGTTGCCATCTCCATGAGATACCTGTTCTTTTTTTTTCTACAAATCCATTTTGTTGAGGTGTATACAACACTCTCCACTAATGGTTTATCCCACACTTAAATAGAAATGCATTAAAATCAAAAGACATGTATTCCCCCATTGATGAGAACGGAGGGTGCCCAATGTTCATGTTGACAAATTTTCAGCCATAAGAAAAAACTGTTTTAAGCACGTAAACACTTCAAAATTTGCTTTAAATGGATACATCCATGCATGAGTGGAGAAATCATCAATAAAAGCCACAAAGTAAAGGTACTTCCCAAAGAAGGTGTCTGCAAAGGACCATAGACATGACTATGAACAAGCTCCAATTTTTGAACAGCTCTAACTGAACCATCTTCTAGGAAGGAGGAACACTACATTTTGCACAAAATACAGCCTTCACAAACATGTTTACAAGGTGTCTCAAGTTTGGGTAGAGACGAAACCATTTTATGTTTCTACTTGCATAGCAGACTCACATAATTTAGATGACCGAAACCTGGATTCCAAAGCTTTGCATCTGAGGTAGACTGAGAGCTTTGAACTACACATGCTAAATCAATTATAGGATTTTCCGAGTCTATGACCTTATAGAGCCCACAACATAAAATGCCAGAAGTAATTTGAGACGTTGGCGTTGTAGGTAATCTCTTTACTTTTCTTATTTTTCTTTTTCCTACCTCATCACCATCATCACCATCATCATCACCACCATATCCGATCTCCATCTCCATCATCGCGAAAATTTTCAGTTTTTGATTATATCACCTTCTCCACCTCATTTCCCTCATTCCACTTGTGAGAGAGAGCGAGAGAGCGATATTGTGTGCATTGTTTTTGCTTGTTTCTAGAGCTTTCTTGCAGGTACTGGCAGCATCATCATCTCCAGCACTCCGCGCAGGTACGAAAAGTCATGAAATTGTCTCTGTGTCGCCGACCTCTGTCGATCGCGATCGACAGAAAAAATGCCCATTTGGTAAAACAAAGTGCACCACCATAATCTACATGATGAGCACATTCTAAATCACTAAAAACAGTTGAAAAATTCCGTGTTTCTCTGTCAATCGGGATTGACATCGTCGATCGCGATTGACAGCCACGATCGATAGACCCTGTCAATCGCGACCGACAGACCTGTCGATCGCGACCGACAGACCCCACGACCGATTGACTTCAACGTAGGACCCTGTCAATCGCGATTGACACCGTCGATCGCGATCGACAGCCACGACCGACACCTCTGTCAGTCGCGATTGACACCGTCGATCGCGACCGACTGAATTTCAACAATTGATTGACTTTTTCGCGTAGCCACGTGTCCATCGCGACGGACACAGACCCGATCGACTGAATTCATGGCAAAATTCCCGGAAAAAGTGTCATTCGCGATTGACAGGACTCACGGCCGACTCTGTCGATCGCGACTGACACTGTCAATCGCGACTGACGTGTCGATCGCGACCGACAGGCCCCGATGGACACCTCTATCAATCGCGATTGACAGACCTGTCGATCGCGATTGACAGGCTTTTTTGGCCAAATTTCTAGGGTTTTTCTTGCATCTCTTTGGGGTAAATTTGGACATAATTAGCAAGCTATTCGTGATTTGTGAGGTCCCTACACATGTATTTTTGAGAAAAATCCTGAGAACTGTTAGCCTGTTTGAATCCTGTTTTAATCCCTGAAGCCTGAACTGGCATAACTTTCTCATACCCCGAGGTAGGAAAACTGAGGGATCCTTGGGATTGATTTCCATAAAGGCAAAGGATAATTTGGTCTGTGAGTTACATGCATGAAAGTGGTCTATTGTGTCATTTGAATTTAAGTCTTGAGCTAATCTTGGGACTGATACAGGTCCATTGAGAGCAATTGAGAGCTTCCAAAGCAAGGGTTTCTTTGCAAGCTTGAGACCCGGGTTCTCGAGCATCATAAAGCAAGGGATCAACAAGAAAGGTCGGAATATTCTCAACTCCCTTTGTCAATTCCTAGCTTAGGCTAAGTTCGAGTAGTGCTAGGAGTAAGTCAGGACACGATAGGCACAAGACAAGTCAAAGACTATCTAAAAATCAAGTTTAAGACAAGGGCTAACTTGTGTGTGATCGATAACTTTAAAGGAAAAGAATTTAACGTGGAACGATCAACTTAAAGTACAAAAAATACTCAAGTATTCTTGACGACGTGATATCAGACAAGAGAATAAACACGATAATCAACATAAGAAGAAATCAAGTAATTGTTACAAAAGAACTCAGCAACGAGGTTGTACTTGGACAAGTTTGGGCTATTCAATTGGGCTTATGAACCTTAGATCAGGACGGCATCTAGTAAGGGATAAACAAAGCCTTAGGTCTTCAGAGGCTAGCGTTAATCACGCTGCTAGGTCTTGGGCCCAGCAGTTGAGCCACCACTCGCATTACCCTAGCTCTGAGACTAGTGAATCAGAGATGTCTCAAGGAATGGACAGACCTACAGGAAGTTTAGGAGTGCCATATCTGTATAGGGTGGAAGGCCCCTACAAGACGCAGTTGGAATACATTAGGACCAACCGATTAGGTGCTAGCATCTATGAGGACGGCCTAGGAAGATCAGTGGTCCAGATTAAAAACCCTAACCAATCCATAGGACTAGAGCACCCAGATGTCAAGTTTGAAAACGGAGCATACTTGGACAAGGAAGGGACAATATATGTAGTCACCAGTCACCCCGATAGGACCGATGAATTTGGGAATGTGATCTCAGAAGCGGATTTAGGTGACTTGGAGCAAGGAAACATGGGTGTAGAACCTAGAACCCCCCGAGGCAAATCTGTTCTCACTAGGATTATCACACCAGAGTGGATTCCTCGGGATAACAACAGTATAGATCTGCTTTTGAACCGAGAGATTGACGAAGCCTTTTGGAGGTATAAATCTGATCGGCCAATTGATATAGGAACAATCATGATCTATGAGTTTAAAGATCCAGATAGCCCAGGCAGAGTGACCTACTTAGATCACGCTTCAGAGAGGATCTTTGTGGTTACAGAACATGATAGACATGCTTACACTTGGAAGGGTGAATTCGTTTTCCCCCAACCAAGATCGAATGTGTCCTATGGTCACCCTGGAGCTGGAACATCCCAAGCTCATGGAACTCAAAGAGACAGAAGTAGAGATAGGCCAGAAGTAAGCTTTGCCAACCCAGGGGGCAGAGAACGAACGAGGACGGAAACAAATAGAGTAGAACCAGAGGTACTTAGAGCTCCCAGGAATCAAAGAAATGCGGATGAGTTCCCTCTACCACGACCTAGAGAGCACACGAGGACCCTGAGACCGACTCAGCTGGTTAAGTCCATGAAGAATTACTTCGATGGCACAGGAGATCCATACGATCATGTGGCTGAGTTTAGGCAAGTCTTGAGAGCTGAACAAGTGGAGGATTTATTCACGCAATACAATGCCTTTGGTCTAACCCTTAGGAACACTGCCCTGACATGGTTTCAGCCACTAAACGAGAGGCACTTCAGGAGCATAGACCAACTTCTAGAGGCATTCATTATCAAATTCTCTAAAAGTGGCATAAGACATAACACTTCCTCGCTGATTCACAGCTTCAAGCAAACCCCTCAAGAGACCGCGAGACTTGCAGGAAGAAGATTTAGGCAATATCTTGAAAGATGCCCTGTTTCGGAGCTCCCCACACCAGCTAAGCAAGTGGCTTTTTTCTTCGATGGGTTGCTAAGTACAAAGTTGAGATCCTATGTGTACTTGAAGGACCCTAGGACCATAGAAGAGTGTGTACGCATGTGCATTGACATCGAGGATAACCTAGGGGAGGAGTTAGAGCTTTCCAAGATATACAAAGATTCAGATAGTGCCTCTAGCCTCTCTTCCACGCAATCCACATCAATTGAGGAACTTGCAGAGAAAGTAGCTCAAAAGTTAGGTGTCACTAGCAAACAGATCCCAAGATTTGCCCCTGCAAAAAGATGCTATACTTGTGGTGGTGACCATATGAAAAATGTATGTCCCATTATGGCTCAACCCCAAGTAAATCCTAGTAGCCAGTACTGCACCATAGAACGAAGATACACAAATCACACAGCACAAGACTGCCCATACAATAAGCAAGCTGTTAGGCAAACCTACCCTCAGCCATACCCTCAACAAGGCAGATACCAGAACCAATAACCACCACAACAGTATACTAGGTCTCAGCAAAATTACCAACCGCAATATCAGGCCCAACTGAGACCCCAGCCAGTGCTAGCACAACAACCACCTTCTCCTACTAATGTGATCCCAGTAAAATATACAGCTGCAGAAGAAAACCTGAATAGGGCCATAGTGCCAGTAACTCCATTGCTATCAGAAAGTGACCCCAGTGACCATAGTTTCGATTCTACACATGTTGATAGCCCCCAAGCCTACTACATGAAGTCTCCTGAACATGGTGAGTCCTACTACAGTGAAGAACCAAGTGAACCTAGTTGGGAACCAGAGTACACAAATGTAATGTACACAAACCCTAACTCTAGACCTCAACCTAGGCAAGTAAGACCCCCATTCCCTAGAGGACCATGCTACAGATGTCAAGGAGATCATCTCATTCGTGATTGTCCCTTGCCTCCACCTACACAACCCCAATCAGTGACGATCCAGGGCTATTGCCAAGAGTATGGAAAGGAGCATCTCTTACGAGACTGCCCAAAGAATCCTAATAACATGCCGAAAATTACTCCCATCAATGTTGTTGGGTTAGTGGTAGATTCCACAGGAAGTGTCACTTCCACTGCGCCAATACAAGTGGTCACGAGAGCCAAAGCCTTACAGCAGAACCCAGGTGTAGGCCAGGAAAAGAGCCTAGAGGCTAGTGAAACTGAGAGCATAACCAAGAAAAGGACTAGAGCTTGGAGAGAGTCGTGAAAGAATGAAAAGGCAATGGGCAAAAAAGATGAGTGAACTCGAGGAAAGCCTCAGAGAAACAAAGGCCAGGATAACTGAACTCACATCTCAAACTCCCTCTCACACTACCCCACCACCACCATTCCCATCTCCATCCGACCCGCCACCTTCCAACCCGCCTCAACTAATACCACCACCCCCTAGAGTAGGATCAGTCCTAGCAGATCCAACTCCCGAGGACCTAAACATGATGCTTAGAGCATATCAGGCCAGAATCCAAGAAGGGCCAAACGTAACTGATCATGAAAAGTGTTACCCTAGAGCAGAGCTAGAATTAGAATGAACCAAAATTTGTGCCAAAATGGTGGACTTGGCTCAGACCATGTTTGAAGCCAGTCGCCTATTTAACATCTCTAGTTCAACAAAGACACAGTTGCACTTTGATGGACTGTTAGAAAGAATAGAGAAGCTCATTGCACAATCAGAAAAGGAAACCGCTTCTCAACCTAAGGACAAGGCAAGTGAAAGAGCAGGTCTTCCTGCCCAGAAAACCTATGTGTCTGAAGCCTATGTGCCTAACTCTACGGAGCCAGACACATCATCTTCTATGAATCGTTTCACACCAGAATTTCTACGAGAGATTCAAGAAGACAAATGGGCTAAAGAAAGTGAAGTACCTCCTCCCATTGAACTGGTGAATGATGCACACGACCAATTCCCACAAGACATCCCATCCATTTATGAGGAGCAGGAGAGCACCCACTCTCAGGAAAGACTAGACTTTGAGTCTAACTCTCTACAAGAATTACCCCACTTCACAGGCCCATGGGAAGCTAAGTCTACTTGTATGAGAGCACCCAAGGTCATGGTACGAAATGAGGACTCAATCTTACCTAGGAACACAGAGGTAGTGAAAAACACTAAAGTACAATGTAACCTCACCTTAGAAGAGCTACTCAAAGTAAGGCCAAAGCTATGGAAGCATGTAGCCAAACAAGTACCAGAAATAGCCAAACCTCGTTCCCAGGTAGGATCCCAGAGAACAGTGCCAGAAATACCATTGGACAAGATAGGAGACATGTGTGAAGGTGAAGAAGGGAACACCTATCTTCCCATTACCTACCAGGGGTACACCACCAAGGCAATTTTGGACTCAGGTGCAGGAGTTGCAATTGCCACCACTTCCCTATGGAAGCATTGGGGCAAGCCAGCACTCCGACCGACGAGAATGAAATTGCAAATGGCCGATGGCCATATTGAGAGGCCCTTGGGATTGTTAGAAGGCATAACTCTCACTACATGTGGTGTCGAGTTCGAGCATACATTTGCTATATGTGATTTTAGCAAAAATCATGCCTATGAAAATGATCTTGGGAAGACCATTTATGCGACAGCTGCAAGTGGTACAAGACTGGGGAACCAACTCCTTGTACCTGCAACACTTAGGTGTTACTACCAAAGTGAATCTTAAGGATTACTCTCACAGAGACGTACCGCCTATTCAATGGAATCCCATCCATAGATCCAAAGATGAGACTGAGTCTGTGCATTCCATAGGATCCTGATCCTCGTGGATGCATGAAGACACCCACTTATGGATGTGTAAGGTAGCAGTAGAAGAAGAGAAGAGAGAGAAAGCCAGAGAGGTAGGTGCAAAAGAAAACCATAGATCAATTCAAGACCCAGCCTATGCACCTATAGTCTTTCCTGATGAGGAATTTGAACCCCATGGCTAGGCAGAAATCCTAGCAACAATGGATGTAGCCATCAATGAAGAGCAATGGACACCACACTGTGATGAGGATGGCTATGATATTTCAGTCTTTTCAATATAGCCAATCATGGGAGATGCAGTTTTAGAAGAGTGTGAACCTAGCCCTGATGCATTTGAGGATGCAAATGACTCCGATTTAGAGTCAATCATTATGGACCCACCTTTTGCATCAGATGAAGAATACTTCAATGAAGTAGAATTTCAACCCCAGAGGCATGGAGAGCTTACGAATGACGTAAGGCTAGCCACACAAGTGACCCTGAAGGAAGAAGGACAGAAAAGAAAGAAGAGAGAAGTCACACCAGAAGAGGAAGAATCCTTGTTTGAGGTCCCGGAAAATTTTAAGAAGTATGAGATAGACGACAAGAGAGTCATGATAAGAATGCCTAAACGAGAGGCACAATCAGGAGAGGCCTATGATAACAAAGAAACCACCAAGAAAATAGTAGTGGCCCTAGAAGAAGGAGAGGAGAAATGCACGTACATAGGCCATGACCTAACAGAGGAAGAAGAGCATGCGTTGATAGCCTTGCTAAGAGAATACAGAGATGTATTCACTTGGAGTTACAAGGATTTGAAAGGTGTTGACCCAGATATATGCTCACACACAATTCCCATGACCTCAGACGCCAAACCCTCTAAGCAGAAGCCATACACATACAATGATAATTATGCGGCTAAGATCAAAGAGGAGATAGATAGACTAGTTGAAGCTGGATTCATCTATGAAATTGAGCACACTGAGTGGGTATCCCCCATCGTAGTGGTACCCAAGAAAAATGGAAAGCTGCGTGTATGCATTAACTTGAAGAAGGTTAATGCAGCCACAATTCGAGATAACTATCCGCTTCCTATCATAGAGCATCTTTTAGAAAGAGTAGCAGGCAAGGAAGTGTACAACTTCCTCGATGGATTTTCAGGCTACAATCAAGTAGCCATAGCTCCAGAAGGTCAGCATAAGACGGCATTTGCCACTGAATGGGGCATTTTTGCCTTTAGAGTAATGCCATTTGGGCTTACCAACGCACCAGCTACCTTTCAGAGACTGATGTGCCACGTGTTTAAAGAGTTCCTGAGGAAGAACTTAGAAGTCTATGTTGATGATCTTTGTGTTCATTCCAACATCAGACAAACCCATATTCCTGAACTCAGACAAATCTTTGACAAATGTAGAGAATATCAAGTCTGCCTGAACCAAGAAAAGTGCGTCTTTATGGTCAGGCAAGGCAAGATTCTAGGACACATAGTGTCAAAGAATGGCATATCCACTGATGAAGAGAAAGTGAGAGCCATAGCCGAGTTACCTAGGCCAAGGAATGTCAAGGAAGTACAAGCTTTCATGGGGCATTGTGGTTATTATCGACGGTTTATACACATGTATGCCATCATAGCAAAGCCTCTGTATGGACTTTTGACTAACTTTGAGTGGACTAACGAATGTGAGAATTCCTTCTAGGAGCTTAAACGAAGATTATGTTCAGCACCAATCTTGACCACACCAGATTGGAACAAGCCATTCCATGTTCACGTGGATGCATCCAATTATGCTATTGGGTGTGTACTCGCGCAGCCTACCGGTGATGGTAATATGGATCTTCCAATTGCCTATGCTAGTAGACAATTGAATGCAGCTGAACGAAATTATACCACTACGGAGAGAGAAGGATTAGGCATGGTATATGCGGTTAAAAAGTTTAGACATTACTTGCTTGCAAATAAGTTTAAATTTTTTACTGATCATCAGGCACTGCTATATCTCGTAAACAAGCCATGCAATACAGGAAGATTAGTAAGATGGTTTCTCTTGCTAATGGAATATGATTTCGAATTTGTGGTAAGGAAAGGGAAGACTCATTTGAGAGCAGATCATCTATCTAGGCTCACATCTGGAGAAGCTCCACAAGGAGTGTTAGATGACCTTCCTGATGCTTACTTGTTTAATTTGGAAGTGGTGCCGCAGTGGGCTAAACCATTAGTGCCAGTATTGACATACGGGCCTAACCACCCAGTAATAAACACACAAGATAGAGAGGTAGTAAAAGCCCAAAAGTATCACATCATGGCAGGTAGTATGTACAAGCACACAGATCAAGGGATCTTGGCTTGTTGTGTGGAAGAGGATGAGTACGCTAAATGGTTGCAATTAGCACATGTAGGTGCATTAGAGCAACACTAATCAAAGCAACAAACCCTGCAGACACTAAGAAGACTCGGAGTGCATTGGCCGACTATGGAAGCTGATGTCCAAAGATTGTGCAAGGAATGTCCAATCTGCTGCACTAAACCACCTGTGGAACATGCCACTCTTTATCAAGTGTCCATAGCGCCAGATTGGAGTGAACCACTAGTATCCTTCCTAAGGACGCCAACATTCCCCCTAGACATGACTCTGGCTAGGAAAAGGAGTTTAGAACAAGAAGCCCAGGATTACTCACTCATTGGTGATAATCTATACAAGCGTGGTAAAGATGGTTACCTGAGACTATGTGCCCATGAAAGTGAATATCTCAAGATCTTGGAAACTGCTCACCAAGGTGTAGCAGGAGGACACTTTGGACCAGATCGGGTGATCAAGGCAATACTATTTGCGGGCTTTTGGTGGCCGACCCTTCACATGGATGCACATACCTATGTGAAACGGTGTGATGTTTGTCAGGGAACTGAGTATCCCATATGCAAAGATGAGATACCACTGAAACCTGTGATGGGTGGACGTGCATTCTCTAAGTGGGGAATAGACTTTGTAGGTCCTATTAATCCCCCAGCTAAGGGTTCACATGCTGAATACATCATTGTTGCCACAGACTATCTAACGAAATGGGTAGAGGTAAAAGCCACAACGAAGAACGATGCTCAAACAACAGCTAAGTTTTTATTTGAGAATGTGTTCACTAGATACGGGCTACCTATAGAGCTAGTTAGTGATAGAGGCACTCACTTCTTGAATGAAGTTATTGAAAATCTGCTCCAAGAATTCTTGGTAGTACATAAGAAGTCTGCCCCCTATCACCCTCAAGCAAATGGCCAGGCTGAGAGCACCAATAAGATCTTATGCAATGTACTGACGAAATTAGTGAACAATAAACGGTCTGATTGGGACAAACAGCTACACCATGCTGTTTGGGCATATCGAGTGGCCTACAAAACGGTACTCCAAGCCACCCCCTTTTAGAGGGTATTTGGCCAAAATGCAGTGCTACCGTTGGATTTCTTAATACCTACATTGAAAGTAGCACAGGAACATGAATGGACAGGTCATGAACTCTCCTCTAGGATCTTTGACCTAGAACGATTAGGAGAAACAAGACTGAGGGCGGCTGCAGGGATATATGCAGCTAAGAAACGACAGAAGGCATACTTTGATGCTCACGTTAAGGATAAAGGTTTGAAGGCTGGCGACCTAGTACTAGTATACACGTTGAAACAACATGCGAGGAAACTGGAGAAGAGAGGCTACGGACCCATGATCATTAATAGAATCTCAACAAGTGGAGCAGTGCAACTAGCCACATTAGAAGGCGATGTTCTCCCAAGCTACATAAGCGGATGCAGGGTCAAGTTGTATCAGGAACCTCTCACAGAGGAAATGCTAAGTCGACTCAATATTGCTAAGAAACGCAAAGAAGAAGAAAAGCGAATTCGAGAAGAAGCTCAAGCAGAAGCTTTAGAGCGCATACGAAGAATGAAATTAAGAAGACAAGGTAGAGAGCAACCTAGGACAGATGCATATGCAGATCAAGGATATCACGTGGCTATGTGTGAAGTTTCAGGTGTCAGCTCTCATAGGATAATTGATCGACGTCCTTTTACAACCTTAGATATAGGACAAGGAAAGGGTGCAAGGACTGTAAGAGCCTTGATTGACTCAGGTGCAGCCACTAGTGCTGTTAAATTGTCTTACTGTCAAGAGTTGAAATTAACTGTCAATCCTATAGAAGCATATCTCATAGGATTGGGAGGTGTAGAAACCCCTTGCATGGGCGAGGTGGAACTTCCCCTCTATATTCAAGACGAAGCAATGACAGTCAAAGTACTAGTGTGTCAAGATGAGGACCTCACTGAGCCTCTTGTCTTGGGTCAGGACTAGATCTATGATCATGCAGTCAACCTAAACCTAAGAAGCGGACTTCTTCAGGTATGGGTAAATCATAGTCGAATTACAGTTGAACTGGAAAATGAGACACTCAAGGAACTAGGTAAGGCACGAACTCCTGGTCCTTCCAGGGGTGCACATGAAGTTGACCATGCTATTCTTGTCCAAAAATGTATGATGCAGAAAGAGGATTGTCTCAACAACGGAGTCAAGGATAAGACGGTACTCCCTTCTGTTCCAAAGGTCAGAGGGATGTAGCAACCAAAGGCAGATCGAATACAGAAGAAGCAGAACACTACCTATACTAGAGGCCAAAAAAAGGAGCAAAGCAGATTGTTTCAGCCAATGAAACAAGTATGGAGGCGAAAAGGCGAACACCCTGTTCCAACCAGGCCAATCCCACGGCCAAAACCTCTTATTAGTAGTCAACAACACGACACTAATAAGAAGTCCTTCATAAATTCTTCTGCGAAAGTGAAGTCTATTTGGGTACCCAAGAAGTCAATGAAGGCCAGCCCACAATCACGACAAATCTGGGTGCCTAAGGCTTGCTTGCGGGCTCAAATAGCTGCACCAAGGCCAAACCCTGTACAACATGTTTCACTCACGTGAACATCTGAGGCCCAGTCTTACACATCACGCACTAACACGTATTCTTCCATGAGATCACCTGTAAATGGGTCCCTAAAAAGCCCCATTTTTCAAGTAAATACCCTATCACACTCTCCAGAGCCTCCACAAAGTCAAAATCAAAACCTATCCATTGCATTACCATCACACGCTCGTCCTCAAAGCTTGATCCCCGACAACGGCGCCAAAATTTGGTGTAGCTCAGTGATGAGTAGCACCTCCTTTAATGTCAATCCGGGAAGACGTGAGGATGGTATGAAGACCTCGAGCAAGTGAAGGCACAAGTGCGTGAGTGAGAAGCACACTAGCATGCACACACATACACACACACGCGCACACACGGTAAGACAAAGAGTGAGGAGCAATGGAGTTCTTAGATTACTTTCAAAAAGCTCATACAAGTTCAAAACTATTACAAGCTAACCTCAAAAAATGAGCTCTCTAGCTCTATTTATAGTTTTTTACTAGGTTTTGGCCGTGTCCAGACCTAGTGTCCGGCCTAGTTAAAAATTAGGTTCTCTACCCTATTTGGAGGTTCAAACGAAATCTAAAAAATGTGAAAACTGATAGGTAGGTACTTCTAAAGCTCCTCAAGCTCACGGACTCCTTGGCTTGCACAAAATGGAGCTACAAAATTATGAAATGGTATTTACAATGATTGTTAGTGATGAGAATCACTGTTGTAAAGATGTTGATTTGGAAAAATTTGAAGGGCCTATCTGCTAGATTTGTGTCGACTGCTCTGTCTACTTAATCCTTCACCTCGCTCTGACTCTCTCCGCTGGCTTCCTTGTCTAGTCAGTCCTTGGGTGCCCATACTGCTCTCAACACCCCTCCTCTCATTGGTCCATCACTAATCACTCCTTAAGCTAAAAGGCCCATGCAGGGCTCATTTTTTCCCCTAATGAGAGTCAGGCTCTACCACATAGTTTCTCGCTTGAGGCTATCATGTGTGCAACATATGTACTTAACAGGTTTCCCACTAAAGTGCTATAGACTATCACTCCATATGAGGCTTGCCATGATCACAAGCCATCTGTTGCTCATCTCTGTGTTTTTTGTTGTTTGGCATATGCATTAGTGCCTAAACAACATCATAGAAAATTGGATGATAAGGCAGTAAAATTTATTTTTGTTGGATACAGTTCTGAAAGTAAAGGCTATCATCTGTACATCCACAAACTAAACAAATTCTGGTTAGGCATGATGTTGTTTTTGTGGAAGATGCTATTCAGCCATTGCTTTGATGTACTAAGGAGACATCTGTTAGCTCCAAAGACATGTATGATACTTTGCTGCCTCTTTTTATAGGTGGACAGTCTAGTGCTGGTCTTAATGAGACAACTTCTCAACCTTTGTAGGTTTCATGTAATGATGCAGATCATCCCATTTTTGATGTAGATTTACATGATGCACTTGTTGATGAAAGAGCTGATATTGAGGAGGCAAAAACTATGCCAAAATGGCTGGTGTAGACTTTGCGTGACAACAAATTAGATGCACCTTTGTCATATCATACTCGATCAAGCTCTCATAGTGCCCCTTTTGCATCAGATTGCTATGTTATGGCTACATCTAGTCTCTGTGATGAGAATGAGCTTGTTTCATTAAACGAATCACAAAATTCAAAAAATTGGATGGCTGTTATGCAATCTGAGCATGATGCTATAATGAAGAACGGTACTTGGTCTTTATGTGACTTGCCTCCTCGCAAGAAGGCCATTGGCACTAAGTGGGTTTACAAGCTAAAGCATAAACCTGATGGAACAATTGATAGGTGTAAGGCTAATCTTGCTGCAAAGGGTTATGCATAGGAAAGAGGCATTGATTTTGATGAGAACTTTGCACCTACATGCCGTATGACTACTTTTCGGAGCATCTGTGCACTTGCCACCCATCATGGTTGGAATGTACATCAGTTGGACATTAAAAATGCATTTTTGAATGGTGACTTGCATGAAGAAGTGTATATTTTTTAGCCCCATGGCTTTGTGCACAAAGGGCATGAAAACCAAGTATGTAGATTAAAGAAGGCATTATTTGGTTTAAAGCAAGCACCACGTGCTTGGTATGAGAAGATACATGCCTATCTGATTGCACATGGTTTTGAGAACAGTCCAACTAAGAGCACCTTATATGTTAAGCATACTAATGATGTGCTTCTGATCATTGTTGTCTATGTTGATGACATGCTGCTCATTGGTCCTATTGAGAAGCATATTGCTGATTTTAAGGCTGATTTGCATGCCTCATTTGAGATGTCTGATTTGGCGCATTTGCATCACTATTTGGGCATTCAGTCTATGCAAGTCGATGGTGGAATGGCTTTGTGTCAAACGAAATATATTGACACATTATTGTAGCATTTTGGCCTTGAAGACTATAAGCCTATTGCCACTCCTATGGAGAGAGGTTTATGATTGAGTCTTCATGATGTTGGAGATGCATTTGATGCTGTCCTGTATCAATAGGCTGTTGGATGCTTGATTTACTTATGCATTACTCAGCCAGATATTCAGTTTGCTATCTCACAGATGAGCATGTTTATGCATTGCCTAGGTGTCAAGCATTGGTAGGCGGTTAAGCGCATCTTTCGCCATTTGAGTGGTACTCGGCTACTTGGGTTGTTTTATCCCAAAGGGGGATCACTACCACCAGATTTGCATGCTTTTTCAGACTTAGACTGGGCTGTTTGCTATGACACTCGTGTGTCCACTAGTGGTTTTTGCTTCATGCTTGGTAGCTCATGTATATCTTCGTTGAGCAAGAAGCAGCCTACTATGGCCACTTCCAGTTGTGAGGCTGAATATAGGGAAGCTTTCATAGCGACTGTTGAGTGTGTGTGGCTCAAATGTCTTATGGTTGATTTGGGTGTTGGTCAGTCTTCTGCCGCCACCATCTTCATTGACAGTCAGAGCACATTGGTAGTTGCGAGGAACCTTGTGTTGCATGCTCGCACTAAGCACATTGAGGTGCATTATCATTATGTGAGGGAGAGGTTCTTTGCTGGGGAGATCAGCTTGGCATATGTGCCCACGTAGGAGAACATTGTAGAGCTTTTCAAGAAGGCTCTGCCTAGGGAGAAATTTGAAGATTTCCGCAAAGCTTTGGGCTTTCTTCCTTTTGTGGAGTGATTTCCACATAGTTTGGCACTTCCTTATACATGAGTGCCAGCTACTTGTTCACCGCATCACTGCCAGGGGGATTTGTTGATATATTTAGGTGGTGATATGTGTGAACACTCTAGGACTGTCGAGACACTTTTGTTCCTCTTTAGGAGGTTTTTTTCCCCTGGCTTGTATATACGACTATTGCCCTAATGGGCTACTTATTTTTGTACATTCTAATGGTAATACATTCAATATTGTGTGTTGTGCTCCAAGCTTCCTCTTCTTCCTTGTGCTGTTCGCGTGCTTCCGCAGACATCTAAATCCAACAAAAGATGCATATCCAGGTTTTGAACAACTAATCCCTCATCTTTTCACAGAAGATCTTAGCTTTGGTGGCCCCAAAGGAAAGGACAACCACAACCAAATGTTATATGTAGGTATAGGTAAAGGGAGGAACTCAAAAGGAGGCTCAAGAGGAAAAGAAAGAGGCCACAACAACTCCAACTACAATAAAAAAAATACGGAAGACAACAAGGATGCATCAAATGGAAACACACAAGGAAGAGGTCGAGGTAGAAGTAGAGGAAGAGGCCGAGGCTCCTACAATTCTCATAAAGGTATAACATGCTATCATTGTGGTAAAGTAGGACACTATGCTAGTGATTGTTGGCTGAAGAATGGAAGACCAAATGGAGCCAATCAAAGGAGCCAAAGCAACTATGCAAGCACCTCAAGTGAAGGAAGCAAGGACACACTACTTGCAATGAGACATGAGCATAGAAGCTCTTGTGAAGATTGATTGTAGTAACCATATGTCATGCCAAGGAAGTTTGTTCACTAATCTACAGGTACCAAGTGGAAAAGGTTGTGTTGAAACAAGTGATGATACTCAACACATGATTGAACATATAGGAGATATAAGGCTTGGAGATACAAGGAGTGCAAAGGTACTATCTAATGTTCCTCATGTTCCTACAATTTCAAAGAACTTGATTTCAGTAGGACAAATGGTAGAGAAGGGTTATCATGTCATATTCAATGAGAATGGGTGCTTCATAAAGAATCCAAAGGAAGGCTTCAAGGTCATTGCTCGAGGTAGAAGAGAAGGAAGGATGTTCACTTTGGATGTCCAACATCCACATGGAAAGGTCATGTACATTCAATGTTGGAACAAGAAGATTTTAGAGCTGGACTTATGGCACAAAAGAATAGGAAACATCAACATACCAAAGTTGAAGGACATGAGCAAACATGAAGTGGTAAGAGGTCTTCCAAAATTTAATAGCATTGGACTACATGAGTTATGTGAAGCTTGTCAACTAGGAAACCAGACGAGGAAGACAATCAAGAGGAACAATTATGTGGCCCCAAATGTCTTGGACTTGATACATACAAATGTATGGGCACCAACTCAAGAGGCATCAATGGCTGGTAATATATTTTTTGTCACCTTCATTGATGATCACTCAAGAAAGGTATGGTTGTTTTGTATGAAGGAAAAATCAGAGGTGTTTTCTATATTCAAAAGATTCAAATTTGAAGTTGAAAAAGAAACAAGAAGTTCTATCAAAACCTTAAGGTCTGATGGTGGATCCAAAGAATTTTCAGATTTTCTACAAGAGAATGGGATCAAAAGGCAGTTTACTTGTAGGTATACACCACAACAAAATGGACTAGCTGAGAAGAAAAATAGGCAAATTGCTAAAATTGCAAGATGCATGCTCAATGAGATGAAGGTACCATTGTACTATTGGGCTGAAGCTACAACAACCACCATTTACTTGATGAATAGGTGCACAACCTCGGGAATACATTAGTTGAATCCAGAGGAGGTATATTATGACAAGAAACCTGATCTTACACCTCAAAGTGTTTGGATGTGTTTGCTTTGTTCACATTCCACAAGAATTTAGAACAAAGATGGAACCAAGGTCAGAAATTGCATTTTCATTGGCTACTTGACGGAGAAAAAAGGATACAAGTGTTACAACCCTAGAACAAAGGAAGTAAGAGTCTCACGAGATGTAGTCTTTGATGAACTAAGAAATGCAGGAACAAATCAAAGAGAAATCAAGCATAAAGGTTTCAAGTCAAGATTCATCTACATCAAATGAAGAATGTTCAACATGGAGGGGGAGCCATTCTTTGTCTCCAAATTCAGCTCATAGTAGAGCCGAGGAAGCAAGTGCCACTCCAAACAGTGAGATAAATGCAATTGAAGAAGAATATGAGGAGGTAATCACTCCGAAGGTAAAGCTGAATAGGTTAAAGAAGCAATTTTCTAAACGCAATGAAAGAAGATCTTCAAGGACAAGGTATCCAAATCAAAGGTTTGAGTTATGATAGTTTCATGGCGAAACATTTTGCATACATGATGCAGGTTATCAAAGACAAAGAGCATGAGACATATTAAGAAGGTTGCACACAAAAGGAATGGAAGCAAGCTATGAAAGAGGAGATCAAAACTCTCAAAGATAATCACACATGGGAGCTAGTGCCAAAGAAAGAAGGTATGAAGATTGTTCCAAACAAATGGGTGTTTAAAGTAAAGAGGAATGCTGATGGTTCACTAGCTGTATAGATTATGATGAAGTTTTCAGCCCTGTTGCAAAGATGGGAACAATCAGAACATTAATAGCAATTGGTGCTTCAAGGAGATGGCCATTATATCAACTCGACATCAAAAATGCTTTTCTCAATGGAGAACTACAAGAAGAGGTATAGATGAGTCAACCGGGATTTGAAGATGAAAACCATCCAGACTTTGTTTGTAGGTTGAAAAAGGCACTTTATGGCTTGAAGCAAGCACCAAGAGCATGGAATCAGAATTTGCTAGAATATCTAACTAAGTGTGGATACAATCAAAGTAGTGTAGATCCTTCATTGTACATGAAGAAGGAAGAAAATAGAGAGGTATATATTTGCATATATGTCGATGACCTCATCATAACAACAAATGATGTTACAGGGATTAAAGATATAAAAAGGAAGCTTGGTAAGGAGTTTAAAATTTTAGATCTTGGAGAGCTGAAATATTTTTTAGGAATTGAATTTGTTTATTGAAAAAGTGGCATCTACTTGATGCAAAAGAAGTACTTGTTGGATGTTCTTTCATATTTGGAATGAGTGAATGCAAACCACTCACTCAACCCATGGACACAAGTACAAAGATTTGCTCAAATGGTGGAGAACTATTGGAAGATGCAACGACATACAGAAGCATAGCACGATCATTAATCTATGCAAACATTACAAGACCTGATTTATCTTATGTTGTTGGTGTACTTTCTCAGTTTATGCAAGCCTCGACAAGTGAACATTTAAATTCAGCCAAGAGAGTGTTGAGATACATAAAGCATACAATTAATCATGCTTTGTTTTACAAGTTTGATGAAAAATTGCAGGTCAGAGGCTTTAGCGATGCTGATTGGGCAGGTTCAAAGGAAGATAGGAGATCAACCTCAGGTTATGTGTTCATGATAGGAAGCAAACCTATCACATGGAGCTCAAAGAAACAACCTACTGTTGCACTTTCATCCATGGAGGCTGAATATAGAGGATTAGCATTTCCCACATGTGAGCCAATGTGGATTAAAAAGCTTTTGGCTGATCTTGAAGTGCAAGTCGAAACCATCCCTATATATGGTGATAACATGTCAATTATTTACTTGGCAAGCAATCCTATGTTTCATGCAAGGAGCAAGAACATAGAGGTCCACTACCAGTATGTAAGGGAGAAGGTATTGAGCAAATATGTGGAGATAAAGTTCATCAAAACCAAAGAGTAGGTTTCAGATATGTTTACAAAGTTCTTGGATGCTTCTAAACTCAAGGTTTCAAGGATGTGATAAATTTGTAGGACATGGTTGAAGATAACTCCCAAATGAGCTTGAGGGGAGTGTTGAAGATAAATGTACAAGCTCATTTTCACATGAGCTATGCTTGGATAAATTTACCAAATATAAAGATAAAGGAAAAGAACAGAAAACAAAAAAAATTATAGTCAAAATTCATGATGAGTAAAAGATACAATATCTACCTTGTAGTCAGTGGCATGTAGTGAGCAAAGTGGTGAGTTAAGGAGGCACAAACTTCTTGACATGCTCATTGGTTATAAAAGTGGAGTGGGAGCATGTTCTAAACAAGGAGAGAAAGAGGCAAGAGCTCCCAATAGTCGGATCTGGCCATTTTGTCATTTTGTCTTCCCATAGACTCCTTCCAGCCGCACGCCATTTTGTACACAACTTTGTTGTGAAGCTTCTATCTCAGTTTATATGTTATTTCTTGCGTTTAAAAACTCATTGGAAATGGTATCGTGTTTAATTTCTCTGTCTCATATATCTTCTTCAAAGCTTATATATTCTATGAGATATCAGTCAAAGAGTGAAGTCCAATTTTTTAGCATACCTTTGTAGACAGGTAGTCTATTTTGGTTGGTTAAATTTCCCAACTAAAACGTATCTAAATTGCTTGATTTTTGGCTCCTTAGAAAGCTCTTTGCATGCACTTTATAGATCTCAAATATTGCATTCAATGGATTTATATTCTATGAGATATCGGTCAGAGAGTGAAGTCTAATATTTTAGTATACTTGTGTGCTCAGGTGGTCTATTTTGGTCAGTTCAATTTCCTGACCAAAACGCATCCAAAATACTTGGTTTTATCTTGTTGGAAAGCTATTTGTGTTTACTTTCTCTGTCCCAAATATCTTCATCAGAAGATATATATTAAAGGAGTTATCAGTCCGAGAGTGAAATTTAATTCTTCAACATACTTATGTGGACAAGTAGTTGACCTTTGTTAGTCATGTTTCCTAGTCAAAACTTGTCCAAATTAAGTTATTTATAGCTTGTTGATCTCTTTGTCTACTTTGATTGACTAAAGGCACAAGTCCATTTGAGTTTTGTATTGAGAGCAGCAAGCTATCTAATGTGCAGTTGTTTGTCTAAGTGTTGGACATACAAGGGTTCACTACACATTTTCATTGTGCATAGGAGAACTCATTCTCCACATAAACCCATTTGCACCCTATGGGTTTCTTTACTTGTGGAAACAAAACCAGTTTCTGTGTTTTGTTTCCATAAAGTGTAACCATCTCCTCATCCATAGCTTTGTCCCAATCTGCATTTCCAATTGCATCTTCAAAAAAAGAAAGTTCAACATCTTGTATTACCTCGATCATGTAGGCACAATGATAAGCCATTAACTACCATATGTCAATCGTTGCACTGAATTCTGCATCCTCCCCGATCATCATGGTCCCCTGTCACTTCTCCTTGTATCATCTACATGTGCCTTTCTTACTCTTGGAGTCCCTCATCAAGGCTCTTCTTTGAACTGCTTGAATCTCCATCAATGTCTTCGAAATCTATAGATGTTTCTAGAGGATATATATTTGTGAAGATTACCTACCTATATTAGAGTTTATAATAGTGTGAAGCATTCTTTTGCTAGGCATAGTCAATCTATGCTTATGTATGGTCTTCAATGGGAAGCTTTTTATGCAATAGGATTACAATAGGAGTAAGTGCACGATATAAATGAATTAATGGAAATTATGAATGATATGCTTAAACTTGCAAAAGATAGAATTAGTAAAGCTCAATACATATGCGATCAATTGGTCTCAAACTACACCTCATATTTGAAGATATTTTTTCATGGATCTACATATCAAGAAGACTACCTAATTAATAAATTTCAAAGCACCCTAAAAGATGAAGTGAAATATCTCTTGCTATCCATGCCTCAATGAGATACCTTGGATGATGTTAGTAATCAAGCAGCTCAATGTGAGAATCAATTATTCAAAAATGGTCAAGTCCAAGTGAAAAATCAAGAAATTGTTCCTCAAGAACTTGAATTGACAACCTTTAAAGCCCAATAAATACTTACAAATGATATATAGCCTACACATTACGAAGATAAGAAGAAGGTAAAGGAAAAGAAAAGTTCAGGTTCAATCAAGGGGATGCACTAACTTAGTTTCTCCATTAAAGATCTTGGAAACACCATAAGGTATGACTAGAAGTTTGAAGGATCTATCTTGTGAATAACCCAGACAATTAGATAATGTAAGGGTCATGCGACTTATACCAAAGGAAAGAAAACATGAGAAAGACAATGGGTTATGATTTTATTGTGGAGATCATGATCATATGGTATTTAAATGTCCTAAGATAACATAAGGGTCATGCGACTTATACCAAAGGAAAGAAAACATGAGAAAGACAATGGATTATGATTTTATTGTGGAGATCATGATCATATGGTATTTAAATGTCCTAAGATAACATAAGGGTCATGCGATCTACCTTGTGAATAACCCAAAACGTAAGGATCATGCCACTTATACCAAAGGAAAGAAAACATGAGAAAGACAATGGGTTATGATTTTATTGTGGAGATCATGATCATATGGTACTTAAATTTCCTAAGAAGAAGAAGAAATTTGTCATGAGGAAGGAGATAAGGAAGAGAGCTCACACACACACTCTCACTCTCAAGGAGAAGCACACACACAGATTGAGGCAAGGAAGAATGATCTTCTTCTTCTTCTTCTTCTATTACATAAAAGGAATGTACAAGAATGACCTAAAAACAAGAATACAACAAGTGCAATATATAAAGATCAGTACATATGAAAAAAACCTAATATCCGTGAATGAGTGAGCTGGCAAGAAACAAATGTGCCATCACTCTCGGTAGATAAATCTAACAAAGCTCAATGAAGTATCCCTGACATATATAGGTATGACCACTATACATGTCAGAGAAACGAAAAACTGGTACGTGTCATCCCGGATCATCACATGTTGAGCTTGATATCTCAACACTCCCCCTCAAGCTCAACGCCATATCCTGTAATCCAAGCATCTCTCGAAACTTCTTTAACTTCTCAGCTCCAAGTGCTTTGGTGAAAATATCAGCAACCTGCTCATCTGTTCTCATATAAACAAGATCAATATCACCTGCTAATACCTTCTCTCTGATGAAGTGATAATGTACCTCGATATGCTTTGTTCTAGCATGGAAAACAGGGTTCCATGCTAACTGTATGCTGCTAAGATTATCACAATAGATAGTGATAGGATTTTGCACTTCCACACCTAAATCTGCAAGTAACATCTCCAGCCATGATGCCTCACATGCTGCCATTGCAGCACCTCTATACTCAGCCTCTGTACTCGACAAAGCAACAGTGGGTTGCTTCTTGCTGCTCCATGTAATAGCTGCATCTCCAAGTGAGAAAAGAAAGCCACTAGTAGATCTTCTATCTGGAGTACTACCAGCCCAATCTGCATCGGTGTATCCATGAACCTGCAACTCCACACCAGCTTCATAAAACAATGCATAATCCAAAGTAGCACTCACATAACGTAGAGTGTGCCTCAGAGCATCCAAATGTGTCTTCCTAGGAACTTGCATAAACTGACTTTCAAGTCCAACAGTATAACTTAGATCAGGCCTTGTAATTGTGAGATATATAAGACTTCCCACAATTTTCCTGTACATAGTAGCATTTTCCAATGCTTCACCTGATGTAGTATCCAATTTCAAATTCTGATCTAATGGCATAGAAATTGGCTTACAATAAGCCATACCATACTTTTGCAGCATTTTCAAGGCATATTGCCTTTGCGACATCCATATACCTATTTTTGTATGTATAAACTCAATGCCCAAGAAATAGTGCAACACACCAAGATCTTTCATGTCGAATTCCTGCATAAGAAGTTTCTTTACCTCTTTGATGCTTTCTTCATTATCACCACCTACAATCAGGTCATCAACACAAATAGCCACAATAGTGATGCCATCATCAGCCTTCCTTGCATATAGTGAGTGATCTGCATCACACATAGAGAACCCAATGCTGGTTAAGTAATCAGCAATCCTTGCATGCCATGCACGAGGGGCTTGCTTCAGCCCATACAAAGCCTTTTGCAACATGCAAACATATTCTGGATGCTTTGAATCTTCATATCCTTGTGGCTGGTCCATATATACTTCTTCCTGTAACTCACCATGTAGGAAAGCATTCTTCACATCCATCTGATGCAAAGTCCATCCTTTTGCTGTAGCTAATGCAACAAGTGTTCTGACAGTAGATATTTTAGCTACAGGGTTGAATGTTTCCTCATAATCAATGCCATATGTCTGTGCATAACCTTTAGCTACCAATCGTGCTTTATACCTGCTTATGCTACCATCAGCATTATGCTTTACCTTGTAAACCCATTTGCAGCCTATGGCTTTCTTTCCTTGTGGCAATGGAACCAGCTTCCATGTATCATTTCCATAAAGTGCAGCCATCTCCTCATCCATAGCTTTTTCCCAATCTGCATTACCAATTGCATCTTCAAAACAATAAGTTTCAGCATCTTGTATTACCTTTGTCATGTAGGCATAATGGCGAGCAATGTAACTATCATATGTCAATCGTTGCACTGAATTACGCATCCTCCCAGATCTTCTTGGTCCTGGGTCACTTCTTCTTGTATGATCTGCATGTGCCCTTCTTACTCCTGGAGTCTTCACAGAGGGCAATCCAAGTTCCTCATCAATACTCTTTTTTGAACCACTTGAATCTCCATCAACATCTTCAAAACCTGCACCTGTTTTACTACCAGCAGAAAGCTTTTCTTTACCTTTCTTGGATGTATTTGATGAATTTGCTGGACTGAAATTTCCATGCAATCTTCCACTCCATGGATTTGAGTTGGAACTATTGCTTGGTGATGCATCTGGTCCACTCAAAACTTGAGATTCTGCACTAGATTTTTCAGCATTTTCTTTGTCATTTGGTTCAAGATTCAATCCTTCTTTGGCATCTGCATAGAAGCTTGACATTTCATCAAATACCACATCTCTGCTCACCTTCACCTGTCATGTGAGTGGGTTATAACATTTGTACCCCTTTTGCTCAAGGGAATATCCAATGAAGACACATTTTTTTGCTTTCGGATCAAGCTTCGTCCTCAACTCATCTGGAACATGTACATATGCAATACAGCAAAAAACTTTCAGATGTGATAAGTTTGGCTTTTTACCTGTAAACTTCTCTTCAGGTGTAACTTGATGTACAGCAGTAGTCGGAGTTCTGTTCATGATGTATACAGCAGTATGCATAGCTTCTGCCCAATAACAATGAGGTATATTCTTCTCAGCCATCAAAGCTCTTGCTATTTTTGCAATATGTCTATTTTTGCGTTCAGCAACACCATTCTGTTGTGGTGTGTACCTGCATGAAAATTGATGCCGAATTCCATGATTTTTTAGAAAACTGCTAAACTCATTTGACATGTATTCACCTCCTCCATCAGATCTTAATGTTTGAATGTACTTCCTTGTCTGCTTTTCCACCATAGCTTTAAAATTCTGGAAGTGAGTGAACACCTCGCTCTTCTCTTTCATGAAATATACCCATACTTTGCGTGTATGATCATCAATGAAGGTAACATAAAACCTGCAACCGCCCATAGATGTGGTCTTTGTTGGACCCCAAACATCTGTATGTACTACTTCTAGTGCATTCTCACTAACATGCTTGTCATGTGGAAATGATGCTCTTGACTGTTTACCAAATTGACATGCTGCACATACCTTTTGCATTTCTGCAACTTTGAAATCTGGTAGTCCATGGACAATCTCCTTTGCCTGCATCATTTTCAGCCTTTGCAATAATAATTAACTTTTTAGGCTTATAAGCATATATACAAACCAAGGGGAAAAGCCTCCTAAAGAGGGAAAAAAGTGCCCCAATGATCCTAAGTGTGTTCACACACATCACTACCGAAATATGTCAAAAACTACCCCCTAGGAGTGATGTAGTGAATAAGCAGCTGGCACTCATGTATAAGGAAGTGCCAAACTATGTGGAAAAAGATCAATCCACAAAAGAAAATAAGCCCAAAACTTTGCAGAAAGCTTCAAACCTCTCCCTATGTAGAGCCTTTGTGAAAAGATCTACAATGTTATTTTGTGTGGGTATATATGCCAAAATGATCTCTCCAACATAGAACCTCTCCTTGACATAATGATAGTACACCTCAATGTGCTTTGTGTGAGAATGGAACACAAGGTTCCTCACAAATGCCAATGCGCTATGACTATCAGTGAAGATGGTGGTGGCAGAAGACTGATCAACACCCAAATCAGCCAAAAGGCATCTTAGCTAGACACACTCAACAATCACAATGAAAGCATTAGGGGAAAAAATGAACCCTGCATGGGCCTTGTAAGGATCCCTAATTTTTAGGGATTAAGCTTAATTCTGTTCTTGTTTAAGGGGACGAAGTGCATTTAATAGGGCACTTTTTAGTAGGCTGGAGTAGGCTTTTTTTTAGGCTTCAGTAGGCCTCTCTCTTTCTTCTTCTAGAGAGAGAGAAAGAGAATCTACTTTCCACATCATCAAACTCGTACATATATTTGAATAAAAAAATGAATTTTTTTAAAAAGTCTCATTTTCAGTGTGTATTAACTCAAAAGGGCCTAATTTTTAATATATATGTCAGAAGTCACTTTTTTGGGCCCATTTTTTGAAGTTTCTTTTAGAAAAAGTATAATTTTCAAACTCCCTCCAAAAGTAAGTACCACATCTTCAAATCCGTGACTATGCTTCCCCCAAAAAATGACTTTTTTCAAATTTCATCATTTTCAGCCATACATAGTGGAAAAACACACTTTAACCCATAGACATACAAGAAATACACATTTTTTGAGCAAAACATATGCTTTAGAGTCCCTTCTAACCAGGTTTTCATCTTTGTTTTTGATATTGCTGGTCATTAGCAAAGATGGTGTTGACATGTATCACAAACTTCACAGTAGAACGTCTGCATGCTCTTGCATCAACAAGTATCCATATTCGTGTGCCTAGAGAGTTTGCTCCAAATACACGATGCAACAATGATGCCAATTCTCAAAATGAACGTCGTGCAGCTGGAGAAAAAAGTATTGATCTTTGGGCTCATGGTTCACTATATCCTCTTGATCCAATATCTTCTTACCATCCAACATTCCATAACCTCTCAACTTTACTTCAGTTCATTGGTGCGGGTGAAGCTGGACTATTAGGTTACTGCAAGCGATTATCTACACATTCACTTGCTACTGCTAAGTATTGGTTCCAACAATATCACATCCATCATATGAGGGTGGTCACTTTAGAAAGCACAATCATATCTTTACAAAAACAACTTGCAGATTTGGAACAAGATATTGAAGCAAAACAAAGCACAATTTCAAAGTTAACTGCCAATCTCTAGCAGTTGAAAGAGACTCCACTTGGTATGAGACATAGGAAAAGACCATTTTCATCCTTTGATGCTCTTTCAAAAGGTGGTGGAGCACGCAAACGACGTATATATGCAACAAGGTGAGTGTTTGTTTTACTTTTATATGTTTTAATGAAGATTTGTAATGGAATCTTTCATTGTGTAGGTCATTTATTCAAGACATAACTGCTTCATCAACAACACAAGACCAATTCAAGCTGAGGAATAGCTGTATAAACACCAAAGAAATCACTTCTGCTTTAGAATCACGCATAGGAAAGTGTATTAGAGTTGTTGTTGAAGCTGAGTTTTCACAGAAGTTTAAAAACCTTATCACAATGCAAGATGTGCAGGCAATATGTGATGATGCAGGCATCAGTAGAAATGGGTATACTGCAATGTACACCCTTCTCAGGCAAGCCTTACAATCACAAGGTATTTCTCAAAGTATATTTCCATGCCCATATAAAGTGTCTATCAAAAAAAAAAAAAACTTCAAATGAGGATGTGACTCGTACTATTGGACAATATTTATTCATAGAAGAAACTATGCCTGCCTCTGTTTATCATCCAAATATTCCCAAGAAGCAATAAAAAATCCTATCTACACAAGGATTTACTTACACTAAATTCAACAATATATTTGTGGATCTTCAGAAGCTTCAACAAGCAATGGTTCACTTTTATAGTTCAACAATCAAAGGTACCCCTACTACATTTTATTTGGTGTTGAAGTTTTATTGCGTTCAAGTGTCATATTAAGATAATGTTTTCTCTTTTGTGTAGACTGTAATGTTAAGTGAAAGTTCATACTGAAGCTTGATGAGTGTCAAATCATAAAGGGTCGGCAACTAGAAAGGTTGAGTGTGACGCTAATGAATGAAATTATGGACCATGCAATGAGTGATGAAACTTTAGGAGGGAGGGACCATTTGACTTACAATGTGCAATCAGAGAGAGATATCTGGTGGTTAGGTGCTATAGAAGTTCCCAAAGAAACAAACAATGTTATTTCGTGGATTTTTAGTAGGACTCCATGGATTACGATCTCTTCTCAAATACATGGGAAAAAGCTTTCTGTAGATGATATAGGTGATTTTGAGGTAGAATGGCATTTGGATGGAGACCTTAAGAGTATAAAATGCATGTTAGGTTGTAAACAAGGAGCATCTTCTCTCTATCCTTGCCCATATTCTACACAAGGTTACAAAGGATCTAAGAGACAGTCTAAACCTGCAAGGGCATTGATGAGAGTTGATGACTCTGAAGAAATTGATGAAACAGACTCATCGAATCACAGGGAATGGGAGATATCACTTTTGAGGTGTCCAATGTTACAGGAACCGGCTCGTGATAAAATAAGCAATGATTGGAACCCCATTATCCCATTTCCATTAGTCAATGTTCACTTTTGTACTTTGCATGCATTCATGAGGATCTTTGATAGGCTTTTGAAGCTCCATGTTGAATATGCATTTGCAATGAAACCACTAGAGAGGTCTACAATAGCAATCCAAAAAATAGAGGATCTTTTGAATTCTATAGGTTGTCATGGTGGCCACGTATCTTTAGTTGTTAAGAAGTATGGTGAGTCTCAACAGATTTTACAACAAGTTTCAATGACTGGGAAGAAGGCAAGATGTTTCTTTAAAAGAGATGTGAATATTCAAGATGATGGGAAATGGGAGCTTTGGAAGGACCCCTATTCAATTACAACAGACAAAGATAGTCAGGTTGATCTCATTAACAAGCGAAAGAAGGTTTGGTCATCGTTCGATCAATTGTTACATTTGATGTGTTTGTTTCCACTAATGCTTCACAACGAGAATTATTCCAAGTGACTTTGAAGGAGTTTACACAGTCATTCATCTTATCTTGGGAAGAAAGCAACATTACACATTACATAGTAAGTTTCGCTTACATTTTTTTATTTGGTCTTAAACACTATGTGTATATCTTATTGACCAAATCATAGCATATTCTTTTTGCACATGGGGCATATTTTATGAATCGATATGGGTCACTGGACATTTTTAGTACACAAGGAATGGAGAAGTCACATTACAGGGCTAAAGGTGTTTACTTTAAAGACACTCGTCATGGGGGTGGTCTACTCCAATCAAACTATTTAGAAGAAATGTTCAATTGGTTTTTTCATGCGACATTCGCTAGAAAATATGTAATGGAACGAGCATGTGAGTCACGAATAGCAAAGATTACACGAAAGCTACAACATGATATTGCAAGAGAGAAGTGGATGCCATCGTCAAGACCCGTACATCATGCCCAATGGCGTGCACAAAGAATCCGCGAGGGTTCTGCTTGGAAATAGTTTCCAAACTCTTAAAATGCATTATTCTTTTCAAGGTTTTTATAACCCCTTTCACTTCAAATAAAATTTTACTATTTTTGTGAATATACTTTTAATGTCTTAAAACTAATTTTTATCCATTTAAATGTGAACATGACAATTCTTAAGTGAAAGCCTATAAATAGAGGTGTCCTTCCTCATTTTACCACTTTACAACCTAAGAGAATGGCACGCACAAAGCAGACTACTAGGAAGGATCATGTCATCTACCCTAGCCATGTGCAAGGTACTCATCACCCAACATGGATGACACCCCACAAGAAGCGTCGAACCACAAGCAACTCTTCCAGACAAAACTCGGGTGCAGGGACACAGTCCAGTAGCATTCCATCACGGGGGGATGAAGCTTCACCAGAGAGAGATTATCCCAAGAAATAAATTATTCCCCTCTCGCATCTGATGATGAGCCCCCAGTCAGGACACCAATCAAGGCAAGGCCCAAACAACGAGGACATAGGCAAGTTGTGATTGAGACATCAAATTTATCGAGTTCCTCAGATGAAGAAAGTATAAATGAGCCACCATGGAACAATGATGATATCCCCGTGAACCATCGAGTAGCACAAGGAGGCAAGACACTCCCCCCCAGGACAAGGACAAAGACCAACCAATGAAGAAAGAGAGCAAGGTCGGGCAGAGGAAGTAAATGATGAGGTAGGACCATCTAGGCGTCCTCCAACAAAAACATATCTAAATAGTTCAGAAATATATCTGACACAAGAAAACATAAAATATTGTAGAGTAATACTTACAATTCACAGGATATCTCATACTACTAGAGTTTTCAAGTTTCATAGTTGCCATTGTAAAAACATGTTGTACAATAGCAACCATCCCTTTGTCTCTGTGCTTCTTGAAGCCAAGTAACTTTCCCTTCCAATGAAGATCTAAGTTTCCATGATCTCTAACTCGATGAGGCCCAACTCTAGAGGGTTGCATGTACACCCATGCACCTTTGGAGTACTCATGTGATAGCCACTGTCCATCTGTGGCTTTGATATTGTGACATCTTAATGTGAGGATTTCATCTTTCGGTCGCCTAGAAGCTTTAGATGTTGCCATTGAAGCTAAAGGTCTTCAAGCTACAATAGTAATTTGAGATAGGAGATGCAGGTAGGTTGGAGTGTAGAAACAGGAACTTCAATGGTGTGCTACAAAGTGAAACGAGTGGAGAAAGATGACTTTTTGGGACCTGGGTATGAAAATGTGAGTTTTAGGAGGGAAATAACTCTTTTTTGAGTGTTTTTGAAAAAACTCATTTTTTTCAGCTCAAAACATGCACGGATTTTGAATTTGGGGTCAAAAAGAGTTTTTGACCCTAAAACGTAATAGGGGGTCCATTTTCAAGTGTTATGATGAGTTTTTTAACTTTTTAGAAATTTTGAATTTTTGGGCCCAACTGAGTTACGAGATTCCTTCTCTCTCTAGAGGCAGCTCATTAAATAAGGGAGAAATATGTCCCCTCTCCCCCCTTCAGCCTTGTATTTTTTAGGGCATAGACTGTGGCCACCACCCTCTTCTGATTGGTCCATCACTAATAACTCCTTAATCTAAAAGGCCCATTCAGGGTTCATTTTTTCTCCTAATGGTTTCCATATAATCAACTTCATAAATAGAAGCCACAATAGGATGTTTCTTGGTCAACCAAGATATGCATGAGCTACCAAGCATGAAGCAAAAACCACTAGTGGACACACGAGTGTCATATCAACCAACCCAATTTAAGTCAGAAAAAGAATGTAAATCTATTGGTAATGATCCCCACTTGGGATAAAAAAATCCAAGTAGCTAGGTACCACTCGAAATAGCAAAAGATGTGATTAACTGGTTTCCAATGCTTGACACCTGGGAAATACAAAAACATTCTCATATGAGAGACAAAAAACTGAATATCAGGCTGAATTATGCATAAGTAAATCAAGCATTCAACAACCTTGTGATAGAGAACAACATCAAATGCATCTCCACCATCATGAAGACTCAACCGTAAAACTATTTCCATAGGAGTGCCAATATGTTTGCAATCTTCAAGGCCAAAACCTTGTAATGACGTGTCAATATATTTTGTTTGACACAAAGTTATTCCTCCATCAACTTGTATAAAATGAATGCCCACTAATGATGCAAATGCCCAAAATCTAACATCTCAAAAGAGGCATGCAAATCAGTCTTAAAATCAGCAACATGCTTCTTGTCAAGACCAGTGAGCATCATGTCATCAACATATACAATGATGGTTAGAAGTACATCGTGTACACTCTTAACATAGAAACTACTCTTGATTGGATTGTTCTCAAAACCAAGTGCAATCAAGTACGCATTATGTTTTCCTACCAAGCATGTGGTGCTTGCTTCAAACCATATAATGCCTTCCTCAACCTGCATAATTTGTTTTCGTGCCATTCTACACAAAACCATAGGTTGAAATACATATACTTCATCATGTAAGTCACCATTGAAAAATAGAGTTCTAATGTCCAACTAATGTACATTCCAACCACGATAAGCTGCAAGTGCAAATATGCTATGAATAGTGGTCATTTGACATGTGGGAGCAAAGGTCTCATCAAAATCAATGCCTCTCTCTTGAGCATAACCTTTTGCAACAAGCTTCACCTTATAGCTATCAAGTTTTGCATCAGGTTTATGTTTCGACGTGTATACCCATTTAGTGCCAATGGCCTTTTTGCCTCGAGGCAAATCACATAAAGACTAGGTACCATTCTTCATAATAGCATCATATTCTGATTGCATGGTAGCCATCCATTTTTTTGAATTCTTCATCAAAAGAAACAAGCTCATTCTCATCACAAAGACTAGAGGAAGCCATAGCATATCAATGTGATGCAAAGGAAGCTCGATGAGAGCTTAAATGAGTATGATATCAAAGAGGTGCATCTAATTTGCTATCTCTCAAAGTATGCACCAACCATTTAGGCATAATATTAGCCTCTTCTATGTCAGTGCTCGCATCAACAAGTGCATCATGTAAATATGCATAAGAAATGGAATGATCTGCATCATCATGTGGAACCTATAAAGGCAAAAGAAATGCCTCATTTGGACTAACACTTGATTGTCCACTTGTAAAAAGAGACAACAAAGTGTTATACACATCTTTCAAGCTAATTAACATCTCTTTAGTACATGAAAGTAATGACTAAATTGCATCTTCCTCAAAAACAACATCATGACTAACCAAAATGAGTTTAGTCTTAAGATGATACAGACGATAGCCTTTGCTTTCAAAACCATACCCAACAAAAATAAATTTCATTGCTTTATTATCCAATTTTTCGCATTGTTGTTAAGGCACTAATACATATGCAAGACAACCAAAGACATCAGATGAACAACATATGGCTTGGGACCATGCCAAACCTCATATAGATTGATAATTGAAATTCTTTAGTGGGATGCTTCTTAAGTACATATGTTGCACACATAATAACCTCAAGATAGAAGCTATGTAGTAAATCCTGACTTTTGACTGTACACATCACCATCTCCATGAGATACATATACTTTCTTTCATCAACTCCATTATGTTGAGGTGTATAGGACACTGTACACTGATGTTTTATCCCATGTTCAACCTTAAAGGCATTATAATGAAAAAACATGCATTCTCCCCCTCGATCAAAATGGAGGGTGTCCAATTTACACGTTGATAGATTTTCATCCATAACAAAGACTATTTGAAGCACATAAATACTTCAAACTTTTATTATGGATACACCCATGCATGCATGGAAAAATCTCTAAGAAAATAATAGCACAGTGGAATAGACTAGTAGATAGAGTTGAGAGAAAAACACAGACAAAGATAGATGCAATCTGATAGATAGAGAACTAGAATTCTAAAATTTCCAAGACAAATGCATCTACAATGATGTTGTTGTCCAACCATGCACTCCAAATGTGGAGCTTAGATGGCAATCTAGACAAACTCTAGATGAAGGGCTTACTAGTATGCAATGCTATGTAAAGCTCAACATGGGCCATGCTTATATAGCTTTTATAAGCGGAGTTGGTATAGATAAATGTATTCAGGAGATATAAAGTAGTCAACAAAATATACAATCCGACAATATCTCCCCCTCTGCACTCCCCCCATTAAGCCTCCATGGGGAAACCACATGGCACCACAATGCCCATATTTTGGCCTTGAATGGCAACCCATTGGCCTGAAAGTTTATGCCCTACCTAACCTAAAGGCTAGGATAACAAAGATCATCTATTACCATCAACAATCACACATAGACCTCATCAACTTGGAAGTTCGAGCCCGACAAATGTATGGGCTCTCACAATGGCTTCTCCTCATAATGGGGGCCTTACAACTTAGAGCACCAGGGATCACTTGTGGTCACTTGAGGCTAGACTATTGATTATATCTAACAAAATCATCAATAAAAGTCATGACGTAAAGGTACTTTCCAAAAGAATGTGTCTGCATAGGACCACAAACATCACTACTAACAAGATGATATTTATGAGTAGCTCGAACTGAACCATCTTTAGGGAAGGAAGAACGTTGCATTTTTCCCAAAATACAACATTCACAAACATGTTTAAAAGGTTCCTCACGTTTTGATAGATAGGACACCATTTTGATTTCTACAGGCATAGCAAACTAGCATAATTCCGAAGACCAAAGCATGCATGCCAAAGCTTTGCATCTGAGATAGCTTGAGAATCTTGAACTACACATGCTCAATCATTAATAGATTTTGCATAGTCTATGAGCTTATACAACCCATGAAAAAATGCCACAAGCAATAATAACATTGCCATTTGAGAGATACATTTGTCATAAACAAATTTGACAACCAAGCCAATCATCGCTAAAGTTGAAATTGACAATAGATTTTTCTTGATCTCGGGTACATAGAAAGCATATGATAATGTGAAAGAACTACCATCAATAGTAGTCAGAATGATCTTACCAACTCCCATTATAGGATAAGAGGAATATTCCTTATCGGAGAATGCTCAAGTAAATTGAAGAAGCTTCGTTGGGAGGTAATATGTTTGGTTTCCCCACTATCAAAGTACCAAACATTTGAGTCTATTGCAGACATACACTGCTCATGAGAAGGTGCATCATAGCTTCATACAATAGTAAACACACATTATTCATTTTGCACAAGAGTAGGAGACTCTATTTTAGGTTTAGAGACCTATGCAACAACCATTCCAACATCTTTCTTCTTTGTCTCTTTTGTAGCTAGCTTTGGACAACTCTTTATGACATGATCATTTCCTTTATAGTATTTGCGAAACTCTTTGTTCTTTTTTGTTTTCTTCTCATCTTTGTCTTCCTTCTTTAACTGTCCAGCTTGATATGTAACATGCATAATGGACTTGTTCTTCCTAGACTGATCTTGCTACAACAAAACATAGACTAACTCCTCAGATGTTGAGGCATTTGGATTGCCTTTCATCATCAATCGAAGAGTAGAAGCAAAACTCTAATATAAATTCAGAAGACCATTAAGAACAGTCTGCACAAGTGAACTATTTGGTAGAAACTTCATCAGTAAAAATCAAGTGCTCCTTCAAATCTTTGATCTTTGTCAAAAAACTATGCATGGAATCTCCTTCATTCATGTGCTCACTCTCCAACTGTTTTCAAAGATAAGCAACATGAGCCTCATTTCTTGCCTATTATAAGGTTGTAAGTGTATCCCAAGCATCCTTTGTTGTCTTGCAAGAGCAAATGTGAGGGATAATGGCATGTTTGATAGAAAAAGCTATCAATGCATGTGCCTGAGCATCTTTGCCATCCCAACAAAGTTGATTTGCAATAGGTGCAGTAGGAACCGCAACACAAATAGGAATTTGAAGATCATCATCTTCAACGCCATCTCCATCACCTTCAATAATTGTATTTGTAGGTGTAGTAGGGCATTTTTCAATACCTTGCACAATATTCCACAACCCTTTTGCTACCAATACATGACACATCATCTATGCCCATAACATGTAATTAGGACCATCCAACTTATCCTCAACATCCAACTTATAGAATACATCTTTGCTTTCATCCATGAATAGTGACTAAATACTCTAACGTAGAAAAATGATTGTATCTAAAAAAAAGTTGAATACAACTACCCTATCGAGCTCTACTAAACCTATGGTAGACTTCGAGGTGCTTGTACTGGAAAATTGAAACCTATATATATATATATATATATATATATATATGTTTGGCACAAAAGGACGACATTGCCTACATAGGCACTATGATAGTGCATTTGAAGGCCCTGAGTATGCTCACCAATCTTCATGTGATTCTAAGATTGTGACTGGAGGGGTGTCGACAACACCCTAGATGAAGTGGTGACCTACTCTGATACCAATTGTTGGAGTTTGAGGTATATGAAAGCACACGAACAACACAAGGAAGAAGAAGCATGGAGCACAACACAACACTAAATGAATTACCAAGTGAATATACAAGAATAATTAACCCATTAGGATTGTAGGTGTATATTAAAAGATAGGGAAAAAAACCTCCTAAAGAGCGAAAAAAGTGCCTCGGTGATCCTTATTGTGTTCACACACATCACTACTAAAATTTATCAACAAAGGAGTCATAATCACCAAGTACTCTCTCTCTCTCTCTTGCACAAATAAGGATTGATCAATCAATTTTGCAACCATATGTTATGTATTACATTGCATGCATGGATAAGGATTGATCAATCATTTTTGCAACCATGTGTTATGTGTTACATGCTACTAGTAGACTAGGAAAAAAGTCACTTCTATGATTTTGACCTTCTTGTTAAGAGCTTCCTTTGGAACAAAAATCATAACCATTCACTAGTGCTTTTGGCATAGCCTTATGTATATCAGTCCAAAGTTGTCGGAGGCCTTAGGATTCTACAACTTGAAGTGCACAAAAAAGCAAGAAGATCTACCTTTATGATGAGATTTTTGTTCGATTACTTCATCTTTATGGACTCCTATATTCTTGTGCCTTATAGGAAACACCAAATCAACTACATGGCCACTTTGAAGCTAGATAATTAGAATATATATATTTTTTTTTGCATGCACTATTTTGTAGCTTGTCCTTCACCATGAATTTCATGATTGTTAGTTTAAAATCCAGAGTGTTATGGTTCTCATTAGTATTTACTATCATTTTTGAGGGTGAGAAGTAAAGTTTTCATAGAGGTAGCATATAGAAGAAAATGATTTGATCATATAGTTTTTTTGCAAAAATTATGAATTCCCTATTTCTATTCATGTTTTATCTACATGGCATGATTGACTTTATGATAAGCGTACAAAATGGTGGATGGATAAGAGTTGCATTTGTTACACTCCATTGCTTCTTGCAAATGACATATCTAGTCGAATGTAATTCCCCTTGGAAGCTCAAGAAATCCTTTATTTGGTGGAATCTTGATTACAATCTTTTCGAAACCTGGATTATCATTTAGTATAAAAGACTTCATGTGGAGGATTTTTGTCGGTCATTTTGCTTTGCGAGCATTCCTATCCAAGCATGGTGTTGATAGTGTCTATTGCCTTCACTATATCTCTTATGAGGAGAACATGCAACATGCTTTTTGGAATAGTATTCATTTTGAAAGATGTTGGAATGTGCTCCTTGTATGGAAAGAGAAGCCCACTAAATTCAAATGCACTTTCCTGCTTTTCTCGTCTCTCATTAGAATACTTTTGGATGCTCCATATGTATATTCTCTATATTGTTTGGAACATATGGCACCATAGAATTAATAATGTTGTCATTTCCCCCCATGAAAATTCCACAAAATCAGGCTACACTTGGATATTCATGTGGTTGAAGTGTGGACCATGTAAAAATAAAAAGAATCTTGGATAATGTTTAGGGGGTGCACATATCAAGTGATCTTATAAAGATCTAGAGCATTTTGGACGAGGCATGCTGAAGAAAAAATGTGCATGATAATTACATTTGGATGTGTTATAGAAAATTTATTCGATGATGACACAAAGTTCTTTTAATTATGTACTTAGTTTCCAATTTCTTACAAATCAGCCTTTGGGTCATATCATTTTAGAGATTTCTAGTGTATATGGGAGGCATTGCTTCCCTCACTCTCCTTTGTACATACTTTTAGTAATGCAATATATTGGAAATTCTTATAAAGAAACACATGTGCACACACACACACACATATATATACATCTTCACATATTTGCACATCACTTATGATTTTTGTAACTTCATACTACACTTCTAGATATAACATGAACATATTTTTTACAAAGTCTCTTAAAAAGACGTGTTGATAATCTTTCTCAAAAATTTGAAACCCAAAGAAGGAATGTGACACCAATTTGGATCTTTTTTTGTAAGTCTTTGCATGAACATTGTGCTTTGTAGATATATCACTTTTTTGTTAGCGAATTTGAGGCTAGCCCCTTGATATTTAAATTGGATAGACCCCAACAAATGTAATCATGAGGTCAACTACAACTTTTATCGAGTTCAAATTGTCTTTTAATTGTATGAAGGCTAGTAGTTGAACTTTCGATCAATTGCGATCTAAATATCCTCAATCCAAACAAAAAGCATCTACTAAATAAGTTTCCAAGCTCATTGTGGAAGATTTTGCAAATATGAGTGATAATGAAGATTGATATTTGTTTAGAACAGCAGATGTTCGACACTGAAATAAAGGAAAAAGTTACAAGTGCATTGATGGATATGATCGTGTTCATGTAAACTATTGGATATGTTTTCTTCACTAATTCAAGCACCAATAAGCTTTAACTACCATTTTTGCAACAAGATTTAGACATTGCAATAAATCTAGGAATTCAATATGAATATCTATTTCCAAAGCTCAATGCATAACTTAGGTTTGGAAATTGTGCACGTCAAGATTATAAGCTCATATTGCCAAGATATTAGCATATTGGACCATGGAAAGAAGTGAAGTTAGTGCCTTGTTCCCTTATCCTAAAAGGCTCCAAATTATCTTCAATTTTGTTTACAATTCTTTTGTAAGACCACAAAAGGAATATTTGACTAGAACTTTGATAAGGAGCACAAACAATGTGTTAGCATAAGTGATTCACTAAGTATAATAGAGTTGATAGTGGAGCCTCATTATGACTACGTCAAATCACACTTTTTCGAATCGGTGATGGACGTAGATCTTAGTAAAGTTCATGTGCATTCAAGTTTCATTAAGATCCCAAAGTAATGTTATGTAGAATCATTCACCTTACTTTCTTGAATGAGTAGGTTTGACTTGCATATCATATTCTCCCAAGAGTGTGTATAAGTTCCCTCCACCTTCAAACACATATTTTTCTAAGAAGGAATCACTCAAGGGAGACGAGTGTTAGTGCCTTATTCAATGTCCCAGCCTTACAAGATATTTGATAGGTGGAATAAACCAACATATGTCTATCAGGCCTTTCTAAGCAGTTAATGATCGACCCAACCCTTGTTAACTATATATATGTGAAACCCTCAGCCAACCATTGCTATTCCAACTAGTGTAAGCTCTTCACCTATCTTCTATCTATGCGGCCATCTAAGCTCCATAGAGAATGCACAAGTGCATAGAGCCATCCCTATATCAACTATTTGAAGGATTAGAATTGACATTTTTCTTATCTATTGTGTACTCTTTGTCTCTTGCTTAGTTTTTGTTTGCTACATCATTTGTTATCTTTCAGTGCGATAATAGAGCAGAAAGCTTATATAGCAAAAAACTAGAACTTTCTTACTAATAAAATGTACAAATATAATTGATTGTTAACCATGCACTATTAGAATACAATTCTATGTCAATCTAGAAAATTCTGGATGAGAATTTACAAAGTAGAGATATGTTTGCTCAACTCAATGCTTGGAGACCATGGAAAGAGGTGGCCTTACATAGGTGGTGTTTGTGCGGTTTCACATGAACAGCATTGCCACAACATAGCGTCCGTATGGAAACTTGTATAAAAGATTTGCCAACAAGTATTCCGAACTAACCAACTAATTTCATGAAAAACAAGATGGAATAAAACAATGCAATAAGTGGTCATGGTCAAAATGAAACTCAAATTCACAATCCAAAATATTTTGAGCCTCAAAGTGAGGCTTGTTTGTAAGTTAAAGCATTGATAATTTTACCTTGCATTACATACCAACCTAACCAAAATTGCACTTGCCAACAAGCAGAGTCTACCTAAACCATCTACTAAACAGATAAGGTCCAATCGAAAATGTGACCTAAGATTCCCACCAATGAGGCAATGCACGGTTCAACAGCCTTTTTTTCAACTTGGAATTCATAAGAAGTAATGCCTGACTACAACGAGGCATCAATTCAACAAGTGAAACCTGTGCAACTATAATCTTTGACATAATAAAATTCATGCTAGGGGCCTAAATGAAAAATAAATCTTAAATAGATACATATAGGCTGAGGCTATTCAAGTAAAAAAAAGCAATAAACTAATCAAATAGCTTCTAGGAGATGAACAGTAAATATGAGTGATGTTATTGAGCTAAGTAAATGCTATTACTGTGCTGCCACTCATAATTGTTTATCCATGTAAATATGTGTGATGTTACTGAACTAAGTAAATGCTATTTGTGTGCCACTCACTGTTTTTAATCCATGCACCCAGTTGGTGATATCCGATGGGGTGGTATGCCCTTCATATTTGAAGGTTATCTCAGATTAATACTTGTGTTTTGCATTACCAGGTTGATGCGTAACAAAATATTTACAATATTTTTAGGGCTCGCTGTCCAAAACCAAAAGAAACACATCTATCCAAAGTCAACCATGCATATGCCCTTCATCCCTCAAAATCAAGGTACATATTGCCATACATACAAATTAAATCAAATAGCTTAAAATCTGCTATGACTAGATGCTTCACACAGTGAAGAAGTCTCCTATTGTCTCTCAAGCTCATTCAAAGTCTTAATTCAAGAATGCCACTAAAAGTTCCTATATTATTATTTTGTACTGAACAGAATTTAATCTAAACTCACTGCTATATAAGAACATAGGTATGAATATTCATTTCATATAACTCGATAGTGAATAGCACTCTGAAAAGGGAGCCCAATAAATGGTAAAGCATAACACACATGTAAATTTAGACATTTCAATCACCTCCCAGGATGCTGCAACATAAAAATCTTATATCTTTTGCATGTAGCCAGTAAAAGTTATGACAGTCAAGGAAGAAAATTGGCAATTTTACATCAGATGTTTGTCTGGAAGTCCCTATTCATGTTCATTCCATGTGTTCAATGAGTAACAAATGTTGCAACTTTTGTGCATCATGAAGGCTCGACCATGAGTTAGAGTGATTCCACGTGCATTCAACATGGTAGTGAAGCATAAATCATAAACAATACCATCATACTGAGAAACCATCACATATTCACTCCATGAAATGCACATCATGGACTAACTGTTTCCATTAAATGATGTAGCAGAACATCCATAAAGCATGAATGTGCAGGATAATCTGCTACAAAGCATAGCATATACTGATAACTAGGCTAGGAATCAAAGCAATCAGAATGTCATAAATCTTGGAGAAGCAAAACATGATACAGAGCTTTTACTTCTGCCTTCTAAATGTGTTTCACGTGTGATAACCATGAAAGCATCAGGAAATGTACAATGTACAAGTAGATTACATCCTATTGTAGGAAATAACCAGACAGGAAAAGGCAGAAGAAGAAGAAAAGGGACCCATAGATGAGAAGGCTCTTCTGGCCAGAGGTGAGAGAGTTTGTGCCCAGACCATAGTTTTGGTTTTCAGCAAATCCAGCTATCTCCACACTCTTGGAATTAAAGTAGGACTGAGGTGCTCCACATGTAGGGCAACGCCAATCCTCTGGTAACCGATCAAATTCTGTACCCGCAGCCACTGGGTACATTGGTTCTCCCTTGGACTGATCATACAGATAGCCACATGATCGGCATTCCCAAATTCCAGTATTGAGCACTGCAAATTTCTCAGCCGCTGCACATGACACTCAACAGTCAAAAAACTGTAAATATTTTGGAGGGGGCGGGCAAGGAGCTTGAGCCTATCAGAACCTTGCACATTAACAATGTCAATGTAAGTAAACTATGCAACTTTCACTTGACTCCACATATCAATCCAGCCTCAAGGATTATTGCCTTGGCCTTATAATCAAGTTAGCTTACCTTATTAAACCTGATGTCAGGTTGATGCACACAGATCAAAAACAGGTTTACATATGTTGCTTTTTAATTATATAATCTGGATTTTGAGCATATCAAATAGAGTTAATTTTCCAAAGTACATTATTATGAAAATTTTCTTTCGAGTCCCCAGTGCCTAGGTGGCCGCAGTGCAACGTCCGCCTCCTGGGGCCAGGGGGAGTGTTCGACCCCTGCCTGGCACCTGTGGGACCCCATACCTTCGTGGTATGGATGATATTGGGGCAACGTTTGCCCTGTGCTTTCGACTTCGCTGATGACTTCGTGGACTGTGCTCGACTCCGTGGACTGCACTCGACTCCGTGGAACCTGTCTACTCTGTGCGACTCCGTTGATTATGTGGACTCCATGCGACTTCACTGATACGTTCAGGCCTTAGGGCTGTCCCTTCCCATGTTCTACCCTCGTGGGCCTTTGGACTCCGTAATGCCGGCCGTGCCAGGCATCTAACCCCAGCTTTGTGGGATACTGGGGATCCCATGGGTACTAAACCCACCTTCACTTGTACTTTCATTCAATTCAAGCTAATCCGGGAGAGTAGGCCCAAGGCCAAACTTCCTTGAGGGGGGGGGGGAGTCTTTCAAGGTAACAACTGATTTTTAAGTATATAGATTCAAAATATAGGCAGAACTATAAGAGGGAAGGATAAGCTTGCAGAAGCAACACAGTGCACCAATCCTAGTGTGCCATTGATGCATCATGCACCAACCCAAGACCTCCATGTCCCAAGTCTTGGCACAAAAATATAGCTTCCAAGTGACATTCGCACAAGCTTATGTGGTAGCCACCTTACTTTAAAATTTGGATTTTTGGTGTCCCCTGTCTCATATATACAGGTTTGAATTCATGTTTAAATATCTCCCAAACTAGGAAGAATGTGATAAATGCCATTGAAGAGACTTTTTATCCCACAATGTCCAGAATAGCAAAAAGAACACAGCAGAATTCACAATATTTCTAGATACTATTGTTTCTAAAATAAAAAAAGCCAATTTGGCCATCCAGCCATTGCAATGATATTGAATCCTCAACTCTATTTACTACATGCTGATGGACTTACTAGTTGATTGGACAGGCAGATCTTAATCTGAGTAACTCATCCATCTGGGCACTTTGTACCCTAAGTCCCATGCTGATAAATTGATTATCTCTTGAATACCACGAACAACAAAGAAAGAAGAACAAAAAAGGAGGACTAAATTATGTGTACAATTACATATGAAAAGACATGTGTTGATGACCTACCCCTTTCTAAATTTGAGAAGATGATCTCCATTTGATGTTAAGCATGTGAAGCAATACATGCACAATAAAGAGAGGGGATTCCAGAATTAATAGTAATCTTCACAAGATATCACCCCTAGTGTGATGAGAGAGCTTGAAATGAGGGGCAACAGCCCTATGGGTTAAGGGAAGAGAGCTTGTACAGTGAGAGAAAGGGAGAAACTACATATGAGAATAGACAAAACGGGTAGAGAGAAAATGAATTGTGGAGAGAGAGAGAGAGGTGGAGAAAGAGAGGTAGATATACACAAGATCTACAAAGGGTCTTATCACTTGTATTCACTCTTCTATTGATGTGAACCCAAAGGGCCTTTTTATACAAGTGAGGGGATAAGCTTTGATATTTACAAGAAACTTCTAGAGAATTCTTGAAAGATCCCAAAAGTAAAAAAAAATTATGGTGGAAGTTTCCGGACGCTTCTTTTAAAGTATCTTCATTAAAAATCCACATTTTTTGCTTTTCTTTTTGGAAAAAGAAAATTCAACAAACACGTTTTTGACCCTTTTGAAAAACAAGGGTTGCTGTTATAAAATTGAAGCCTATGCATTAAGAATTAAAACCTTACTTTTAGAAAAATTAATAGAAGCTATATATAGCTTTATCCCAACAACCTCCCACTTAAAGGCTTTAGTAGGTGGCTGGAAATGAGCTCATGTTACTCCACTAGAGTCATTCAATGCTCATGCTGAGATTTTCCGAGGCTTTTTGTTTGCATATATGAAAGATTATCCTTTATATGAAGTTTAGTCAATGTGACCTATCTATCTTCAATAGGTTGTCTAATGAAGTGATATCGTACATCAATATGTTTTGTGTGTGCATGAAACATGGCATTCTTAGCCCAGATGTGTTGGAAACAATGTCAGAATAGCACAAAACCCTAATTTCCAGCAACCCTAATTTTTGGGTTCTTGGCTAAATTTTAGTCACAGAAGCTCAAAAAAATTTATTAGCTCATTAGACAGAGCTTGAAGAGAGCTTTCATTTGGTATATTACATCCAGTCATCAGAGGTCCAGATAAGAAGAAAACCCTAACCCTAATTCTGTGCAAACAGGGTTTTTAGATCATTTTGTTCCTCTCATCTTCTACATCAAGAAAAGCATTTTCTCATCACCAACTAATGCACCAGATAAGAGATCGCTGCTGTTTTCCACGAAAAGCCCATCGCAATTTTACAAAAAGAAAATTATGGCAATTAAGAAAAACTTATGGAAAAAACTTAGCTATAGATGCTTTTTGCGCATGCGATAGTCGTTTTATGAAAAGCTATCGTGGGGTCACTCAATAACCTATATAAACAAGGCTTTGGGTCACTTCATGCATCATTGTTCAAGGATCGTTGGTGATCAACCCAAGCTTGAAGGTCTTCTACACTTGGAGGAGGTGTGCTTTACCTTTGGTGCAACATTGGAGGAGATTTTGCCAGCCAACCATCAACATTTTGCTGAGTCATTGTGAGTAGCAAGTCTAATTTCAGTTTCTCACTTCCTAGGTCATCAATTTCTGATTTAGATTTCTAAAACCCTAATTACAGAATTAGGGTTTGTTGTAAAACAGTTCTAAACTGTTCATATTCACTCTATTCTCACACATGCACTTTCTACATACCTCTTAGGCACTTTATAAACAAACTCTTGTATCTAGAACCTGAATTTCTGCCTAGATTCACATTTTGTATCCAATTTCAGCATACATTTAATTTTGTATCATCTACACACATTGTAATTTGACATTAATATAAGATGGTGTGGGCAAGCATTCTACCTTACTGTTACACTTGGAAAATCTTGTCTATTCTCACTCATGTCTTTTCGAGTCTTAAGGTGTGTATGCTGGAAGATCCTGTAAACCTGTTATTATTCTTCTCAAGGCCCACCCCACTTCCAACATTTGGAATGTCTAACTATCCAATGACGAGTTTTATGATAATGAATTTGTTAGTATCTAAAGACTTGTGGAATATTGCCAACAACACTTATCCAAGGCCAAGACAAGTAGCTGAAGATGTTCCTTTATCTTCTAGAAGACCTTCTGTACCAATTTCTACTCAACACAAGGTTAGTGAAGAAGAAGAAACTCTTTCATCATCTGGAGACTGTGGGACTACCAGATTAGTTCCTACAGAAGAGCGATCCAAATGGGATTCAAGGGATGCATAAGCACTTTCATGCTATGGGAGTCAAGAGGCATATTATACTCCAAATCAGGCCTTGCAGAACCTCTCGTCAGGCTTGGTTGGAGTTTAAGAATATCTATCAAAGTAGAAACCTTGCTAGGAAAGCTCATCTAAGAAGACAGCTAGGCAACACAAAGATGAAAGTTGGTGAGTTAGTTCAGTCACACATTTTGAAGCTTAAAGACGTACGAGATCAATTACTCAATGTTGGAGTCAATATTTCAGACGAAGAGATGGTAAACACACTTCTAGACTCATTTCCATCTTCATATCATGTTTTTGTTACTTCTTCATCTCTCTCTACAAGAAATAGAGAACTTCCATTTGAAGAGTTGCAATTCCTGTTATCTCAAGATGAAGATCAATATAAGAATTTGGAAGAGAATGACGAAGCCAGGTTATCGTCATCAAAGGGTAAGAAAAAGAAGATCACAAAGAAGGAGAAGAGTCAGCAAACTAAGAAGGAAAGTAAGTCTTCTAATCCTAAACCTTCTAGTCCTTCCCCTATGACTTCCTCTACACTCAAAGAAAAGTCCGCTACTACATCTACTTCAAAGAAAGGAATTTGCCATTACTATAAGAAACCATGTCATTTCATAGCAGAAAAGACAAGGAGGATTTATAATGAGAAGAAGAAAGCGCCAGGTAATAATGTTGAAGATGAGTCAAAACCTACGTCTTCTAAGGAAGAATCTTATGCATGTATTAGTATTTAAGAATTAGCTTTTGATCATGGAGCATTAAATGCAATCTCTGATAATCCTTGGTTTTTTTATTATGGAGCTACTAAGCATATGACAGGTTGTAGAAAGGTATTTTCTTCTCTTACTAACTCTTTAGAGAGAAGAGTGACCATTGCAGATGCATCATGACTTGGATGTTGTAGGTGTTGGAGAAGTGAATGCTAAGTCAAGAGAAGGCGGAAATTTCACATTTTTTAATGTACTTTATGTTTCGAAAATGAAGAAGAATTTGCTCTCTATATCTACTTTCTTGGCTCATGGTTTTAAAGTTGTTTTTAAGAAACATTCATATAAGATCCTCTCACCTAATGAGGAGCATTGTCTACTTCAAGGTGAAAACAGAAGCATATCCAAAATTAGTCATGCTAATGTTGTTAAGTCTTCTACACCTAAGGAGAGCTATTGATCACATCTTCATTCTGCGTTACCTCATTGATGGGGCAAAGGTGCCAAAGAAGCAATTATATTGCTCCTTTGTGGATTTTCGCAAAGCCTTCGATACGGTGCGACGAGAGAGACTCTTTCGACGTCTTCATAGCTTGGGGATTCCATCAAAGATGATTTGGGCTATCTACACACTCTACGAGGGAGTGACTTAGAGAGTACGGTGTTCGGGGGGTTATCAAAGGCCATTGCTAGCATAGTCGGTGTTGAGGAGGGCTGCCCCCTCTCTCCCACTCAAGGACTACATCCTACGGATTGGCGGAGAGGGAGGGGACCTTGTAGGTACACCGATACACATTCTTTTATAAGTTGATGATATTAAATTGTTTTCAGAGTCCACGAAGGGGCTAGATCACCACCTAGGTGTCTTGGATGAGTTTTGTACACAAAAGGGGCTGACAGTAAACTCTTGGTAAGACCAAGGTTATGATCTTCCACACCTCTTCTATGGTGAGGAATGTAGCGGGCTTTGCGACAGCCGGAGGATAGATAGAGGTGGTCACTTCATATGTCTACTTAGGAGTCACATTCACGAGCCTACCTGGTCCATTCAGTATGAGGTAGGCTGCCACATATAGGCTCACACAAGGATATGCAGCTTTGGCCATGTTAGAGAAGAGATGTCATCACACACACTTCCACGATCCCGTACGAAGCGGTGGCTATTTGACACACTAGTCACACCAATTATAACGTATGCAGGGACCGTTTGGGCTCGAGGTCTCACAATCACCTAGTGGAATGTGATTGAGAGGCAGTAGGTACACATGATTTCCCGACTATTCCGAGGGAAACAATCACTCCCACACGACATCATCAGAGCAGAGATGGCTTCTCCTCACATGGCGGCAGAGGCACTATTCCAGACTATATGTTTCATTCCGAGGATAAGGGAGCTCCCAGCTCATAGACTCACACTCCCACACGACATCATCAGAGCAGAGATGGTTGCTCCTCACTGGCGGTAGAGGCACTATTCCAGACTATATGTTTCATTCCGACGATGAGGGAGCTCCCAGCTCATAGACTCACACACAGAGCATTTGAGGCCACGATATAGTCTCTGAGTCAAGGTATGAGAGAGATTGGTATTCTCAAGTTAGGGCATGGTTTGATGGCTATGGATTGGACCATCTTTCTAGTATGACCCAGGTTCCCCCCACATTCACCTCTCACATAATGAGATGAACACTGTGCTTAGACAAGATCTCAGGAAGCTTAACACTAGTCGGACATGGTTCACTTCCGGCTTAGGATTCAGATTGTCACATTACCGAGACTAGTTCTTGGACTTTTTCGCCAATGGTTTCATCCAGAGACCACATTACATGGACACATACATGCCTCATAGTTCGAGGGTGGCGACTAGCAAGCCGAGGGTTTCATCACACCGACTAGAGATCGAGACTAGCACATAAGCAAAGACTCCCAGAGAGGAAAGGATTTGTCGGATATGTGGGGTAGAGATAGAGGATGAGGACCATTTTGTATGAAGATGTGGGGCATATGATGATATCAGGAGGAGATATGAGGCTTTTTTTATTAGACAGCCTACCCTTACTAGAGCATAGTGGAAAGCAACGTTTTAGCAACGGCAACGGCAACGCGTTAGCAACGGGTTAGCAACGAGGGCAACGTTTGGACCTAGGCGTTGTGATAAAGTTATTTATTTTTAAAAACTTATATATATATTTTTTAGGTATTTTGGGTCCCATGATATATAATAAGAGGGGATATAACTATATATACCATAAAATTGTATGTATGTATGTATATATATATATATATATATATATACATACATACATACATACATACATACATACATACATACATACATACATACATACATACATACATACATACATACATACATACATACATACATACATACATACATACATACATACACACACATACACACACACATACATACAAAAAGAAAGAGAGAGAGAGAGAGAGAGAGAGAATCACAATGACAAATCATATGAGCCATGGTATAAATCGTAAGTGGCAAATGACAAATATGAAGTCACAAGTGCCACCAGAATAGTAAATACCATGGTGGAAAGCAACGTCGCCTATGATTTCCAAAATATTAATCTATTTCAAGATGATAAGGCCGAAAATCATATATAAACGAATCTGTGCTCCTCTAAAGCTTTTAGTGTCTTCCTAGTTCTGCACATTTTTTGAAGATTTGGAATAAGATTATAGATAATTTTCTATCCCTCCTAAGAAAAATATGATTTTTGGTATTTTTTGGATTAAAAAAAAATGAATGCAACGCAACGCGTTGCGAACGTAGCAACGTTGCGAAGTTGCGGTGGCGAAGTTGCAGACCGTTCGCAACGCGTTGCGATGCAACTATGTACTAGAGATACAAAGCCACATAGATTCCTTTCTCCAACCCACCATGGGGGCTTCGACCAGAGGAGGGAGACACAACTCACGAACTCCTTTGCCCCACAACATGCACCAGCTCTCCCACTAGTTATCATGCAGAGGGGTGACTCTTCGACAGGCAGAGACCTCTTGTGCTAGGAGACGACCCCTCATCATAGGCTATCGGACACGGGGATTTCATAGACACCAAATTGCAAATATCCAAGCTCATTATCGTGGAGCCACTAAGGAGAGACGGCCCCGATCATGGCCGATCCTGCTCCAATCATCAAGGAAGCCCTGACACCACTTCCTCCTATGTACCACATACTACACCGACACTTAAGCACTGGATGGAGATGATCAATCACTTAGATGCATGTCATATTTGTACTACCCTCTTGCATGTAGGCTACAATAGGGATAACACTCCATCTTTCCCCCTCTCATGGATCCTCCACACATACATCTTCTCAAAACTCTAATTTTCCTTGCATTAGCATCAATTTTTATTTTCCGCACACACCTTTTCAATTGATCAGAGACATAACCTATGTATATTGATTTTGTGACCTGTCTCATAGACCGAGTTCTGCCTTCTAATAGACGTTTAAAAATCTCTCTCTCTCTCTCTCTCTCTCTCTCTCTCTCTCTCTCTCTCTCTCTCTCTCTCTCTCTCTCTCTCTCTCTCTCTCTCTCTCTCTCTCTCTCTCTCTCTCTCTCTCTCTCTTTCTGGTGAGCCGCGCAATCACCCATCTACAGCATGGCAGAGCTCGTGACCATTTCGGCCTACAAGCAGAGCACCTCATCTATGGGTGCATGATTCTAGCATCGCTCATCGCCCACCTTTTCAACTAAGCACTGGTTGAGGGGTTCCCTGACTCATGGATTGAGCACACCATAGTGCCCATACATAAGTCAAGTGATGTTATGGATCCAACCACATAGCATACGATCATGATTGACCCACATTGGCCAAGTTATATGGCGCAGTTCTAGCGACAAAGATGAGAAGCCTCGCCGAGGTGAAGGGTATCAAGGCTCCAAGATAGGCAGGATTCCGATGAGATTAATCTACCATAGACCACATCTCCACTTTGAGATGCCTAATCTACCATGGTCAAGTGAGGAAGAGGAGATTACGCTGCTGCTTTGTGGACTTCTGCAAAGCCTTCGACATGGTCCCGAGGGTGTGGCTCTTCAGACGCCTACTCGACATCGGGGCTCCAGAGGAGATGATATGGGGGATCTATGCCCTCTATGAGAGAGTATCTTATAGAGTTAGATGCCCTTCCTGCCTATCAGCTTCACTTGCTAGCACCATTGGGGTGAAGCAAGCGTGCCTCCTCTTGTCCAACCTCTTTGGACTACATATCGATGAGATAGTGGACTTCATACCGCAATCGGGAGGAGATGGTATTCGGGTACGAGGGACCATGATACACATTCTTTTATATGCTGATGACATTGTCTTGGTTACATAGTCCGCAAAGGGTCTACAACATCACCTACATGGCCTAGATGACTTCTGCACACATAGAGGGCTATCAGTGAACCTTGGTGACACCCAGGTTTTGATCTTCCATACATCAGCAGGTGAGGAGACAGAGTTCTTTCAGAGAAGCAGGTGGACTCATCGAGGTAGTCAGATCATATGTCTACCTGGGCGTGACATTCACAGAAGCTTTGCGGGGTTTTCTCCATGTCTCAGGCAGCCCGAGATCGCATCACATGATGCTATGTAGCATTAGCTCTTATGGAGAGACACTGCTACCAAGCCTATTTTTAGGAGCCCCACACAAAGGAGTGGCTTTTCAACACTTTGGTTACCCCGGCACTCATGTATGGAGCAGCCATATGGGAACTTGGATTAGCCGCATCAATATGGACAACAATGGAGAGACCGCAAGTTATCATGATTGCCAGACTCATTTGTAGCAAAGCCTTGGTAACCCATGATATCGTCAAGGCAGAGCTTGCGGCACTACCGAAGCTAGTAGAGGCACTCTTCTAGACAGTATGCTTATTACACAGGATCCAAAGCATGGACAGAGAGTGGAGAGAGTGCATCACTTACAGGGCTTTCCAAGCATCATGCGACATGGCGTTGGCAGGAGATACCTCTTCATGGTAAGCACAGACAAGAGATTGGCTGGCCCACCATGGACTTGACATAGACAGACTACCACAAGTACCGTATGACTCCCAAGCCCCCACCTACTCACTCTTCCATCAGGAGAAGAATAGGATCATTCGTCAGAAGATATGGCATACATACATACCTACAAAGGGCATGGGTCAGCCCAAGGGATACATTACCACCGAAAATGCTCTACTACTATGAACATTTCTTATAGACCCAGATCAAGGCTTCATTGAGACTCCGCACTACATGCAGACATACCTACCACACCACCTTTGTGTCATCGTTGGGCAGCTTCGAGCTTCATCACATCGGCTCAAGATCAAGAGGGGTTGGGCCAGAGGAGTCCCCCCAGAGGAGAGGTGGTACCCAATATGCCATACAAAGATAGAGAGTGAGGAGAACTTGATCACCATATGCCCAGCATACACAAACCTACGAGCACCGTTCCAGATTGAGGAGTCACTCTAGCTGTGCATGACCACATGAGACCAGTGAAGGGTGGGACTTTTCATCACTGCGGCATATGAGAGATGAGAGCAGATGCTACAGCCCACACATCAGACATGGATAAGCACCCGTCAGACTATTACTCAGTTCTTTCACCAAGCTGAGCCACATCAGATGGACCAGCCTTCCAGAGACACAGGGCTCACTCTCAAGGATGCAGCAGCGCAGAGTGCGATGCAGACCACATATGGTTGGGTGCACTTTATGAATGTACACGCACATGTGAATGCGAGTGAAACTCCAACTATTTATGAAAATACGTTATTTTTGCATGTTGTCCAGCCTTAGTTCATGCAGAAAAAGGGACATCCAGATGGCATCCTAGGGGCATCCAAAGTGGACAGCTCTATGACTTGGGCAGGATGTCTTGAGCCAATTGTCTGATAGAGGCTGCTTGAAACTAGGAACCAAAGTCATGTTCCCTTGGGACTTGGCCAATATAAGACTAAATCGCGGACAGAACTTCGTTTCAGTATGAAGGCAAAAACCGTTACTGCACATTGCAGATATCCAGATAAGGTAGCAGACTCAGGAGAACATTGGTATGATGTGTTTCGTGTGTACTTGAGTAAAGTGCACAAGTAAATACCTGTTGGACGTGCAAAAGCCTGCAATACCAATCACATCTAAACTGTGCTGGCGAAGTGAACCTTCACTGCAGGAAATCAATAGTTACTTGCTGTGCGTGTGTCAACGGCGTTCAACATCAGCTCCTTTACAAACAAGACATGTTCCATCTTCTTATAAAAAGGGACTTTTTATAGAATGGTTCAATGTTTGCAGAGCATCAGTAGCATACAAGACAATTATCAAAATTCAGCATATCCTTCTCCACCACCATAAAAGGATTCCGCAGCCAGTGTCTCGAAGAATGACTAAAAGGAATGCAGCTTGCTCGAGTAATTCTTATAGAGTATGACAGAAGTCTCTGAGCTGTTAGAGACTATCTTTGTACTGGGAATAATATACGTGAGAGATATAGGATCTAGAATAGTTTTTTGGCGTACGTTTGCTTATCATTTCTCTTCAAGGTGCTTCACGAGCTAGTATAAAGCAAGCAAGCAACCCTTAACTAGTAGCATATTACTCCAAAGGTCGAAACTCCAGCATACAATGTGTTTTCCGAAAAAACCAAGTTGAGTCCGCAATCATGGTAGCTGCTGGCCTGACGAGGATCTGTATTCGCTGTCTATCTATCTATGAAATCATAAATAAACTTGTAATGCTGGAAAAACGGGGATGGGCCATCATCCATGCAATGAAGATACAAACCGACCTCTTCTTGGATCCACGGATTGAGGATCTGGTTCTGCCGATGAACCAGCAGAATCACTCTGAACTTCAACTGACATGCATCGAAATGCGCGAGCTCGGGCGTCTTTGCAATGCAGGGAGATAGGTACTCCTAAGCCTCTGGCGATGGGGGCGAAGGGAAGAACACATCTCTTGATAGAGATCTCGGCGTGGAGAGACTTACACGAAACGGCTTTAATTTGTAAAGGCAATAACTCTAGCGTCGCCATAGCCACCATTCTCTGCTCAGTGCTCAGTAAGAGTTTAGCTAACCGGATAGATATTTGGTTGGCAGATCAAACATCGTGTACCTTATCTAATTTCATGCACAGAAGGGCAATTTTTTTTTCTTTACATTGTAATGCTGGGGCAATTAAGAAGGGAATACTCCAAGAATTTGTCATAGAATATGCCAAGAATCTTTTAGGGTTATATGACAGATATTCTATAGAGATTTAGTATCAACTTATGCGTGTGGAACACATGAGCGACTTTCCGTGGGTTCTCCTAAGTGGCGCATAGCCATCCTTTACCTTTGCTTTATGACTTTACTTTTGCACTTGTTTTATGATTTCCTTACCTTTTGGTCTATTTTTGTCTTCAAAAATGGCCTCAGAAGGAGTATTGGAAGATATCAACATGGCTACTCTCACTCAATCCCATGTACATCATGTGCATAGTCATCTTTCTATGTTGATTCTCTATGTCCTTCCCTGTAAGGGGAAACCATTTGTAAACGGTACTTACAATCTCCCACTTAGCACTTTCCTCTAAACTATCTTTTCACTTCATAAACCATTCCTCATAGAAGGGAATTCTAGTGCATTTCTTTGGAGTACATGATATCCTCTTATGGTTCATGTCGAATGGATTGAAATGAGATAGGCTCTACGACCTCATTATCTCAAATGAGTTGAGTAGATTCACCCAACTTCCTCTTTAGTCTACTCAAATAGAAGACTAGATGGATCTAGTTATCCTACGGAAATTGAAGATTGTAAGCCATCTTTCCCACTCTTATGTACAGTGAAAGGACCACAATGCCTAAGAGATAACTTTTGACGTGGATCCATCCCCATGGTCTTTGTATGGAACTTTAAGATAGACTTTCTCTCTTATATCAAAGTTGATTTCTTTCCTTTGAGTGTTAGCATAGGTTGTAGGCCTATCCTTAGTTCTCTTAATGATGTCTTGTGCAAGTATAAGTATATTGTTCATCTCCTACTTGAATCCTACTACAAGAAGCTCTTAGTTGAAACACATACATAATTTGGCTATGTTCAATGAGTATTGTGTACAATAAGATTCAAACCCTACAACAAATACACTTCCTATGTAGTATTATGTTAAGTCATATGCATGAAGTGTATCTTCGAGCATGTGGTTAACTCATTCTACCTATTCATTCATTTGTGGATGTTTGTTCATACTCACGATAAGTTTCATATCTAATCATTAAAAGATTGCTTTGCAAAAGTGACAAGTAAACTTACTATCTTGGTGAGACGTAATGTAACAAGTCCCATACATAGGTTCCAAGCCTCTCATGGATCATGTAGTAGGTTTTCCCTCCTAGACTTTATCAAACCCTAAGTATATACACAAAATACTAACTTCTTCCTAAATCTTTCCTTGTGTATTATGAGAATCCGTCACCCTTGTTCATGTTTTCAAATCTGTTAATGGTAAAGTAAGCTAGAACCATTCCATTAACTAAAAAAAATCACCATAAGGCGTCTGAGCCACACACACTCAATAGTCACTCTGAAGGTTGCCCTATACTCAACCTCAGAACTAGAAGTAGCCACAGTAGGATGCTTCTTGCTCAACCAAGATATACATGAGCTACCAAGCATGAAGCAAAAGCCACTAGTGGACACACGAGTGTCATAGCAAGCAACCCAGTTAGAGTCAGAAAAAGCATGCAAATCTGGCGATAGTGACCCCCCTTGGGATAAAACAATTGTAACAATATATTTTGTTTGACACAAAGTTATTCCACCATCAACTTGCATAAATTGAATGCCCAAATAATGATGCAAATGCCCCAAATCAGACATCTCAAATGGGGCATGCAGATCAGCCTTAAAATCAGCAATATGCTTCTCATGAGGACCAATTAGTAGCATGTCATCAACATACACAACAATGATCAGAAGCACATCATTAGCATGCTTAACATATAAGGTGCTTTTAGTTGGACTGTTCTCAAAACCATGTGCAATTAGATAGGAATGTATCTTTTCATACCAAGCACGTGGTGCTTGCTTCAAACCATATAATGCCTTTTTCAATCTGCACACTTGCTTTTCATGCCCTTTCTGCACAAAGCCATGGGGCTAAAAAACATACAATTGATGTACATTCCGACCATGATGAGCTATAAGTGCATAGATGCTATGTCATTCAGCTTGTAGGTGCAGAGGTTTCATCAAAATCAATGCCCCTTTCCTATGCATAACCCTTTGCAACAAGCCTAGCCTTATACATGTCAACTATTCCATGAGGTTTATGCTTCAACTTGTATACCCACTTGGTGCCAATGGCCTTCTTGCCAGGAGGCAAATCACATAAAGACCAGGTACCATTTTTCATGATAGCATCATATTCTGATTGCATAGCAGCCATCCAATTCTCAGAATTTTGTGCTTCATCAAATGAAATAGGTTCATTCTCATCACAGAGACTAGAGGCAACCATAGCATAGAAATCTGATGCAAAAGAGGCACTATGAGATCCTGAACGAGTACGATATGATAGAACTGCCATCTAATTTTCTGTCACTCAAAGTTTGCACTAGCCATTTTGGCATAGTTTTTGCGTCCTCAATATCAGGTCTCTCATCAACAAGTGCATCATGTAAATTTGCATAAAAAATAGAATGACCTGCATCATCACATGAAACCTGTAAAGGCTGAGAAATTGCCTCATTAGGATCGGCACTAGACTATCCACCTATAAAAAGAGGCAACAAAGTATTATACATGTCTTTGGAGCTAACTGATGTCTCCTTAGTACGTGAAAGTAGTGGTTGAATAACATCTTCCACAAAAACAACATCACGACCAACCAAAATGCACTTTGTTTACAGATGATACAGACAATAGCCTTTGCTTTCAGAACTGCACCCAACAAAAATACATTTGACTCCTTTATCATCCAATTTCCTATGTTGTTCTTCAGGCATTAATGCATATGTCAGACAACCAAAAACACATAGGTGAGCAACAGATGGCTTACGACCATGCCAAGCCTCATATGGAGTGATAGACTACAATGCTTTGGTGGGACACATGTTAAGTACATATGATGCACACATGACAGCCTCAAGCCAGAAACTATGTTGTAAAGCTTGGCTCTTGACCATACACCTCGCCATCTCCATGAGTGACCTGTTCTTCTGTTCAGCAACTCCATTTTGTTGAGGTGTATACGGCATTGTACATTGATGTTTTATCCCACATTAAGCAAGAAATGCATTAAAGTTAGAAGAAATGTATTCCCCCCCTCGATCAAAATGGAGGGTGCCCATTTTACATGTTGATAGATGCATGCCTGGAAAAATCATCGATGAAAGTCACGAAGTAAAGATAATTTCCAAAAGAAGGTGTCTGCATAGGACCACAGACATCACTATGTACAAGCTCCAATTTCTAAGTAGCCCGGACTGAACCATCTTTTGGAAAGGATGAACATTGCACTTTGCCCAAAATACAGCCTTCACAAACATGTTTTCCAGGTGCCTCAAGTTTGGGCAAAGAGGACACTATTTCAGATTTCTGCAGGCATAGCAAACTAGCAAAATTCAGATGACCAAAGCATGCATGCCAAAGCTTTGCATCTGACATAGCCTGAGAATCATGTATTGCACATGCCAAATCATTTACAGATCTTTCATAGTCTATGAGCTTATACATCCCATGACATAAAATGCCAGAAGCAATAATCACGTCGCCATTTGATAGATCATGAACTGTACACCTGTCATCAATAAATTTCACAACCAAGCCAATCTTGGCTAATGCAGAAACTGATACATATTTTTCTTGATCCCTGGCACAAACAAAGCATCTGACAAAGTGAAAGAACTACCATCAACAGTAGTCAAAATGATCTTGCCAACTCCCATAACAGGATAAGAGGAGTTGTTGGCACATGTAAAAGTATTCCTTGTAGGGGCAGGCTCGAGTGAAGAGAAGAAACTGCGCTGCGAGGTAATATGTTTGGTCACCCCACTGTCAAAGTACCAAACATCTGAGTCTACTGCTCTTGCTAGACTTCTAGTAGACTTCGAGACGCATATACTGGCGAACTGAAACTAGTATATATCTTTGGCACAAAAAGATGAAATAGGCTACACAAGCGCTGTGATAGTGCGTTCGGAGGCTGAAATGAGCTCAGATCGCGATTTCGGCACAACAAAGTGAAGGAGTTTTGATCTCGGAAACATGCTAAGTACGCTCACCAAAATTCATATGATTTTGAGACTACAACTGGAGGAGACGGCACCCTAGATGAAGTGACGACCTGCTCTGATACCAATTGTTGGAGTTAGACGTCTGCGGAAGCATGCGAACAACACAAGGAAGAAGAAGAAGCTTGGAGCACAACACACAATATTGAATGTATTACTAGAGAATGTACAAAGATAAGTAGCCCATTAGGGCAATAGGCATATATACAAGCCGGGGGAAAAAAACCTCCTAAAGAGGGAAAAAAGTGCCCCGGCGGTCCTAGTGTGTTCACACACATCACTACCTAAATATATCAACATCAATGACATATGTTAGTGCACATAATTTTTCTACCAATTGTGCTTTATACCTAATAATGTTACCATCAAAATTATGCTTTACCTTGTAAACCCACTTTCCACCTATGGGTTTCTTTAGTTGTGGCAATGGAACCATCTCCCATGTTTCATTTCCATAAAGTGCAACCATCACTTTGTCCATAGATTTCTCTCGATCAGCATTTCCAATTGCATCTTTGAAACAAGAAGGTTCAACACCTTGTATTACCTTGATCATGTAAGCGTAATGATGAGCCATGTAGCTATCATATGTTAATTCCTACATTGAATTCTGAATCCTCCCATACCTTCTTCATTTTGGGTCACTTCTTCTTGTTGTATCATCTACATATGCCGTTATTAATCTTGGAATTCTCATAGAGGGTGTTGGAGCTGGAGCTGAAGGACTGACAAGACAAGGAAGCACAAGAAGAGAGTCCGAGAAAAGAGATAGCACAAGCAGACAAGGCAGTCAACGACGATCCGGCAAGTAGGCCAACAATTTTCTTCAGAAAGAAGCACTGATGAACGTTCACGCAGATTTAGCACTAAGGCAACCTTAATCTTTCAAAACCTCTACACCCATTAAAAGTGATTATCATCACTAAGCACCATTGTAAATATCATTTCATCTTTTTATAGCTCCATTTTGTGCAAGCCAAGGAGTCCTTGAGCTTGAGGAGCATTAGAAGTATCTACCTGCCAAATTTCGTATTTTTTAGATATCGTTTGAGCCCTCAAATAAGCCCTGGAACCTAATTTTTAACTAGGCCGGACACTAGGTCTGGACAGGGCCAAAACTTAGCCAAAAACTATAAAAAGAGCTAGAGAGCTCATTTTTGAGGTTAGATTGTAATTGAAACAAACTTGTAAGAGCATTTTGAAAGTAATCTAAAAGCTCCATTGATTCTCACTCTTTGTCTTGCCTTGTGTGCGCGTGTGTATGTATGTGTGTGCATGCTTGTGTGCTTCTCACCCACGCACTTGTGCCGCCACTTGCTCGAGGTCTTCATACCATCCTCACGTCTTCCCGGATTGACATTAAAGGAGGTGCTACTCATCATTGAGCTACACCAAATTTTGGCGCCGTTGCTGGGGATCGAGCTTTGAGGACGAGCGTGTGATGGTAAGACGTAGAGTTGACGCGTTGGAGTTGTAGGTATTTTCTTCACTCTCATCGATTTTCTTTTACTTTCTTCACCATCTTCATCACCATCATCATCATCACCATCTCCCACCTCCATCTCCATCATCGCGAAAAGTTTCAGTTTTGACCATATCACCATCTCCACCTCATTTCCTCCATTCCACTTGTGAGAGAGAGCGAGAGAGCGATATTGCTTGCACTGTTTTTGCATGTTGTTGTGATTCTTGCAGGTACTGCCATCATCATCATCCCCAGCACGCTGCGCGCAGGTACGAAATTCGAAGAAACTGTCTCGCGGTCGCAGGCCTCTGTCGATCGCGACTAACAGAAATTTTTGGCTTTTCACAAAAGTAAGTGCACCACTAGAACAAGCACAAGGAGCACATTCCAAAACACTAAAAACAGTAGAAAAATTCCGAGGTTTTCTGTCAATCGCGACCGACAGACCCTGTCAATCGCGACCGACAGACCCTGTCAATCGCGACCGACAGACCCTGTCAATCGCGATCGACAGACCTCCACGATCGACTGACTGCCACGTAGGACCCTGTCAATCGCGATTGATACCGTCGATCGCGATCGACAGCCACGACCGACACCTCTGTCAATCGCGATTGATACAGTCGATCGCGATTGACTGAAATTCCACGATTGATTGACTTTTGCGCGTAGCCACGTGTCCATCGCGACTGATAGGCCCCCGATTGACTGAAATCTCGGCGAAAAATCCGGAAAACGTGTCGATCGCGATTGATACTGTCGATCGCGATTGACAGCCACGATCGACTCTGTCGATCGCGATTGACACCGTCGATCGCGATTGACAGCCCCGACGGACACCTCTGTCAATCGCGATTGACAGACCTGTCGATCGCGATTGACAGGCTTTTCGGCCAAAAAATTAGGGTTTTTTAATTCTAAATTTGGGGCAACTTTGGGCACAATAGTCAATCCATAGCATTTTTGAGGTTCCTACATTGGTGAATTGGGAGGAAACTCTAGGATCTGTCAGCCAGATTGAATCTCGTTTTAACCCCCTAAACCCTGAACAGTCATAACTTCTTCATACGAGATCAATTTTTTGTATTCTAGGGCTTGTTGGAAAGCTCGTGGCATATAGTACAAGCCCTCAACTGTTTTTTATAAAGATAATACGTTGATTTTTAGATAGAATATTTTGAAGTTGATCATATCCAGGGGGATCAAAGACAGGGATCCTTAGGATTGTTTTCTTGAAAATCACTATGCAAGTTTGTGTTTGTGCTATAGGAATGAAAATAATTGATTCTGTCTTTGGAATGTAAATTTCAAAGCTAACTTTGAAACTCTTACAGAGCATCGAGAGGCGTTCTAAGCAAGTGTAAGTGCGAGCTTGGGAACACATTTCCTGGGCACTCAAGGGCAACCGAGCAGGAAACAAAAGGTCGGACACTTTTAACCCCCTCTGTCAATTCATAGTCTAAGCTAAGATGACGAGAGGTAGGAGTAAGTCAGAGCGACGATAGGCAGTTATCAAGTTGAAGACTACCTAAAAACTCAAGTTCAAGCTAAAAACTTAATCTCTGTACTGTCGATAACATAAAGGAAAAGAACCTAACGTGGAACGACCAACCTGAAAGCACGAAGAACATTCAAGAATTCCTGACGACTTAATATCAGACAAGACCTTAAACACGAGAAATAACTAAAGAGAATCAAGTGACTGACACCAATTGATCGGCAACGAGGTTGTACTCTGGGCAAAAATTGGGCTAATCAGATAGGCATATGAACCTTAGATCAGGACGACATCTAGTAAGGGAGAGACAAAGCCTTAGATCTTCAGAGGCTAGTGTTAACCACACTGCTAGGTCTTGGGCCCAGCAGTTGAGTCACCACTCGTACTACCCTAGCTCTGAGACCAGTGAATCAGAGATGTCTCAAGGTATGGACAGACCTACGGGAAGTTCAGGAGTGCCTTACTTGTACAGGGTGGAAGGCCCTTACAAAACACAATTGGAGTACCTTAGGACCAACCGATTAGGTGCTAGCATCTATGAGGACGGCCTAGGAAGATCCGTGGTCCAGATCAAAAATCCTGATCAATCCATTGGACTAGAGCACCCAGCTGTCAAGTTTGAAAACGGTGCATACCTGGACAAAGAAGGAACCATATACGTAGTCACCAGTCATCCAGATAGGACAGACGAATTTGGAAATGTAATCTCAGAAGCGGACTTAGGTGACTTGGAACAAGGGAACATGGGTGCGGAACCTAGAACCCCTCGAGGTAAATCAGTTCTCACTAGGATTATCACACCTGAGTGGGTACCCCAAGATAAAAAGAGCATAGAGTTGCTCCTCAATCGAGAAACCGACGAAGCCTTTTGGAGGTATAAGTCCAATCAGCCAACGGATATCGGGAATATCATGATCTATGAGTTTAAGGATCCGGATAGCCCAGGCAGAGTGACCTACTTAGATCACACTTCGGAACGGATCTTTGTGGTGACAGAAAATGATAGGCATGCTTACACTTGGAAGGGTGAATTTATTTTCCCCCAACCAAGATCAAATGTATCCTATGGTCACCCTGGGGCTGGGACATCCCAAGCTCATGGAATGCAAAGAGACAGAGGTAGAGATAGACCAGAAGTAAGTTTTGCCAACCCAGTGGGCAGAGAAAGAACGAGAACGGAGACGAATAGGGTAGAACCTGAGATGCTTAGAGCTCACAGGAACCAAAGAAATGTGGATGGATTTCCTCTGCCGAGACCTAGAGAGCATACAAGAACGTTGAGACCAACCCAGCTAGTTAAGTCCATGAAGAATTACTTTGATGGCACAGGAGATCCGTATGATCATGTGGCGGAGTTCAAGCAAGTCTTGAGAGCTGAACAAGTGGAGGATCTATTCACGCAGTACAATGCCTTCGGTCTAACCCTTAGGAACACAGCACTTACATGGTTTCAGCCATTGGATGAGCGACAGTTCAGGAGCATAGACCAACTCCTAGAGGCTTTCATTGTAGAGTTCTCTAAGAGCGGCATAAGACACAATACCTCCTCATTGATTCACAGCTTTAAACAGACTCCCCAAGAGACTGTAAGAATGGCAGGAAGAAGATTTAGACAATACCTTGAAAGGTGCCCTGTTTCGGAGCTACCCACACCTGCGAAACAAGTAGCCTTATTCCTTGATGGATTGCTGAGTACGAAATTGAGATCCTACGTGTATCTGAAGGACCCTAGGACTATAGAAGAGTGTGTACGTATGTGCATCGACATTGAAGATAACCTAGGGGAGGAACTAGAGCTTTCCAAAATCTACAAAGATTCAGATAGTGCTTCTAGTCACTCTTCCACGCAATCCACATCAATTGAGGAACTCGCAGAGAAAGTGGCACAAAAACTAGGCGTCTCTAGCAAACAAATTCCGAGGTTTGCCCCTGTGAAAAGATGCTATACTTGTGGTGGTGACCACATGGCAAATGTATGTCCCATTATGGCTCAACCCCAAGTTAATCCTAGTAGCCAGTACTGCACCATAGAACGGAAGTACACCAATCACACTGTGCAAGATTGCCCATACAACAGGCAGGCGGTTAGGCAACCCTACCCTCAGCCATACCCTCAACAAGGAAGATACCAGAACCAGTACCCTCCACAGCCATATGGCAGGCCACAGCAACCCTATCAGCAACCATATCAGGCCCAACAGAGACCCCAACCAGTGCTAGCCCAACAGCCTCCAAACCCCGCTAATGTGATCCCGGTAAAGTATACTGCTGCAAAAGAGAACCTGAATAGAGCCTTAGTCCCAGTAACATCCTTGCTTTCTGAAAGTGATCCAAGTGACCATAGCTTTGATTCTACACATGTCGATAGTCCCCAGGCTTACTACATGCAGTCTCCAGAACATGGTGAGTCCTACTACAGTGAAGAACCGAGTGAACCTAGTTGGGAGTCAGATTACACGAACGTCATGTATGCAAACCCCAACCCTAGGCCTCAACCTAGGCAGGCACGACCACCATTTCCTAGAGGACCATGCTACAGATGTCAGGGAGATCACTTCATTCGTGATTGTCCCCTACCTCCACCTACACAAAATCAGTCCGTGACGATCCAAGGCTTTTGCCAAGATTGTGGAAAAGAGCATCTCTTACGAGATTGCCCAAAGAACCCCAATAACATGCCAAAAATCACCCCTATCAACGTTGTTGGGTTAGTGGTAGACTCCTCAGGAAGTGTCACTTCCACTGCACCAGTACAGGTAGTCACTAGAGCTCAGGCATTGCAGCAAAACCAAGAGGCGAGCCAGGAAAAGGGCCCAGAGGCGAGTGAAACTGAGAGCATAACAATAACCAAGAAAAGGACTAGAGCTTGGAAAGATAGTAGGGAAAGAATGAAAAGACAATGGGCTAAAAAGATGAGTGAACTCGAGGAATGCGTAAGGGAAACAAGAGCCAGAATAACCGAACTCACAACTCAAACTCACTCCCACATTACTCCGCCCCCACCACTCCCATCTCCATCCAACCCACCACCTTCCCCACCGCCTCATCAAATCCCACCACCCCCTAGAGTAGGATCAGTCCTAGCAGATCCCACTCCCGAAGACCTTAATATGATGCTTAAAGCATATCAGGCCAGAATCCAAGAAGGGCCAACCATAACCTATCATGAAAAGTGCTACCCTAGAGCCGAGCTGGAGCTTGAACGAACTAAAATTTGTGCTAAGATGGTGGAATTGGCTCAAGCCATGTTCGAAGCCAGCCGCCTCTTTAATATCTCTAGCTCAGCTAAGACGCAGTTACACTTTAATGGACTGCTAGAACGAATAGAGAAGCTAATTGCACAATCAGAGAAGGAACCTGCCCCTCAAAGAAAGGAAAGGGCAAGAGAACGGATAAGCCAGCCTCTTCAGGAAGCCCATGTGCCTCCTCAAGAAGCTTATCTTCCCCCCCAAAAGTCACATGAGCCTCCCTCGAAAGCTTACGTACCTCCACAGGTGACCTACATTCCTTCTCAGAGAGCGTATGAGCCTGTTAGGAAAAGTAATAGAATAAGTAATCCTCCCCAAGAAGCTTGTGCTCCAGCCATCTTTAAGAACAAGGAGAGAGCCAATGAGAGAATAAGCCCTCCTTCCCAGGTTGCTTATGTGCCTAATTCTACGGAGCCAGACACTTCTTCTTCTATGAATCGGTTTGCCCCAGACTTCCTACGAGAGATTCAAGAAGACAAATGGGATAACGAAAGCGAGGTCGCCCCTCCTTTTGAACTTGTGGACGATGCACACGAACAATTCCCACAAGACATCCCATCTATTTACGGGGAACATGAGAGTGCTCATTCTCACGAGAGATTGGACTTTGAGTCTAATTCCATACAAGAGCTACCCCACTTCACAGGCCCATGGGAAGCAAAGTCCACATGTATGAGAGCACCCACAGTCATGGTAAGGAACGACGACTCAGTCATACCAAGGAACACGGAGGTAGTAACGAACACCAAGGTGCAACGCGATCTCACTTCGGAAGGACTGCCTGAGGAAAGACCAAACGCACGGAAATATGCAGTCAGTCGAGTAACTGAAGTGGCAAAACCTCGTTCCCGGGTAGGATCCCATAGGACAGTGCTAGAAATTCCCTTGGATAAAATAGGAGACATGTGTGAAGGCGAAGAAGGGAACACCTATCTTCCCATTACCTACCAGGAGTACACCACCAAGGCAATTTTGGACTCAGGTGCAGGAGTTGCAATTGCCACCACCTCCTTATGGAAGCGTTGGGGCAAGCCGGCACTCAGGCCAACGAGGATGAAATTGCAGATGGCCGATGGTCACATAGAGAGACCCTTAGGATTGCTAGAAGGAATAACTCTCACCACTTGTGGTGTTGAGTTTGAGCATAGCTTTGCTATATGTGACTTCAGCAAAAATCATGCCTATGAGATGATTTTGGGAAGACCATTTATGCGACAATTGCAAGTGGTACAGGATTGGGGAACCAACTCCTTGTATTTGCAACACTTGGGTGTTACGACCAAAGTCAATCTCAAGGATTATTCTCATAGAGATGTCCCTCCTATCCAATGGAATCCCATCCATAGAGCTAAAGATGATACAGAATAGGTGCATTCCATAGGGTCTGGATCCTCATGGATGCATGAAGATACTCACTTATGGATGTGCAAGGTAGCAGTAGAGGAAGAGAAGAGAGAGAAAGCCAGAGAAATAGGTGCAAACGAAACTCATAGACCCATTCAAGACCCAGCCTATGCACCTGTAGTTTTTCCTGATGAGGAATTTGAACCCCATGGCTGGGCGGAAATTTTGGCAACCATGGACGTAGCCATCAATGAAGAACAATGGACACCTCACTGTGATGAGGATGGCTATGACGTTTCAGTCTTCTCCATAGAGCCAATCATGGGAGAGGCAGTTCTAGAAGAGTGCGAACCTAGCCCTGATGCATTTGAGGATGCTAGTGACTCCGATCTAGAGTCAATCATCATGGACCCACCATTTGCATCAGATGAAGAATACTTCCATGAAGTAGAATTTCAACCCCAGAGGCACGGAGAGATTATAAATGATGTAAGACTAGCAACGCATATGACCCCGACGGAAGAAGGAAAGAAACGAAAGAAGAGAGAAGCCTCACCAAAAGAGGAAGAATCTTTGTTTGAGGTCCCAGAAAATTTTAAGAAGTATGAGATAGATGACAGGAGAGTCATGATTAGAATGCCTAAACGAGAGGCACAATCAGGAGAGGCCTATGATAACAAAGAAACTACCAAGAAAATCGTAGTGGCCCTAGAAGAAGGAGAGGAGAGATGTACGTACATAGGCCATGACCTAACAGAAGAAGAAGAGTACGAATTGATTGCCTTGCTAAGAGAATACAGAGATGTATTCGCTTGGAGTTACAAGGATTTGAAAGGTGTTGACCCTGACATATGCTCACACACCATTCCTATGACTTCAGACGCTAAACCCTCTAAGCAAAAGCCTTATACATATAACGATAATTATGCTGCTAAGATCAAAGAAGAGATAGATAGACTGGTTGAAGCTGGATTTATCTATGAAATTGAGCACACTGAGTGGGTATCCCCCATCGTAGTGGTGCCCAAGAAGAATGGCAAGTTGCGTGTGTGCATTAACTTGAAAAAGGTTAATGCCGCCACGATTCGAGATAACTATCCGCTTCCCATCACAGAACATCTCTTAGAAAGAGTGGCAGGCAAGGAAGTGTACAGCTTCCTTGATGGATTTTCGGGCTACAATCAAGTAGCCATAGCTCCAGAGGATCAGCATAAGACAGCCTTTGCCACAGAATGGGGCATTTTTGCTTTTAGAGTAATGCCATTTGGGCTTACCAATGCACCAGCTACCTTCCAGAGGCTGATGTGCCATGTGTTTAAGGAGTTCCTGAGGAAGAGTTTAGAAGTCTATGTTGATGATCTTTGTGCTCATTCCAATGTTAGACAAACCCATATTCCTGAACTCAGACAAATCTTTGACAAATGTAGAGAATACCAAGTCTGCCTGAACCCAGAAAAGTGTGTTTTTATGGTCAGGCAAGGCAAGATTCTAGGACACATAGTGTCAAAGAATGGCATATCTACCGACGAAGAAAAAGTGAGAGCCATAGCAGAGCTACCTAGGCCAAAGAATGTCAAGGAAGTACAAGCTTTCATGGGGCATTGTGGTTATTATCGACGATTTATACACATGTATGCTGTCATTGCAAAGCCCATGTACGGACTTCTGACAAACTTTGAGTGGACGGATGAATGTGAGAATTCCTTCCAGGAGCTTAAACGAAGATTGTGTTCAGCACCAATCTTGACCACACCAGATTGGAATAAGCCATTCCATGTTCATGTGGATGCATCCAATTATGCCATTGGATGTGTGCTTGCACAACCTACTGGTGAAGGTAATATGGATCTTCCAATTGCCTATGCCAGTAGACAATTGAATGCGGCTGAACGGAATTACACCACTACGGAGCGAGAAGGATTAGGCATGGTATACGCAGTTAAGAAATTTAGACACTATTTGCTTGCAAATAAGTTTAAATTTTTTACTGATCATCAGGCATTGTTGTACCCAGTAAACAAGCCATGCAATACAGGTAGATTAGTAAGATGGTTTCTCTTACTAATGGAATACGACTTCGAGGTTGTGGTAAGGAAAGGTAGGACTCACTTACGAGCAGACCATCTCTCTAGACTCACATCTGGAGAAGCCCCACAAGGAGTGTCAGATGACCTTCCTGATGCTTACTTGTTTAATTTGGAAGTGGTGCCGCAGTGGGCTAAGCCATTGGTACCAGTATTGACATACGGGCCTAATCATCCAGTCGTAAACACACGGAATAGAGAGGTTGTAAAAGCCCAGAAGTACCACATCATGGCAGGAAGCATGTACAAGCACACAGACCAAGGGATCCTGGCTTGTTGCGTCGAAGAGGATGAGTATTCTAAATGGTTGCAATTAGCACATGTAGGTGCACTAGAGCAACACCATTCAAAGCAACGAACGTTACAGACTCTAAGGAGACTCGGAGTACATTGGCCAACTATGGAAGCTGATGTCCAAAAGTTGTGCAAGGAATGCCCAATCTGTTGCACTAAACCACCAGTGGAACATGCCACTCTTTATCAAGTATCCATTGTGCCAGATTGGAGTGAACCTCTAGTATCATTCTTGAGGACAAACACATTCCCTCCAGACATGACTCTGGCTAGGAAAAGGAGTTTAGAACAAGAAGCCTGGGATTACTCACTCATTGGTGATAATCTATACAAACGCGGTAAGGATGGTTACCTGAGACTGTGTGTCCATGAGAGTGAATATCTTAAGATCTTGGAAACTGCTCACCAAGGTGTAGCAGGGGGACACTTTGGACCAGATCGGGTGATCAAGGCGATACTATTTGCGGGCTTCTGGTGGCCTACCCTTCACATGGATGCACATACCTATGTGAAATGGTGTGATGTCTGTCAGAGGACTCAGTATCCTATACGCAAAGATGAGATGCCACTGAAACCTATGATGGGTGGACGTGCATTCTCTAAGTGGGGAATAGACTTCGTAGGTCCTATTAATCCCCCAGCTAAAGGTTCCCATGCAGAATACATCATTGTGGCAACAGATTATCTCACCAAGTGGGTAGAGGTAAAGGCTACGACAAAGAACGATGCTCAAACAACTGCCAAATTCTTGTTTGAGAATGTATTCACAAGATACGGGCTACCTATAGAGCTTGTAAGTGATAGAGGCACTCATTTCTTGAATGAAGTGATTGAAAATCTACTCCAAGAATTCTTGGTAATACACAAGAAGTCTGCCCCTTATCACCCTCAAGCTAATGGACAAGCTGAGAGCACTAATAAGATCTTATGCAATGTACTGACGAAATTAGTGAACACTAAACGCTTTGATTGGGACAAACAGCTACACCATGCTGTTTGGGCATACCGAGTTGCCTACAAAACGGTACTCCAAGCCACCCCCTTTCAGATGGTATTCGGTCAAAACGCTGTGCTACCCTTGGATTTCCTGATTCCTACGTTGAAAGTAGCACAAGAGCACGAATGGACAGGCCATGAACTCTCCTCTAGGATTTTTGACCTTGAACGATTAGGAGAAACACGACTGAGAGCCGCTGCAGGAATATATGCAGCCAAGAAGAGACAGAAGGCATACTTTGATGCCCACGTAAAGGATAAGGGTTTGAAAGCAGGAGATCTAGTTTTAGTCTATACACTGAAACAACACGCGAGGAAGCTGGAAAAGAGAGGCTACGGACCTATGGTAATCAATAGGATCTCCACGAGTGGAGCAGTACAATTGGCCACATTAGAGGGTGATGTTCTCCCTAACTATATTAGCGGATGCAGAGTCAAGTTGTATCAGGAACCCCTCACGGAAGAAATGCTCAGCCGACTCAATACTGCTAAGAAACGCAAAGAGGAAGAAAAGCGCATTCGAGAAGAGGCTCAAGCAGAAGCTTTAGAACGCATCAGAAGGATGAAGTTACGAAGGCAAGGCCGAGATCAGACTAGAGCAAATGACTATGCAGATCAAGGATGTCCCATGGCCATGTGTGAAGTTGCAGGAACAAGCTCGCATAGAATAATCGATAGACGTCCTTTCATAACCATAGATATGGGACGAGGAAAGAGTGCAAGAACCGTAAGAGCCTTGATTGACTCAGGCGCAGCCACTAGTGCTGTTAGAGTGTCTTACTGCCAAGAATTACAATTGACTGTCAATCCTGTGGAAGCATATCTCATAGGATTGGGAGGCGTGGAAACCCCTTGCATGGGCGAGGTGGAACTTCCCCTCTACATTCACGATGAGGTAATGACAGTTAAAGTACTAGTGTGTCAAGATGAGGATCTCACTGAACCTCTCGTCTTGGGTCAAGATTGGATCTATGACCAAGCGGTCAATTTAAACCTAAGAAGTGGACTTCTCCAGGTCTGGATCAATCATAGTCGAGTTACAGTAGAATTAGACAATGGAGCACTCAAGGAACTAGGAAAGGCACAAACTCCTGGTCCTTCCAGGGGTGCACATGAAGATGACCATGCTGTTCTTGTTCAAAACCCTGTGTTGCAGAGGAGTGATATTTGCAAAAAGGGAGTCAGGGATGCAACGGAACTCCCTTCTTTTCCAAAGGCCAGAAGGAGGCAGCAACCAAAGGAGGATCAAAGGCAGAAGAAGCAGAGTACTACCTATGTCCGAGATCAAAAGTACCTGCGCAGCAAAATGTCCCAGAAAATAAACCAGGTGTGGGTGCGGAAAGGCGAACAACCGGTTGCACCACCGTCAACTACACGGGCAAAGCCTCTTATTAGTAACCAACAACACGACGCTAATAAGAAGTCGTTCAGAAATTCCTCTGCTAAAGTAAAATCTATTTGGGTGCCCAAGAAGTCGATGAAGGCGAGCCCACAATCAAGACAAATTTGGGTGCCTAAGGCTTGCTTGAGGGCACAAGTAGCTACGCCAAGGCCACAACCTATGCAGCATAACCCAACTACGTGTACAACCAGTGTTCACTCGTTCTCAACGCTCAAGAACACACCAAGACCCAAGAGCGTGCATGTAATCAATTGTAAATGGGTCCCTAAAAAGCCTCATTTTCAAACCACGACACCGAGAAAGCTCTCTAGAGTCTCTACGAAACCGAAAGCAAAGCCCATCCACTACATTTGGCAGCCTAAGACCTGTAATAAACCCCCCAACCCCAATTTGTAAATTCATCCCCACTTGCTAACTTCATTAGTCTCCTAGGATTACCCAAGCATTAACCACACACACGTGCACCGAACACTTACTCACCCATTATTCGCTCCCGACCCTCATGTTAATATTGTGATGGGAACAACGGTCCTCACTTGTCCTGTACAATATTAACACCTGTTTGTATATTCTCACAGAGACAGACAGCAAGAAGTAAAATGGCAGATACAGTAGGAACTAGCTCCCAGGCAGGCTCCAGCCCACAAGTGGTGGACATCGAAAGTCTTCCAGTCGAGGAGGAGTTAAAGGAAAGACCAGCGGCATTACGGGCATTGCACGCCATACCAATTCAGAATCCCCCGCAGGGACACACAATGCCGGTGGGCAAAGCCTCACATTGGTTCAGTGACGTTGCTGGCCCCCTGGGTGAAGGCACGTATATGTGGGAATCCGAAGTCGAATTCAATGGACGATGGGGCCGATACCATTTCTTTACCAGGGAATTTGAAAGGCTACAAAATAACGAAGGACTTAAGCCGATCTGGAAGAAGGCAGGGCTTTATGACTACTTCAAGTCCCAACTACCAAAGCCAGATTTCCTGAGATGCTCATATCTAATTAGTACCCTCACCACCAGCAAAGACAAGAAAGGATACAGCTCCTTTGTGCTCCCATCACTCACAAGGGGCAACGAGCTGAAGCGTTTCCGCTTAACTATCAATCTGGTGAGAGAAGCACTCGACATGCAGGGAATGCACATTCCAACAGAGAAAGAGACAATGGTTCCAGACAACATGAAGAACAGGAATCTGACGAAGCTGAAGGACATGGTCGCAATGACACCCACGATCGCCATCCACTTACGTATGGTCATGCAACATTTCGCCTTCCCCGCGCAGGATAGGTTCACAATGCCTCCCAAAAAGATCTGGTTTAGCCTCTACCTGGCGGATGCTTTTGAGTTAACCATCAATATGCCCCACTGGATTATTGACCAGATTCATATGGCCCATCAGAGATGGTATAAAAAGCAAAGATCTGTATTGTATGGTTGCTGTGCACTCACACGAATTGTATACAGATGTCTCGCATATGATGTACCGGTGCAAAGGGCTCTGATCTGGTCCAGGGCACAGGAATTTCAACGCAGATTGTCAGCTGTGGGGCCTCCCTCAAAGAAGATGCGAGGCACCATCCAGATGCCTTGTGCACAAGCTCGCGGGGCAACCCTGACGCCTGAGACAACCCCAAGACTTCCACGAAGAGTGCAACCATTTACTATCAGGCTTCCCAGGCACAGCACAGATGGCCCCAATCTTGTATTTCCACCAGTACCGACTGATCTGGAGTTCCCGCATGGGTTCACTCTAGAGGATTTAACGGACGAAGAAGTTGCAAGAATCATAGAAGCTGTAAATGCAGAAGTTGAAGCAGAGCAAGCCAGCGGACAGCAAACTGCCCCAGACCAAGCACAGCCCAGCCAACCAGATGTAGTCAACGTGGACACTGAAGAAGAAGCTCATGGGGAGACACAGGGCGGACACTCAGAAGCAGAAGAACAAGAGTACGATCCAGAAGCCCTACAAGTACTGGAAGGTGCCCCCGCCTACACTAGCGCATTAAAGAAGCTTTACGATACCATGAACCGAGTTCAAGAGCAACACAGGCTCTCATTAGCTGCGGGTAAAGCTCTCATGAACCAGATTCTAGAGGAGGAAGGTGTGGACGAGCAGTACCGTGCCACCTTGGAAATGATATCAGATGCTTTAGGAGTACCAGAAACGGTGCATACCGCACTAGTGCACTCACGAAGAACAGAAAGAAGATATGGAAGACGCCCCCCACGAACGGGAAAACAAATGAACGTATTAGGATCAGGACCACAAGGCACTCCCACAACCACTGGCACGGCACACACAGTTCACGACACCGAGGAAGCCCACACATCGAGTGCACCCCCATCACCTCCCTTGCCACCTTCTCCCCCACATCGACCTCACTCACCTCCCTCTACCACTGTAACCTCCACTGTCACCACCTCTGAAACCACTACACACACCAACGCACAAACCATCAGTCCACCCACGCACTCTACTTCCACTGAAAACACGAGTCTAACTACAGCCACGATACACCTCACCACCCCCAGCACACTTCCTAGAAGTTCACAATTACACACACCGCTATACACATTCACCACACTCACCGCTACCACAATTCCCATGTTCACAGTCACTCCCACCACGAACCCCACTTTCATGGAGGTATCACCCACCTCTGCACCTCTCCCATCCCCTATTTACCCACAATCTCCCATTCCCCCACCTCCCCCCTCACCCATCCCCAGTACTGCATTCACAACCCCCTTTCCCTTTCCCTACCCCTCTGCATTCAATACTATTCCTCTCGGTAACTTATTTAATAATATGCATCAATGCATGGCCCAACTCCAGCAACATTACCAACACTTGGACGACCAACATACAAGGCTCTTCCAATGCCACGAGGTTCTCCAAGCAAGATGTAGGGATCTTGAAGAGCAGAAGCAGCAATTAGTACAGCAGCACGCGACATTACAGGAGCAATACGCACAATTAGAAGCCAACCCACCTCAAACAGATGATGAAGAACGACGACATATGGACGAGCTGCTCCATTCGCAGATCACGGAAAACCTGAAACTTCGACGGAACTTGGGCCTCCTCCGCAAGCATATGTCGACCGCGTTAGAAGAGAATAAGAGATTACAGAAACAGAACGAAGAAAACCTGGAAGCGGCCATGGAGGGTTCCCCACAAGAGATTGACCCAGAACGATTCAAGGCGATACCCTCTGAGAATATGCAGGTGGTGTTAGAAACTCATGCAGACTTAATGGAGGCCCATGCCGCTTTAGAGAAAGAAAGAGATGAGTTACGAAGACAGTTGGCCACTCGACAGACAGAACCCAGCCCGAGCATAACCGCAGAAGAAACAGCTGAAGAGGTCATTAAACTCCGCGCCGAACTTGAGGAATTACGCAGCAAGGTTATGCAGTATGAGCGTCAGCCCTCCCCTCTGGTAGACCCCGAGCCTGACGACCTGGTGCCAATTGAGGTAGAAGAAACATTTGAGGATCCCTATGTCCCGATGCCAACACCCGGAGGTAAGCGCACAGAACAGGGCATGGACACAATTGAGATCGAGGCACCGGAATGGATGCAGAAGTTAGAGAAAGTAGCCACGACACATGACGACAGGGTGGCAGTCCAAATCGCCTTGATGTCAAAATTGGAGGAGGTGGTCATAAAATCTGATTATTTTCAGAATCTTTCACACCATAGGTGGATCGGCCCATCGGATGATCTGTATGTACCTTTTTGCGTGCTAATGGCGGATTATAATGCGGAGATCAAGCGCCACACCTCAAGGGAACCCACCTCTGCCACCCAATTTGCACCCGATGACATCCCAGAGAGTGCCAAGCAAGGCCATATCCGCCAACCAACATGGAGAATTCGACTGCTTGAAACCTACCCGGAAATGGTAAGAACATGGAACAACATGCCATTGTACATCAAATATAATCCATGTTATTGCCCTGTGTTTCGAAGGAGATCCTGGCCGGAGTACACACATACAGTGCTGACGATTAAAGGATGTGAGAAGTGGTTAAATTATGTGTACTTCGCACCCCCTAAAGGCGCACCTACAATTGGCTATATGATTTCAACGATCCGACATTGGGGGGTCCGTTTCAAGAACGTTCCTGATATCATGACTCAGATGTGCTTGAAAATTTTCGAACTTATGCTGGTCACCTTCAGGACCTTCAAAAATGTCAAGGAACCGCATCTCTCAGCACTAGGATTTAATGAAGGGAACCAGGACCTTGTATACGACATGAGCACGACTCCATCGATCAATGTTGTGTATGCATGGCACGCTCGTATCAAATATCTACCGGCCTGCTTCAAACAAACGTTTGAAGAGATGTTTGTCACGGGATTCTGGGAATATCATTCCGAAATATTCATTCCCAGACCATCCCATCTCTTGCAGTTGTTTGCAGTGGAACAAGCTCTCCACTCCGAAAAGCTACGTATGCCACATCCAGAGGTTCCTGGGCCGGTAGACTGGGATGCTCTTCTAACAGATTTGGCTAAAGGGTTGCGAATTGCCGAACATCATTTAGCGCAGGACGTCGTCGAATACTACATCCAAAAAACCTCTCAACAAGGGTCTGTCAGGGACGACAGACACGAGAGAGGGGGGGGTGTTGGAGCTGGAGCTGAAGGACTGACAAGACAAGGAAGCACAAGAAGAGAGTCCGAGAAAAGAGATAGCACAAGCAGACAAGGCAGTCAACGACGATCCGGCAAGTAGGCCAACAATTTTCTTCAGAAAGAAGCACTGATGAACATTCACGCAGATTTAGCACTAAGGCAACCTTAATCTTTCAAAACCTCTACACCCATTAAAAGTGATTATCATCACTAAGCACCATTGTAAATATCATTTCATCTTTTTATAGCTCCATTTTGTGCAAGCCAAGGAGTCCTTGAGCTTGAGGAGCATTAGAAGTATCTACCTGCCAAATTTCGTATTTTTTAGATATCGTTTGAGCCCTCAAATAAGCCCTGGAACCTAATTTTTAACTAGGCCGGACACTAGGTCTGGACAGGGCCAAAACTTAGCCAAAAACTATAAAAAGAGCTAGAGAGCTCATTTTTGAGGTTAGATTGTAATTGAAACAAACTTGTAAGAGCATTTTGAAAGTAATCTAAAAGCTCCATTGATTCTCACTCTTTGTCTTGCCTTGTGTGCACGTGTGTATGTATGTGTGTGCATGCTTGTGTGCTTCTCACCCACGCACTTGTGCCGCCACTTGCTCGAGGTCTTCATACCATCCTCACGTCTTCCCGGATTGACATTAAAGGAGGTGCTACTCATCATTGAGCTACAGAGGGCAATCCAAGTTCCTCATGAAGGCTCTTTTCCGAACCACTTGATTCTCCATCAATATCTTCAAAACATGCAAATCTTTAATTACCAATAGAAACCTTTTCTTTACCTTTCTTGGATGTAGTTGATGAATTCATTGGACTAAAATTTCCATGCACTATTCCACTCAACATGCTTGAGTTTGAACTATTGTTGGGTGACACATCTGGACCACTGAGAACCTGCACTATTCACCATATCCAAGTATTGGAGTTAGGAGATACCATTTGTTTTGTGTCTACTGTTACACCAAATATCACAACATACATATGCATGTAGAAGGTGTCATGTGAGCTAGATACCCACTTGTGTATGCATTACTTGGCCCTTTCCCACATCTAACATCATTAGAGCACATGTTTTCGATGCACTTGACCGGTTCATACTCTTGGTCTGATAATTGGATGTGTGTGTATCAGACCACCACTATGTGCACTTGTTGGATGTTTGAGGACTAGTAAGTCTCACTTCTAACGAGTGCATAGGAGCTTGTGAGTCTGATGCACATCTTTGGAGGGGGTAATGGAGAGATGGTTTGGGGGAATGAAGAGGATAAATGAGTCAATGAGTTCCCCATGGTCCTTCCTTCCATTGGAGATGAATCCAAGTGTAAAAGGATGATCATAAGTGGAACCAAGAAGTGAATAATTCCACTCCTCCACTAGAGATGGACTTGCATAGCTCAACTCTACAATGTCATCAATGACTTAGGAAGGAACACAATCACTTGTGAACACTCCTTGAGGCCTTGGGTAGCATATCCATAATGGAGTTGAGCATTTTCACTCATGATGTAGTAAAGTACATGCTTTCTCGATCTAAGTATAGGCATGCACTCTTGATCTACTCAAGCAGATGTATTTTTTATCTAGTAGCATGGAAAAATCATGAAAATTCTTATATATTTGCATTAATTATCAGTTTTACGCAAACTTCAAAGCTCTTGATGATCTCGATAATCGCATCGAGAAAAATTTCAAGAAAAATGATTTGACAAAACTATAGAGAGTTCAAAGCCTTTAGAAAATCCACCATCATTTGCTCCAAATCACCTAAAAAAGTGTTTAATCATACAAAAATCCTTAAAAATGTTGCAAACATGATAGATATTACTCTCACAAGCTTCAAAAAAATGTCAACCACCCATAGTCAAGCACAAATTTGTAAGAAGAGAGAGATCACTACACTTGACAAAAGATATTTTACAAATCACGTGTTTGTTATGGTTAGTGTCCATGTGAAAGGCCAAATGATCAGAAACTTTTGTATATGTTCTTCAATAAAACATATATTGGCTTGGTTAGCTACAAAATTTATGTTCAACCACATTTGTAACACCTAAGAACTCTCTATTCGTGCTCCCTGTGTACTATGTTTTTTGCGTATATTGTAGCCTCTCTACGGATCACCATGTGCGGTGCCTAGAGCTCGGTTTTCTACTTTGAGGATATCGGAGTGAAGCTCTCGAGAAGGAGAGCACACCATGGTGCATTATCATCTAAATCCTTCACTAATATCAGAGCATTTTGATGCAAAAGTTTTGTTCCTTTTGTGCCAACAATGTGATCACCCACCCACCCACCCAAGGCTTTTGACTAAGGCGGCGACCAAGGAATAGACCTTGGCATACCTTGTCATCTCAGTCACCATGTTCGCCCCAGAGCTTGCTTAACCGTGGAAATCTCTTGCCACTAAGCTACACTCTTCTGGTGCTTGAAGAAGGGGAAAGACGAAGGTTCACATTATCTTCAACACATTTTGGGCCCTCAAAGCTTCATTCTTTGCTCTGAAAGCCTATTTTTGAAGCATTTTTGGGGTGATTTTTGAAGCCATTGTGGAGTATTTTTGTGCATAGTTCTCTTCAGAGAGGTCCAAGAACATGATAGAAGAGTGTTCTTTGTACTTCTTTGACAATGAAAGTTCACCTTTTGGGCCTGCTTTTCCAGACACACTAGTTAATCTATAGGTTTCTTGAAAGTTTTTAGTTGTGGTGGGAGCAGCCATCGCAAATCTATGCAAGTTTTTTGAGCCTAAAGGACAGAGTTGACTGACACTTGCATGTGTTGGTGGCCAGTGTTTGGGCAGTGAATTCAGCCTTTCAGTGCCATTTTACTATATATATTGAGCACATACACACCATGTACGCTTATGTAGATATTGCTTATGTACATCCATGTGGTCATTGATATAGCGGTTATGTTTTCGCATAAAGCTTTTTATGTTTGATAAAGAGGGTCATGGTGAGGTTTTCTTAACTAGGATACACCCAGATGTCTAGGTCTCTTTGGTGATGCAGGTGAAAGACTTACCTAGCCTCGCCATAGGAGACGTATGATAGTTGTTCATAGGTGCTCGATAAGCCTAGTTGGCTTCTTTTAGACAACTAATTATATGCAGTGGAGTGAATGATTCACTATGCGGGTAAACATGCAAGCACTTGAAGTTTTATGAAATTTTGACACTCGTCATATGCTCATTTTGCAAAGGATACTCTAGAAAAAGTTTTCGAGTTTGTCAACTATGCAATGGTCGATTTACTCCTTGATACACTTATTGCTACGAGCATATTTATTCTCACATAATCCTTTTGGTTGGTCATTATTGTCCATTAATTCATTTTTTTTGGGAAGAATTTGCTGAATTTTTCCCAAAATCTGAAACTTGGTCATCCTTTTTTGAGCTTTAGTGGTGTTTTGGACTCCTCTAGCTCCATTATCATTCTATTCAGTTCTCTGTCATCATGGCATCAGAGGTCTCTCTAATGGATCAAGCTCTAGTGTCAGTGTTCCAAGGAGGAGCTATAACTTGCACGAAAAAGACCATTTTGGGATTAAAAAATTTGATGGCTCAAAATTTGCTCCATGGGAGAATTAGATTAAAGATGTTCTGATTCAGAGGACGCAATGGAATCTAGTAAATGGAATCTGAAAGAAGCCTGCTGACATGCATGAAGATGATTGGGATGAGCTAGATGAAATGGCCAAGTCTACCATTCGATTGCACCTAGCAAAGAATGTTTACTTTATAGTATTGGACTGTGAAAGTGCATAGGAGCTTTGAAAGAAGTTATGCAATACAAATGAAAAAGAAACGACATCAAACAAAGTGTATCTGATGAGAATGTTATATGAACATTGCATGAAGGACACACACAGTGTTGTTGTTCATCTGAATGAGTTTGATGCTTTATTTTCCCAGTTATAGGCTTAGAAAATGGACATGGATAATGAAATGAAAGCAGTCTTGTTGCTATGCACCTTGCCATCATCATGGGATACATTTTGCATAGTTATTAGCAATCGTGCACCTTGTGGTAAACTAGTTTATGATGACATATGTGGAGCACTCTTGAGTGATGAGACTCGTAGAAAATCTATGGTTGGCACTCAGAGTGGAGATGCAGATAATGTTCATGATTCTTACCAAGGAAAGAATCAACAACATGGCAAGAGCAAGAACAAGGAAAAGAATGGTCAATGAAATAAAAGTAGAAGTAAATCAAGGAAGAGGGATATCGAATGCCATTATTGTCATAAGAAAGGACATATGAAGAAAGACTATTATGTGTTAAAGAATGCTAAAGGTAAAGGGAAAAATGTTGATGGGCAAATTAAACAATTACCTGCACCATCTACTTCAAGCGATAAGATTGAAGAAATCAATGTTATTTCTAATGATGCTGATGTGTTTACACTTGATAGTATTGTGCCTATTGAGGCTCTTATGGCTGATTCTCTTTCCCACACATGGCTACTAGATTCTAGTGCTTCTTTTCATGTAACACCACATAGAGAAATGTTCTCTACTTATGCAAAAAAGTCTCTTGGTACTATGAGACTTGGTGATTCTTATCAGTGTGATGTTGTCGGGATTGGAGATTGTTGGTGCAAGACAATCATCAATTGATGATTAGGAAAAATTTTGAAGTCAATAAGGAAAGCAAAGATCACCATATGAGGATTGAAGATGAGTATGTGATTAGAAGATGGAAACTTGTATATACATGTATATTACTCTTGTAATTAAATCACGAAAACCTTTGTATTTATGATGCATCGAGATGTAAATGTCTACATATACTTGAATATAGACATAATACATATTAGGGGATGATGAGTGACAAGTTTTAGAAGTCATTCGAGATTTTAGAGAGTGAAAAGAATATGGATTATCTATTAGAAGCATATTTTCTCTGAATAGAAGATATGTGCACCTCAATCTTTTGCTCAGTGCTCCTTTTATGTTTATCTGCTGAATGCTTTTGTACAAGTCTAATTCTATAGTTGAGTGACCTTTTTACAAGTTTTGAGAGCCTAATTGTAATCAAGCTGAGAGAATTTTAAGTCGGAACAGTTACATGTGTAAAGAGAATAATCGAAGATAGGTACAAGTACAAATTTGATGGTCAATGTTTTGATTAGATCTCCCTCCACAGTGTAAACTTTTGAGCAAGCACTCATTCTTTAAGTTGAGAGGTAAGGTAATTGTGGCTAAAAGCATTTCAATAAATGGGGTCTGGTTTGGGAGAACCATGCATTAGAAGTTGCAAGTGTCAAAGTCGACTACACAGAATAATAGTTTCAGACATAGGTACATTGTTTGAAGGAGAACTCAAGTTCTAATGATTCTTTTGGAGATCTTTAACTTGGAGAAGGTGCAAAAACATTAGGCAACACGTTGTATAAAGTTTCATTGAAAACTTTACACATTTGGTTAGTCAATGAGTGGATTGTGTAGCAGACTTTTCTATGTAACGAGTTTCTTCAAAGTTAACTCAAGTCTTGAGAATTTGGCATTAGTTTTCCAAAATTGGTTGAGGTTATGAGTTATTCTTGATATAGAGGTGTTCTACCATCAAGGATAACTTGTTCTTTGGGAGATTAATCATCTCCATCAATGATATCAGAGCAAGAATCATCAGATTTGAAGAAAAGGAGGACCTCGACTATTGCAAATATACAAAAATCAATCTTTGAAGATTCAAAAGGTGAAAGTTTGAAGTGAAAGCTAAAGAAGGAGGCTTGAAATCTATCAAGAGGATCAAAAGAAACTATATTCGAATTAAAGGTACATTCAAAGCTTGAAGAATTTAGTGCAGAGGTGAAGAAAGGATGGGAGATTCTCTTCAAATAGAGAAATTGGATAGAGAAAACTATCCTGCTTGGTCAATGAGGATGGAAGCTCATCTTATGAGCAAAGATCTGATAGAACACATCACAGGTGAAGAAGAAAAACCAGAATTTAGGGATCCTAGTGTTCCAACTAGGGAAGAGCTCTCAGATTTGAAGACATGGATGAAGAAGGATGCTCAAGCAAGGAGCATTATCTACATGGGAGTTAATGATTACTTGCTACCTCACATTAGGACTCGAAAGTGCAAGTGACATATGGAATGCTTTGGAGGAGCATTTCCAAAACACTACAAAGTCAAGGAAGGCATCTTTATGGGCAAAATTCACCACAATCAAGAAGAGGGCTTCTCAATGTATTTCTGATTATGTAGCAAGGATAAAAGATATTCCAGGTGCATTAGGAGCAGTTGATGAAGACATTGAAGAAGACAAATTGGTAAGAAAAATTCTCACAGGTTTGAGAGGAGATGATAAGTAGAATCCATTCATTCTATCCATTGAATTGTCACTAGATCATTTCACTCCTGATTTGAATCAATTGTTAGGACATATGCTAACCTTTGAGCAGGATGTCAAAGGTGATGTTGATAAAAGTATAGGTCAAGAAATGTATTCAAAAGATAAGAAGAAGATTAACAAAGGTAAGGAACAATTGAATGAAGATGAATGCACTATGAGTCAAGCTAACTTCCTAAGAGGAAGAGGAGGTGGCAAAGGAAGAGGAAGAGGCAAAAGCAATAAATATAGTGTCAAAGCTTGCTGGATTTGTGGTAAGACTAATCATTTAGCTCATGAATTTTGGCATAATAATCAGAATGGTATAATCAAAACTTTAACTCAAGAGGAAGAGGTGGTAGAAATCAGAGAAGCAATTTCAGAGGTAGAGGTAGTAGAGGTTTCTTTGAAAGAAATGCAGGAAGAAGCTTTCAAAGTCACTCTTACAATAATACCTACTACAATTATGCTTCAGATCAGAAAGAGGATCCAACCTTAATTATGAATGCAACTTGTGAAAGACAAAGTGAAGATCAAAGAGTGTTCTACATTGACTCAGGGTGCAGCAATCACCTGACATAGCTTTGATGACTGATTTGGAGAATAAGGTGAGTAATCATATAGTTCAAACAGGGGATAACACAAAGCATAATGTGAAGTTCATTGGATTAGTAAAGGCCAAGGATGGAAGCACTGTTTTGAGCAAGGTTCTGTATGTCCCTACAATTCCAAAGAATTTGATAAGTGTAGGACAAATTGTAGAGAAAGGATATGAAGTAAGGTTTACTAATGATGGAGTTTATGTTGAAGACCCTGGCCATGGGTATAAACAAATTGTTTCAAGAAAGAAAGAAGGAAGGCTTTTCACATTGAAGATTCAAGGCAATGTTGGTCATTCCTTGTTCACTTATGGAGAACATAAGATTTCTGAGTTAGATCTTTGGCACAAAAGGCTTGGACATTTTAATGAAAGAGGTATTATGGATATGATTAACAATGGCTCAATGTTTGGATTGCCTAATATTGCAGATCAACACATGAAATACAAGTGTGAAGCATGTCAATTGGGTAAAGCTCACAAGAATACTTATGGTAAGAAAGGGTTTATGGATTCAAAGAAGCTTGAATTGGTGCATACAGATGTGTGGGGTCCATCAAAGGACTTTAGCATTAATGGTTCAAGATATTATGTGATTTATGTTGATGATGCTACCAAGTGGATCACTATACATGTGATCAAAGATAAATCAGAGGTGTTCAATACATTTAAACATTATCATGTGTATGTAGAGAGAATCACAAGGCAAAAATTGAAGAGACTAAGGTCAGATGGAGGGGGAGAGTATTTCTCTAATGAGTTCAGTGATTACTTATGGAATGCAGGTATAAAAAGGGAAGTTACTTGCAGGTACTCTCCTCAACAAAATGGTGTAGCAGAAAGGAGAAATAGAACTCTTATTGAGTTTGCAAGGTTAATGATGAAGGAGAAAAATTGCCCTAATTACTTGTGGGTTGAGGCTATGAATACAACTATTTATTTGGTTAATAGATTTCCATGTAAGGCTTTCAATGGTATGACACCATATGAGGCATGGTGGGGTAAGAGACCTACCTTAGATCATTGCAAAGTGTTTGGATGTCTTGCTTATGCATATGTACCATCTCAATTAAGGCATAAATTGGAACCTAAAGCTGAACAGTATGTGTTCATTGGTTAAGCAGATGGGTTATAGATTGTGAAGTCCATCCACAAAGCAATTCCTTGTGTCAAAGGATATTACATTCGATGAGCAAGGTATTTGCTATGCATGTACAATTAGTGTTCATGCAAGTGATGAAGAAGTCATGACCCAAAGAAAGGGGAAATCAAAGATTCAAATTCATGATGATGAAGAGATTGTTGATGCTCAAATTGATAATGAAGAGATGCCAAGGTTTGATGAAGAATATAAAGAACCAGAGACTTCAAAGAGTGGAGAAGTTAGAAGGTCAGCAAGGAACAGAAATCAACCCATAAGGTATAGTTATGATACTTCATTTTTGAACACTAAAGATTATGCTTACATAGTGAAAGTAGAAGAAGATTCTTCTACATATGATGAGGCAAAAGGTAAGGAAAATTGGGAGAAAGTTATGCAGGAGTATGATGTATTGATGGAGAATGAGACATGGGATTTGGTTCCTAAACCAAATAATCAGAAAATCATTGGATGCGAATGGGTCTACAAGACAGAGAGGTATGATGATGGAAGTCTGTCTAGGTATAAAGCTAGACTTGTTGTGAAAGGGTATGCTCAAACATATGGTATAGATTATGATGAGACTTATAGTCCTATGTCAAAGATGACAACTATAAGGACTCTCATAACTATTGCTGCATGTAAAGGTTAGAAGCTATGTCAATTAGATGTGAAGAATGCTTTTCTAAATGGTTATATTTCAGATGATGTTTTCATGGAGCAACCAGAAGGTTTCAAGGAGAAATGTTAACCAGAATATGTATGTAAGCTCAAGAGAGATTTGTATGGTTTGAAGCAGGCTCCAAGAGCACGGAATTATAGACTTGTGAAGTTCTTGAAGGAGCTTGGTTTTCAAGTGTCTAAGGCAAAGAGTAGCTTGCTTGTTAAAGCAAGTGATGATGGGTTTATTTACATATACTCAACATGGAGTGTATGTGACTCAAGAAAAGCATATGAAGGATTTCATATGCTCAACATGGAGTGTATGTGACTCAAGAAAAGCATATGAAGGATTTGCTAATCAAGTTCAAAATGGAAGATTGCAGGGTAGCATCTATGTCAAGCATGAAGATTGAAGAAATCAATGTTATTTCTGATGATGTTGATGTGTTGACACTTGATAGAATTGTGCCTACTAAGGCTCTTATGACTAATTCTCTTTCCCACACATGGCTGCTAGATTCTAGTGCTTCTTTCCATGTAACACCACATAGAGAAATGTTCTCTACTTACGCAAAAAAGTCTCTTGGTACTATGAGACTTGCTGATTCTTATCAGTGTGATGTTGTTAGGATTGGAGATTGTTGGTGCAGTACAATCATCAATTGATGATTAGGACAAAGTTTGAAGTCAATAAGTAAAGCAAATATCACCATATGAGGATTGAAGAGTATGTGATCAGAAGATGGAAACTTGTATATACATGTATATTACTCTTGTAATTAGATCATGAAAACCTTTGTATCTATGATGAGTCGGGATGTAAATGTCTATATATACTTGAATATAGATGTAATACATATTAGGGGATGATGAGTGTCAAGTTTTAGGAGTCATTAGAGATTTTAGAGAGTGAGAAGAATATGGATTATCTATTAGAAGTATATTTTCTCTAAATAGAAGAAAGTTGCACCTCAATCTTTTGCTCAGCACTCCTTCTATGTTTATCTTCTTGAGGAATGCTTTTGTACATGTCTAACTATATAGCTAAGTGACCTTTGTACAAGTTTTGAGAGCCTAATTATAATCAGGCTGAGAGAATTTTAAGTAGGAACATTTACATGTGTAAAGAGAATAAGTGAAGACAGAGGTAAGCTACTTGTAGCTAAAAGAATTTGAATAAATGGGGTCTGGTTTGGGAGAACCATGCATTAGAAGTTGTAGGTGTCAAAGTTGAGTACACAGAATAACAATTTCAGACATAGATACATTGTTTGAAGGAAAACTCAAGATTTACTGATTCTTTTGGAGAGCTTTAACTTGGAGAAGGTGCAAAAAAATTAGATGACACCTTGTATAAAGTTTCATTGAAAACTTAACACATTTGGTCAGTCAATGAGAGGATTAAGTGTAGCAGACTTTTCTATGTAATGAGTTTCTTCACAGTTAACTCAAGTCTTGATAATTTGGCATTAGTTTTCCAAAATTGGTTGAGGTTATGAGTTATTCTTAATATAGAGGTGTTCTAACATCAAGGATAACCTGTTCTTTTGGAGATTAATCATCTCCATCAGAGATGTGGTTGTGCAGCTCATTGATGGTTCAAAATTTACTATGCATAATGTACGCCATGTACCTCAATTATCACACAGTTGGATGTGAGTTGTTCATCTTGATGACCTAGGATACAAGGTGGTCTTCTATGCTCAGTACTTTCACATATCAAAGGGCAATATGGTTATTGAAAAAGGAAGCAAAGTTGGCTCACTTTATCCTTTATTTGTATCACAGAAAGACCACTTGTTAGATGCCATATACCTCGTAGTGGAATGGAAAATCTTTCTCATTATGGCTACTTACCCCTGTGATCTTTCTCTGATTTTTCATTTTGTGAGCATTGTCAATATGGAAAGCAAACCAGAAATGTGCATAGAATGCACATTGAATCTTCAATTCACCCTTTATTCTTACAGATGTGTGTGGTCCTATGCCCACAAGTTCATTAGGTGGTTCTCTTTACTTTGTCACTTTCATAGATGATGCTACTAGAAAAGTCTCGGTATATCCTATCAAATCACAGGATGAGGTATTCCCTACTTTCAGAAAATGGCTTGCTTTAGTTGAGACTGAAAAAGGAATGAAGCTCAAAGATTTACATTCAGATAATGGGGGTGAGTATACCTCACATGAAATCAACCTTTTTTGCGAGTCTAGAGGAATTCATAGAGAGTTTATAGCTCCTTATACCCCAATATAGAATGGTGTAGCTGAAAGGATGAATAGAACTATTCAGGATAGAGTAGTTTCTATGCTACATCATGCAAACCTTTCACAAGGCTTTTGGGCAGAGGCACTATTGACTATAGTTCATGTGATTAACCTTTCACCTAGTACTGCGAAAGGTCTGAAAGTGGAACAAGAGTTATGGACAGGGAAGCCACCATATTATGATCATCTTCAAGTTTTTGGGTGTGAAGCATTGTTCATATACCCAAGAATCTTAGACAAAAGTTGGAACATAAGTCAAAGAAATGCATTTTTCTTGGATATGATCGAGAAGGACAATTTGGATATCGCTTATGGGATCCTGAAATACGGTCGTTGATCAAAAGTATTGATGTCATTTTCAATGAGTCTAAGATGCATAAACAACCCATTATGGAGGTTGAAGTGAGAAGAGTGGTGTTTGAGGATACTAGTCCTCCAGTTAGCATGCATAAAAATGTTACATATAGGGATGTTCAAGAGGATGTCCAATCAAATCAGTCTACAAATGTTCCTCTTCAGCAACCATTGAGACGCTCTACATGTGTCTCACATCCACTTGATATATATGCTCTAGGTTTAGATTTTGTTATGCTAATAGATGTCGGTGAGCCTTCTTGCTACAAAGAGGCTATGCAGATAGAAGATCATGTCAAATGGGTGCGTGCCATGAATAGTGAGTTGGATTCTATTCACAAGAATGATACTTGCGATTTAGTACCTTTTCCAAAGGGAAGGCTTTACCATGTAAATGGGTATATAAGCTAAAATTCACATCAGATAGTGCTTCTCCAAAGTATAAAGCATGAATTGTTGCAAAGGGTTTAAGAAACATTAACATAGTGAATAGTTCATTGGTGAGTGCATGTGCAACTGTTGAGTTTGTACTTGTAACCCCTCATTGTGTTCCTATAAGTAGCCGCAAGTTTAGTGGTAATGGTCCATATCATGAGTAATAAGGGATTGCATATGCATGAGATAGATGCTGAGGGGACCAAACTCATGGAGACCATAGTGTTCATTGACATCCAATCGCCAGAATTCTTCATGAGGTTTATGGAGAGATTGGGGAGGAAGGGGTGGACCATCCGATGCTCGGAGGAGTGCATGGTGGAGAAGAGGATGGCAAGGAAGGAGGGATAGGGAGTGACACGACATGATCAGGTAGAGGATTCACGATGGCATCCTCAAGGTTTAGGGAATGGAAGGGAGGAGAATTAGCAACAGGCAAGGCAACTACTTCAGCAACCGGAGGGAGTGGGGGTGAAGGTGAAGAAGCATCCTCCATGTTCTCATTGTTCGAGGGAATGGAAGGTGGTGAGGAGAGTGGGACCACAATGGTGGCCAAATGGACCGACTATTTGTAGTGGATGAAGAAGAAACTTGTTGCACTACAGAAGGATGAGGAACAAAAAGGGCTTTGCAACCATAGTGGGTCCAAAAATATCTGTTATGGAGGACGAGGAGCTTATCACCACCCTAGGTCAGCGAGAACATCATAGTATCAGATTGACACTCTCATCCTCTTCTTTCGTAGGCAAGACTGGTCAAGCAAACCTTCAGGGAATCAAAAGCACATGAGATTGGGAATTTGCGAGGGTTGAGAATGGATAATAGGTAGGGTAGGTGAGTTTTCAGGTGGTGTCCAAGATTGTGTACCTAAGTGACAACTTAGGGACTTATGACAAAAGAGACTATTCCTCTATCACTAGGAAGTACATATAGTGAGGATTATCACACATTTAAATTATCAATCCGGAAAGTATCTTGAACCTAACCGAGTGTATGAAGACGTGTACTTACACAATGATCAATGAAGTGGAATAGCTACCATTGCATGCAGATGAGTACCATCACTCACATTCATCACTTACATAGGTGGAAATGGTGTCACGATACATGAAACAACAGTAAGCACAAAACAAACTTTTCTCTCAGCTCCGAACTCAGAATATGGTCAACGGTGGGTTCATTTCGAAGCTCTCAACGAGACACATCCAATGCTTTTCTCTAGTCTGATTCCAAGTTATGGGCAAAAAACTGAGATGCACAACTCACCTAGTTTCACCACATACCTCCTCAAGCTTCACACACACATTACACACTTCAAAAAAGCAATGAAATGGTTAGACGACACTTCCATGCACTCAATTCAAGCTACAATCACACATGCAAGCTCACAAGCAAGGAGATATAAGAGGAAGAAGAGGTCAATTCGAAAATATGAGTTCTCCCTTACTCACAATGGCAAAAAGTCTTTAGAAAGTGTCACAAAATGACTTATATACATGTGCTCTAAAAATGGTCCTCTCACACAAGAGACTGGCACTTTATTAAAGAAAGCCTAAATTCCTACTATTTTACAAGGATTATGATACAATGTTTGGGATTTATGCATTTAGAGGACTCCTCTAGTGCATTTACATGGATTCATGAGGTTTTCATAGAAATTTGAAGAAGAAAAATGATGTCCATAATTGAAAATTTCTGGGGCTCCTTTTCTGTGCTCCATTTCTCTGCTTCTCAACTCGTAGCTCTCTGCAACACTCTCCCCCTCTTTGTCTCTATCGTCCCTTTATAGGCTTTGCTTCTTGTCTCTAGCTTTGTGCCTGCAGTGGGTCTGGTTCCTTATTAATTGATAGCATCTTTATAGTTGACCACTACCAGCTCCTACGGAAGTCGTAATGATATAGTTTTATCACTGGTCAAGGAATTGATCATCACTCGGGGCGTGGTGCATTGGTTTTGGCCTATTCATTTCTTTCCACTACATGCACCTAGCGGCTAAGAATGTGATTATCTTAGTCACTCTTTTCTGCTTTTGAGCCTCCAGATGTTGGAAGGACCTTGTTTACTTCTTTGTTTGCACACCTCCAACCTTGTTGCATTGTTGAGGCCTATATATTTCTTCTCACCGCATGCACCCAGTGGCTAAGGTGAATTTGATATTAGTCACCTTTCATGAGAGTTCATCATCCTCATTAGAGTCCTTGAGCATCCAAATGGGTTGAGATTTTATTTCTTATTCACTGTGCTCGGATCCTCTGTGTTTCTGTTAAAGCCTGATGCGTGTGAAGCCTGATACATGCCCCTACGGGGCTTTGGGCAGAGGGTGGTTCTTTCTATTGATCAATTTTTGTTTTTGATTTTCTTCTTCTTCATCTTTTACTTGATTCTCCTGTCTCTCCTTCCACATGTCCCCCCTCTTGAACTCTGTCATTCCCGACAGGCTTTGGAAGTGGATGAGAGTACGTCTTGTATATCTTTTGCTCTGTATCATTTAGCAAATCGGCCTCACGTATCATTAATTGTTTCCATTGTTCCGACTTAACTCCATCGTGGGGTGCTTGTTTATGGTCGACAAAAAAACTTAATATATATGCTACCAACCGTGTGTTTAGGTTGGTAGACATATTTAGGAATATTTCTGAATCTATCTTGAAGAAGCTTGCGAAGGATGCTTCTTCGAAAGTTTGCATGTACATGCTAGGCAAAAACATTAGTCTTGAATAGTAAGCCATGATAGTGAGTCAGCTTGGCATGATAGAAACGTCAAAAACTAGTATATCCGTTCCTTGATTAATGCCAATGAAGTTCAAAAATGTCTATTCTACGTGCTTAAAGACTTTTAGTACTATTAGGATCATGCTAAGTATTTTATTCGTTAATTTGATAGTGAAATCAGGGACCTTGGCATATCGATATAACCAAAATTCGATTATTCTCACCATGTATTCTTCAGTGGGGAGGTAGTTATGCGGCGGGCTCGGTAGTAAAGGAAAATTGAGCCACTATTTATTTATTTTACCTCGATTTTGTAAGTCCCAAAATTTTGGCCAATATTGTCGATGTGGCATAGGACAAAAAGCTGGATTGAATTGGAGTAAATATGGTGCCTCTTGTCAGTGCACCTGGCAAGGTTGGATTTTTCTCCAAAAATTTTCTTCTCCAAATAGGATCGATAGCTTCGAACTCCTGTTGAGTATAATTAAAAGTGTTTGCCTTGAAGTTGAGCTGCACGTTCGGGTCCTTCCCCATGGTCTTCTTGATGTATCTTCAGGTCTGCTCTTTCATGATTCCATAAGGGAGGTTGAAGGGCTTCATTATCTCATCTAAACCTTTGCTTTTGATCTGAGCCTCTTTCATGACTTTCACTACCTCATTTTCAAAATTTTTGGTGAGACGAGACACCAGTAGTGCCCTTTCCTTTTGACTTAGCTCTATAGTATATGGCATTGGATGGTCATCATATTCGTCTATAGCCAGCTCCCTTATTGGTGAATGAACTATTGGGGGAGAAAGAGGGCGTACCTCAATCTCATCAGTAGCCATCTTGGATGGTTGCACTTTTGGTGTCCCCAAGTTCTTTGCATGTTCTAATTGTGCTCTAAGCTCCACTATGATTTGATCTTTCTCTTCATGTTGTACTTTACTAGCCTTGAGCTCGTCTTCTACTGTCACCTTAGCTTCACAAATAATTTGCACTTGATCAACATCTTGAGCACATTGCTCTATGTATTTTTGCACTGCCTGTTGCCACTTGAGTTCTAGTGTTTTGTTGTCCATTGTATATTTTGCTTCTAACTCGGCCTGTTTCCTTTGCTCTTGTTTTAGCTAATCTTCCATTTCTAACAACTTTGCCTTCAGTATAGTGTTTTCAAAGGGTTGATTTGAAGGCCTATAGGAAACACATTCGGTGTGAAGGTAGCCAGAATACCTTGAGAAGTCCAAGATGCATCAAGGATGTCAATGGGAGTTCACATGCAAACTTTGGAAGAAATCAAGCAAATCCAAGGTAGAAGTCAAAGCTAGTCAATTTTTGGAAATTAGGGTGAAAATTTCAATGTCTCCAAATCACATGAAAATTCATATACTTGTAAAGACTATCAAAGGCAATCTATAGCCTGAATTTCACATGTAAATGGATTTTCTAGCCCATTGATATGCCATGTGCATTTTGTAAAAAAATATAATTTTTCCACTTAGACCCTACAAAATCTTGTATAGGAATTTTCGTTAGCCATATGCTTTGGCATGTATAAAGATCATATGTGGCTACATATTTGTACAAATTTTCAAGGCTATCATAGCTTCCTAGACATCTTAATGCCACCTTGCAAGCTTCCAAATGTAGTCAAACTTGTATAAAGGAGATTCAGATGGGGGTTTTTTGTGCATCTTCCTAAACGAGACCTTTGAAAACATAGCCTTACAAATTTTCATATTCATCAAAGGATATTTGGAGGGTAAAAGAGCATAAAATCTAGTTTTTAAGATCACTGCCATTTCCTAGAATAAGCAAATTGAACTCTTGAAGGGCTGTCACATGGCAAACAATAAAGAACCAATCCTAGCCATCCATTTGATAAATCCAATGGTTGTAATCGTCTTAGGGTTAAGAGTTGAATTCTCTAGATCCAAGGGCCCAAATTCATTCAAAAAAACTATAAAAACTCCCCTCCAAACTCATAGAGCATCATTGTTAGGCATCCATAGGGCCCTTGCTAGCACATTGTTTCCTTGAGACGATCACCCTCAATTGAGCATGTGAGGATCCAAGGTGGGCTAGTAAGAGCATAGTTCCTAGAAACAATCTTAATTTAGACTTCCAATCTAGGATAGGCTCATAAAATCAATGGTTTCTCTTTCTTTGCTCACCCTCAATGGAGCATGTGAGTGAGTTAGAGTTGGTTTTATAAGTCGCAGACTTCTTTAGATATACATTACGATCCTAGAAAGATATAGGGTCAATGAAGTGGGACCTATCCTCTTATGTGTGACATTCGGTTGAACTGTCATGGTGAGAAGGTCGTGTAGAGCATCTTTGACCAGTAGAATGCTTAGCTTGATGTATCACAACATTCATGTACATGTATTTCATTACAACATCTTTTAATTCATGCCTCTTGTCTCTTCTCTCTTAGTCTCTTATGTGTTTTTACATGTCTCCTTCTATCTCTTTCTATGTGTGAGAAGGCTCCATAGTCTTGCATTGAAACAGTGAGGATGATTAATTGAGATTGAGAGAATAAATTTATATTCATTCATAAATCATGACCCACGTGCATTCATACCACCCACAAACACCCATGCATATGTTTCAGTTTTGAAAGTGTATAAGAAGCTCCATTCTTGGACCATTCTTCCTTTCGAAATTGATTCATGTGTGTGGTTTTATTTTTGTTCTCATCATGCATACATCCACAAGAACCCATGCATATGAATTAAATTTCAAAAGTGTATAAGAAGCTCCCTTTTTTGGACCATTCTTCCTTTCCAAATTGATTCATGTGAATGGTTTTCTTTTGTCCTCGTCATTCATGTTCATGCATTTATCTTGCATTCATATGTTCCTGTTTCCATAATCAAATCATGAAATCTCTCCTCTCCATACCCAACTTCATCTTCACCTTCATATTTTGATAAAAAAAACCTTCCAACACTCATTAGCTTCATACACTCTACATGTGCCGCGACTGGACCCGATCCACCCAGATTGTGATCACCTCCACATTTGAACCTGACGTGAATCGCTTCGTGGCATTTGCTTTTGATCTTGTTGGGAGGTTGTTATCCATATCCTTTGTTCCATATTTTTTCATATCATCATCATCATTCTTGAGTGTTGCACTGGATTTCTCACAATATTGTGCACATCTTTGTCGTGAAGTAAACACATTTGTGAGAGATCTAGAGCATCATGCATCACTTGCACATTCACATAAAATGGAAGAAGTATTCAAATCCCTTATTGTTGAGAAACAAGGCCAAAGAATAGTCTCTTCTATGTTGAGAGAGAAGGGAAAAGTCAATGGCATCAACATCACAAGCTACTTAGATTTGTTTGAAGAGAAAGCTATGATTTTTGGTCTTCCTGAAGATCTTTTGATAACATTCTTTGAACGAATTGTTGATAGTTCTATCATAAACCGTGTCACTCAATATGATACTCTTCCTTTGAGTGATTTCACAAAGGAGATGCTCAAATAATTCTATCTTGAGGATTATAGCCAACATAATCGAGATGTATTCGTACGATGGATCAATTCCCCAAAGCCTAGTAGCTCTATTACTCACTTTCAAAATGAGTATATTAGACGCTATGAAAAAATTCCTGATGAGGATAAGATAACTTTGGAACCTGATCTTGTGATCAATTTTCTTAAACTTCTTCATCTTGAAACTCATAGGGAAGTTGAATGGTGATTAAAAGAGCCGAATAAGCACTATGGCCTTACTAGCAATTGGCAAAAGGATGTAAAGTAGTAGAGGCTATAGCCCATAGACTGTTGGAGATAGACGTCTGCGGAAGCACGCGAACAGCACAAGGAAGGAGAAGAAGCTTGTAGCCCATTAGGGCAATAGGCGTATATACAAGTTGGGGGAAAAAAACCTCCTAAAGAGGGAAAAAAGTGCCCCGGCGGTCCTAGAGTGTTCACACACATCACTACCTAAATATATCAACAAATCCCCCATGGGAGTGATGCGGTGAACAAGTAGCTGGCACTCATGTATAAGGAAGTGCCAAGCTATGTGGAAATCACTCCACAAAAGGAAGTAAGCCCAAAGCTTTGCAAAAAGCTTCAAACTTCTCCCTAGGCAGAGCCTTCATGAAAAGGTCTACAATGTTCTCCTGCGTGGGCACATATGCCAAGCTGATGTCCCCAGCAGAGAACCTCTCCTTGACATAATGATAATGCACCTCAATGTGCTTAGTGCGAGCATGGAACACAGGGTTCCTCGCAATTGCGAATGCGCTCTGACTGTCAGTGAAGATGGTGGTGGCAGAAGACTAACCAACACCCAAATCAGCCATAAGGCGTCTGAGCCACACACACTCAATAGTAGCTGTGAAAGCTACCCTATACTCAGCCTCACAACTGGAAGTGGCCACAGTAGGCTGCTTCTTGCTCAACCAAGATATACATAAGCTACCAAGCATGAAGCATAGTGGACACACGAGTGTCATAGCAACCAACCCAATCAGAGTCAAAAAAAGCATGCAAATATGGCGGTAGTGATCCCCCCTTCGGATAAAACAACCCAAGTAGCCGAGTACCACTCAAGTAGCGAAAGATGCGCTTAACCGCCTGCCAATGCTTGACTCTTGGGCAATGCATAAACCTACTCATCTGCGAGACAGCAAACTGAATATCTGGCCGAGTAATGCATAAGTAAATCAAGCATCCAACAGCCTGCTGATAAAGAACAGCATCAAATGCATCTCCAACATCATGAAGACTCAATCGTAAACCTGTCTCCATAGGAGTGGCAATAGGCTTATAGTCTTCAAGGCCAAAATGCTGCAATAATGTGTCAATATATTTTGTTTGACACAGAGCCATTCCACCATCAACTTGCATAAACTGAATGCCCAAATAGTGATGCAAATGCCCCAAATTAGACATCTCAAATGAGGCATGCAAATCAGCCTTAAAATGAGCAATATGCCTCTCATGAGGACCAGTGAGCAACATTTCATCAACATAAACCACAATGATCAGAAGTACATCATTAGCACACTTAACATATAAGGTGCTTTCAGTTGGATTGTTCTCAAAACCATGTGCAATCAGATAGGCATGTATCTTCTCATACCAAGCACGTGGTGCTTGCGTTAAACCATATAATGCCTTCTTTAACCTGCACACCTGGTTTTCATGCCCTTTCTGCACAAAGCCATGGGGCTAAAAAACATACACTTCTTCGTGCAAGTCACCATTCAGAAATGCAGTTTTAATGTCCAGCTGATGTACATTCCAACCATGATGGGCTGCAAGTGCACAAATGCTCCGAACAGTAGTCATATGGCATGTAGGTGCAAAGGTCTCATCAAAATCAATGCCTCTTTCCTGCGCATAACCCTTTGCAACAAGGCTAGCCTTATACCTGTCAACTGTACCATCAGGTTTACGCTTCAGCTTGTATACCCACTTAGTGCCAATGGCATTCTTGCCAGGAGGCAAGTCACATAAAGACCAAGTACCATTCTTCATTATTGCATCATATTCAGATTTCATAGCAGCCATCCAATTTTCTGAATTTTGTGCTTCATCAAACGAAACATGCTCATTCTCATCACAAAGACTAGATGCAGCCATAGCATAGCAATCTGATGCAAAAGAGGCACTATGAGAGCCTGAAGGAGTACGATATGATAGAGGTGCATCTAATTTGCTGTCACGCAAAGTTTGCATCAGCCATTTTGGCATAGTTTTTGCCTGCTCAATATCAGCTCTCTCATCAACTAGTGCATCATGTAAATCTGCATCAGAAATGGAATGATCTGCATCATCACATGAAACCTGCAAAGGCTGAGAAGTTGCCTCATTGGGACTAGCACTAGACTATCCACCTGTAAAAGGAGGCAACAAAGTATCATACATGTCTTTGGAGCTAACAGATGTCTCCTTAGTACATGAAAGCAATGGCTGAATAGCATCTTCCACAAAAACAACAACACGGCTAACCAGAATGCGTTTAGTGTGTGGATGATACAGACTATAGCCTTTACTTTCAGAACTGTACCCAACAAAAATACATTTTACTACTTTATCATCCAATTTTTTGTGATGTTGTTCAGGCACTAATGCATATGCCAAGCAACCAAAAACACGCAGATGAGCAACAGATGGCTTGCGGTCATGTCAAGCCTCATATGGAATGATAGACTGCAGCACTTTAGTGGGACACCTGTTCAGTACATATGCTGCACACATGACAGCCTCAAGCCAGAAACTATGTGGGAAAGCCTTACTCTTGACCCTACACCTCGCCATCTCCATGAGTGACCTGTTCTTTCGTTCAGCAAGTCCATTCTGTTGAGGTGTATACGACACTGTGCACTGGTGTTTTATCCCACGTTCAGCCATAAATGCATTAAAATTAGAAGACATATATTCCCCCCCTCGATCTGAACGGAGGGTGCCAAAACCAAAAACTGTTTGAAGCACATGAACACTTCGGACTTTTCCTTCAATGGATATACCCATGCATGCCCGAAAAAATCATCGATGAAAGTCATGAAGTAAAGATAATTCCCAAAAGAAGGTGTCTGCATAGGACCACAGACATCATTATGTACAAGCTCCAATTTCTAAGTAGCCCGAACTAAACCATCCTTTGGAAAGGACGAACGCTGCATTTTGCCCAAAATACAGCCTTCACAAACATGTTTCCAGGTGCTTCAAGTTTGGGCAAAGGGGACACCATTTCAGATTTCTACAGGTGTAGCAAACTAGCAAAATTCATATGACCAAAGCGTGCATGCCAAAGCTTTGCATCTGACATAGCCTAAGAATCATTTACTGCACATGCCAAATCATTTACAAATCTTTCATAGTCTATGATCTTATACAGCCCACAACATAAAATGCCAGAAGCAATAATTACATCGCCATTTGACAGATCATGAACTGTACACCTGTCATCAATAAATTTCACAACAAAGCCAATCTTGGCTAATGCAGAAACTGATAACAGGTTCTTCTTGATCCCTAGTACAAATAAAGCATCTGACAAGGTGAAAGAACTACCATCAGTAGTAGTCAAAATGATCTTACCAACTCCCATAACAGGATAAGAGGAGTTGTTGGCGCATGTAACAGTATTCCCTGTAGGGGCAGGCTCGAGTGAAGAGAAGAAACTGCACTGCGAGGTAATATGTTTGGTCACCCCACTGTCAAAGTACTCGCAAACATCTAAGTCTACTGCAGACATGTACTGCTCATGAGAAGATGGGTCAAAACTGCAAACAGTAGTAAATGCCCATTCTTCTCCTGCACAAGATTAACAGACTCCGTTTTTTATGTAGAGGCTTCTGCAACAATCATTCCAGCCTCTTTCTTCTTTGCCTCTTTTGCAGCCAGTTTTGGACAGTTCTTTATGATATGATTATTCCCTTTACAATACTTACAAAACAATTTCTACTTTTTTGATTTTTTTCTCATGGTCTTCTTGATGTATCTTTAGGTCTGCTCTTTCATGATTCCATAAGGGAGGTTGAAGGGCTTCATTATCTCATCTAAATATTTGCTTTTGAGCTGAGCCTCTTTCATGACTTTCACTACCTCATTTTCAAAATTTTTGGTGAGACGAGACACCAGTAGTGCCCTTTCCTTTTGACTTAGCTCTATAGTATATGGCATTGGATGGTCATCATATTCGTCTATAGCCAGCTCCCTTATTGGTGAATGAACTATTGGGGGAGAAAGAGGGCGTACCTCAATCTCATCAGTAGCCATCTTGGATGGTTGCACTATTGGTGTCCCCAACTTCTTTGCATGTTCTAATTGTGCTCTAAGCTCCACTATGATTTGATATTTCTCTTCATGTTGTACTTTACTAGCCTTGAGCTCGTCTTCTACTGTCACCTTAGCTTCACAAATAATTTGCACTTGATCAGCATCTTGAGCACATTGCTCTATGTATTTTTGCACTGCCTCTGTTGCCACTTGAGTTCCAGTGTTTTGTTGTCCATTGTATATTTTGCTTCTAACTCGGCCTGTTTCCTTTGCTCTTGTTTTAGCTAATCTTCTATTTCTAACAACTTTGCCTTCAGTTCCTGTATTCCTTCTCCTTCTGTGATAGTGTTTTCAAAGGGTTGATTTAACAGAATGGAGTTCATTCACTCTTTGTACCTTGTACGTAGCTTATCCGCTATTGTCAAGATTTTCTCTCCTCTCTCATTCATGAAGGCCTATAGGAAACACATTCGGTGTGAAGGTAGCCAAAATACCTTGACAATTCCAAGATGCATCAAGGATGTCAATGGGAGTTCACATGCAAACTTTGGAAGAAATCAAGCAAATCCAAGGTAGAAGTCAAAGCTAGTCAATTTTTGGAAATTAGGGTGAAAATTTCAATGTCTCCAAATCACATGAAAATTCATATACTTGTAAAGACTATCAAAGGCAATCTATAGCCTGAATTTCACATGTAAATGGATTTTCTAGCACATTGATATGCCATGTGCATTTTGTAAAAAAATATAATTTTTCCATTTAGACCCTACAAAATCTTGTATAGGAATTTTTGTTAGCCATATGGTTTGGCATGTATAAAGATCATATGTGGCTACATATTTGTACAAATTTTCAAGGCAATCATGGCTTCCTAGACATCTTAATGCCACTTTGCAAGCTTCCAAATGTAGTCAAACTTGTATAAAGGAGATTCAGATGGGGGTTTTTTGTGCATCTTCCTAAATGAGACCTTTGAAAACATAGCCTTACAAATTTTCATCTTCGTCAAAGGATATTTGGAGGTTAAAAGAGCATAAAATCTAGTTTTTAAGATCACTGCCATTTCCTAGAATAAGCAAATTGAACTCTTGAAGGGCTATCACATGGCAACAATAAAGAACCAATCCTAGACATCCATTTGATAAATCCAATGGTTGTAATCATCTTAGGGTTAAGAGTTGATTTCTCTAGATCCAAGGGCCCAAATTCATTCAAAAAAACTATAAAAACTCCCCTCCAAACTCATAGAGCATCATTGTTAGGCATCATCCATAGGGCCCTTGCTAGCACATTGTTTCCTTGAGACGATCACCCTCAATTGAGCATGTGAGGATCCAAGGTGGGCTAGTAAGAGCATAGTTCCTAGAATCAATCTTAATTTAGACTTCCAATCTAGGATAGGGTCATAAAATCAATGGTTTCTCTTTCTTTGCTCACCCTCAATGGAGCATGTGAGTGAGTTAGAGTTGGTTTTATGAGTCGTAGACTTATTTAGATATACATTACGATCCTAGAAAGATATAGGGTCAATGAAGTGGGACCTATCCTCTTATGTGTGACATTCGGTTGAACTGTCATGGTGAGATAGTCGTGCAGAGCGTGACCAGTAGAATGCTTAGCTTGATGTATCACAACATTCATGTACATGTATTTCATTACAACATCTTTTAATTCATGTCTCTTGTCTCTTCTCTCTTAGTCTCTTATGTGTTTTTACATGTCTCCTTCTATCTCTTTCTATGTGTGAGAAGGCTCCACAGTCTTGCATTGAACCAGTGAGGATGATCCATTGAGATTGAGAGAATAAATTTATATTCATTCATAAATCATGACCCACGTGCATTCATACCACCCACAAACACCCATGCATATGTTTCAGTTTTGAAAGTGTATAAGAAGCTCCATTCTTGGACCATTCTTCCTTTCGAAATTGATTCATGTGTGTGGTTTTCTTTTTGTTCTCATCATGCATACATCCACAAGAACCCATGCATATGAATTAAATTTCAAAACCGTATAAGAAGCTCCCTTTTTTTGGACCATTCTTCCTTTCCAAATTGATTCATGTGAATGGTTTTCTTTTGTCCTCGTCATTCATGTTCATGCATTTATCTTGCATTCATATGTTCCTGTTTCCATAATCAAATCATGAAATCTCTCCTCTCCATACCCAACTTCATCTTCACCTTCATATTTTGATAAAAAAAACCTTCCAACACTCATTAGCTTCATACACTCTACATGTGCCGCGACTGGACCCGATCCACCCAGATTGCGATCACCTCCACATTTGAACCCGACGTGAATCGCTTCGTGGCATTTGCTTTTGATCTTGTTGGGAGGTTGTTATCCATATCCTTTGTTCCATATTTTTCATCCTCATCATATCATCATTGTCATTCTTGAGTGTTGCACTGGATTTCTCACAATATTGCACACATCTTTGTCGTGAAGTAAACGCATTTGTGAGAGATCTAGAGCATCATGCATCACTTGCACATTCACATAAAATGGAGGAAGTATTCAAATCCCTTATTGTTGAGAAACAAGGCCAAAGAATAGTGTCTTCTATGTTGAGAGAGAAGGGAAAAGTCAATGGCATCAACATCACAAGCTACTTATATTTGTTTGAAGAGAAAGCTATGATTTTTGGTCTTCCTAAAGATCTTTTGATAACATTCTTTGAACGAATTGTTGATAGTTCTATCATAAACCGTGTCACTCAATATGATACTCTTCCTTTGAGTGATTTCACAAAGGAGATGCTCAAATAATTCTATCTTGAGGATTATAGCCAACATAATCGGGATGTATTCGTAGGATGGATCAATTCCCCAAAGCCTAGTAGCTCTATTACTCACTTACAAAATGAGTATATTAGACGCTATGAAAAACTTCCTGATGAGGATAAGATAACTTTGGAACCTGATCTTGTGATCAATTTTCTTAAACTTCTTCATCTTGAACCTCATAGGGAAGTTGAATGGTGATTAAAAGAGCCCGATAAGCACTATGGTCTTACTGGCAATTGGCAAAAGTACATAAAGTAGTAGAGGCTATAGCCCATAAACTGTTGGAGATAGACGTCTGCGGAAGCACGCGAACAACACAAGGAAGGAGAAGAAGCTTGTCGCCCATTAGGGCAATAGGCGTATATACAAGCTGTGGGAAAAAACCCTCCTAAAGAGGGAAAAAAGTACCTCGTTGGTCCTAGAGTGTTCACACACATCACTACCTAAATATATCAACAAATCCCCCCTGGGAGTGATGCGGTGAACAAGTAGCTGGCACTCATGTATAAGGAAGTGCCAAGCTATGTGGAAATCACTCCACAAAAGGAAGTAAGCCCAAAGCTTTGCGGAAAGCTTCAAACTTCTCCCTAGTCAGAGCCTTCGTGAAAAGGTCTACAATGTTCTCCTGCGTGGGCACATATGCCAAGCTGATGTCCCCAGCAGAGAACCTCTCCCTGACATAATGATAATGCACCTCAATGTGCTTAGTGCGAGCATGGAACACAGGGTTCCTCGCAACTGCCAATGCATTCTGACTGTCAGTGAAGATGGTGGTGGCAGAAGACTGACCAACACCCAAATCAGCCATAAGGCGTCTCAGCCACACACACTCAAGAGTAGCTGTGAAAGCTGCCCTATACTCAGCCTCACAACTGGAAGTGGCCACAGTAGGCTGCTTCTTGCTCAACCAAGATATACATGAGCTACCAAGCATGAAGCAAAAGCCACTAGTGGACATACGAGTGTCATAGCAACTAGCCCAATCAGAGTCAAAAAAAGCATGCAAATATGGCAGTAGTGATCCCCCCTTCGGATAAAACAACCCAAGTAGCGGAGTACCACTCAAGTAGCAAAAGATGCACTTAACTGCCTGCCAATGCTTGACTCCTGGGCAATGCATAAACCTACTCATTTGCGAGACAACAAACTGAATATCTGGACGAGTAATGCATAAGTAAATCAAGCATCCAACAGCCTGCTGATAGAGAACAACATCGAATGCATCTCCAACATCATGAAGACTCAATCGTAAACCTGTCTCCATAGGAGTGGCAATAGGCTTACAGTCTTCAAGGCCAAAACGCTGCAATAATGTGTCAATATCTTTCGTTCGACACAAAGCCATTCCACCATCAACTTGCATAGACTGAATGCCCAAATAGTGATGCAAATGCCCCAAATTAGACATCTCAAATGAGGCATGCAAATCAGCCTTAAAATGAGCAATATGCCTCTCATGAGGACCAATGAGCAGCATTTCATCAACATAAACCACAATGATCAGAAGTACATCATTAGCACACTTAACATATAAGGTGCTTTCAGTTGGATTGTTCTCAAAACCATGTGCAATCAGATAGGCATGTATCTTCTCATACCAAGCACGTGGTGCTTGCTTTAAACCATATAATGCCTTCTTTAACCTGCACACCTGGTTTTCATGCCCTTTCTACACAAAGCCACGGGGCTGAAAAACATACACTTCTTCATGCAAGTGACCATTCAAAAATGCAATTTTAATGTCCAGCTGATGTACATTCCAACCATGATGGGCTGCAAGTGCACAAATGCTCCGAACAGTAGTCATATGGCATGTAGGTGCAAAGGTCTCATCAAAATCAATGCCTCTTTCCTGCGCATAACCCTTTGCAACAAGGCTAGCCTTATACCTGTCAACTGTACCATCAGGTTTACGCTTCAGCTTGTATACCCACTTAGTGCCAATGGCCTTCTTGCCAGGAGGCAAGTCACATAAAGACCAAGTACCATTCTTCATTATTGCATCATATTCAGATTTCATAGAAGCCATCCAATTTTCTGAATTTTGTGCTTTATCAAAGGAAACATGCTCATTCTCATCACAAAGACTAGATGCAGCCATAGCATAGCAATCTGATGCAAAAGAGGCACTATGAGAGCCTAAACGAGTACGATATGATAGAGGTGCATCTAATTTGCTATCACACAAAGTCTGCAACAACCATTTTGGCATAGTTTTTGCCTGCTCAATATCAGCTCTCTCATCAACTAGTGCATCATGTAAATCTGCATCAGAAATGGAATGATCTACATCATCACATGAAACCTGCAAAGGCTGAGAAGTTGCCTCATTGGGACCAGCACTAGACTGTCCACCTGTAAAAAGAGGCAGCAAAGTATCATACATGTCTTTGGAGCTAACAGATGTCTCCTTAGTACATGAAAGCAATGGCTGAATAGCATCTTCCACAAAAACAACATCACGGCTAACCAGAATGCGTTTAGTCTGTGGATGATACAGACGATAGCCTTTACTTTCAGAATTGTACCCAACAAAAATACATTTTACTACTTTATCATCCAATTTTTTGCGATGTTGTTCAGGCACTAATGCATATGCCAAACAACCAAAAACACGCAGATGAGCAACAGATGGCTTGCGGTCATGCCAAGCCTCACATGAGTGACCTGTTCTTTCGTTCAGCAAGTCCACTCTTTTGAGGTGTATACGGCACTATACACTGGTGTTTTATCCCACGTTCAGCCATAAATGCATTAAAATTAGAAGACATATATTCCCCCCTCGATCTGAACGGAGGGTGCCCATTTTACATGTTGACAGATTTTCAGCCAAAACCAAAAATTGTTTGAAGCACATGAACACTTCGGACTTTGCCTTCAATGGATATACCCATGCATGCTCGAAAAAATCATCGATGAAAGTCATGAAGTAAAGATAATTCCCAAAAGAAGGTGTCTGCATAGGACCACATACATCACTATGTACAAGCTGCAATTTCTAAGTAGCCCGAACTGAACCATCCTTTGGAAAGGACGAACGCTGCATTTTGCCCAAAATACAGCCTTCACAAACATGTTTTCCAGGTGCCTCAAGTTTGGGCAAAGAGGACACCATTTCGGATTTCTACAGGCGTAGCAAACTAGCAAAATTCATATGACCAAAGCATGCATGCCAAAGCTTTGCATCTGACATAGCCTGAGAATCATTTACTGCACATGCCAAATCATTTATAGATCTTTCATAGTCTATGAGCTTATACAACCCACGGCATAAAATGCCAGAAGCAATAATTACATCGCCATTTGATAGATCATGAACTGTACACCTGTCATCAACAAATTTCACAACCAAGCCAATCTTGGCTAATGCAGAAACTGATAACAGGTTCTTCTTGATCCCTGGCACAAATAAAGCATCTAACAAAGTGAAAGAACTACCATCAGTAGTAGTCAAAATGATCTTACCAACTCCGATAACAGGATAAGAGGAGTTTTTGGCGCATGTAACAGTATTCCCTGTAGGGGCAGGCTCGAGTGAAGAGAAGAAACTGCACTGCGAGGTAATATGTTTGGTTGCCCCACTGTCAAAGTAGCAAACATCTTAGTCTATTGCAGGCATGCAGTGCTCATGAGAAGATGGGTCAAAACTGCAAACAGTAGTAAATGCCCATTCTTCTTCCTGCACAAGATTAGCAGGCTCTGTTTTTGGTGTAGAGGCTTCTGCAACAACCATTCCAACCTCTTTCTTCTTTGCCTCTTTTGCAGCCAGTTTTGGACAGTTCTTTATTATATGATCATTTTCTTTACAGTACTTACAAAACAATTTCTGCTTTTCTGATTTTTTCTCATCTTTGTCTTGGTTCTTCGAATGTGCAACATTTGCAGATTTTTGCTTACTAGTAGAAGAGCTCCATTTTCCTTTACCCTTCTGACTAGCCAGGAAAGCTTGATCTACAACACGCATAATGGACCTATTCTGCCTAGACTGATCTTCCTCCAACAGAACAGAGACTAACTCCTCAAATGACAAGGCATTTGGATTGCATTTCATCATCAGCCGAAGAGTAGAAGCAAAACTATGATATGAATCAGGAAGACCATTCAGAACGGTCAGCACAAGTGAGCTATCTGGTATAACTTGATCGGCAGAAATCAAATGTTCCTTCAAGCCTTTGATCTTTGTTAGGAAACTATCCATAGAATCACCTTCATTCATGTGCTCACTCTCCAACTGTTTTCGGAGGTAAGCAACACGAGCCTCATTCCTAGCTTGGTACAATGTGGTAAGTGTATCCCAAGCATCCTTAGCTATTTTGCAAGAGAGAATATGAGGAATAATGGCACGTTTGACAGACAAAGCTCTCAATGCATGTGCCTGGGCATCTCTACCATCCCAACGAATCTGCTCTGCAGTAGGTGCAGCAAAAACCATAGCACGAATAGGAATATGCAGAATATCACCATCTTCGACACCTTTTGCATCAGCTTCAGTACCTAGAATTGTAATAGTTGCAGGTGTGATAGGATGTTTTTTGACACCCTACACAACGTTCCACAGTCCTTTTGCAACCAACACATGTCGTATCATATAAGCCCATAACGGGTAGTTGGTACCATCCAAATTATCCTCAACAGCCAACATACGGAATACATCACTGCTTTCAGCCATGGCTGGTGACTAAAATACCTTGATGTAGAAAATTGACTGTATCTCAAAAAGTTGAACAAAACTACCCAGACAGATTCTGCTAGACCTATAGCAGGCTTCAAGACGCTTATACTGGCGAACAGAAACTGGTATATACCTTTGGCACAAAAAGACGAAATAGCCTACACAAGCACTGCGATAGTGCGTTCGGAGGCCGAAACGGGACTGCAAATGGAGGAGTGTCGACGACGCCCTAGATGAAGCGACGACTTGCTCTGATACCAATTGTTGGAGATAGATATCTGCGGAAGCACGTGAACAACACAAGGAGGGAGAAGAAGCTTGGAGCACAACACACAATACTAAATGTATTACTAGAGAATGTACAAAGATAAGTAGCCCATTAGGACAATAGGTGTATATACAAGCCAGGGGAAAAAAACCTCCTAAAGAGGGAAAAAAGTGCCCTGGCGGTCCTAGAGTGTTCACACACATCACTGCCTAAATATATCAACATAGACATCAAAGACAATCCATGCTTTATGAGAAAACTAGCCTTCCTCAAGCTAGCCTGCCACAAGCTAAAGAGCAAGTGGAAATTCTCACTAAGCAAATGGAAAGTCTTATTGCTACACAATCCAATTTAGCCAAGACTATAGATGCTTTACAATCTAATTACATCAAAACTTTCCAAAATCAAATGAACCCAATATCTTTTCAAGAGCCTAATCAACATGGTATAGCTCCCAATCAAAATCCACAAGTAGCTTCTACTTAATCATATCAAGTTCCTCCAATTGATAATCCTTCAATGAAAAACCCTCATCCTCAAGTGCGAAATCCTCAAATGTATCAAAACATGTATCCGCAATCTTCTCAGACAACTTTTCAAAATCCTCAAAATCAAAATTTTCAAAATCATCAACTGTATACTATGGAAGCTCCTCTTGTACCTCAAGTACCACATGCTACTCCCCAAGCTCCTCAAATGCATCAATTGCCTTATCAAAATCCTAATTATCCTGTTCAAGCAGTACCTTATCAACAAAATCCTCAATTTCAAAATTTCCCACCACAAGTTAATCAAAATCCTCAAAATCTAAATGGTTTTGTGCATGGTCCTCGTAGGTGTCCTTGGTGTGATTCATTAGAGCATGTTTTAAGAGATTGTGAACTATTGAAGGCTGCTAAGGAGCAACGACTATTAATAGACATAGACAAGAAAATCTGTGACTATCGATTTAGGTTACCTTTGCAACAAAATTATGGTAAGGGAGGAATGAAAAAGCACTATGAAAATATAACCATAACGGATGTAGGAACTAGAGGGTTGAAACTAGAAGCTCTTGATGAACAAGAAGTAGAATCAAGTAAACCCACAAAGGAAGTTGACTTTTCTACAGAGGCTTTAGTAAGAGCACAAGATGAGATTAGGAGAATAACAGCTTGGGAATCACCAATAGAAGATCAATCTCTTGTTTCTCACATATCCAATGTAGAAGAAAAACGAATAAGATATGAAACTGAGCTTAGTGAAAAAAGAGTGACTTGAAAACAAACCTCAGAGGGAATAGAAACCATCATAGAGCAAGGGAAACATCACAAACCAAAGATAAAAATCAAGAATCACAACCTAATGAACAAAAACAAGAGGAGAAACAAAAAGGTAAGAAGACAAAGCAAAGAAAAACGGAAACAAAGCCTTTAGAAAAACAAGAACAATCAAAACAAACTCAATACCAAACACAAGAACATGAACAAAAACAAGATCTTGAGCAAAAACAAAAGAAACTAAGGAGAGAACCTAAAGCCATCTTGATTTCAGAGATGGAGAGAAAAATAGATCCTATGGAGATTTTAGATGACATTTTGCTTAAGAGTCAAGTGACTATGTCTTTAGAACAAGTTTTCTCTATTGCAAAGCCTATTTTTAAAGATAACTTTATCGTCTTAATTAAAAGGAATAGGTTTCTGCTTAATCTAGATACTGAGATGCAAGATGCTCTAGATCAAGATCAAGCTATGAATGAAGCCTTAAACTTTGACAAATCTGATGAAGAGGACCTTGATGATGATGAAGTAAATGTTAATAAAAATTTCTTAGGACCTATTCAACTTGACCATGAAAATCATGAAAACAATCTTGAAAGTCACTTTAAAAGAAAATTTTGGTCTAGAGGTACATAAAAGATGCATGTTAAAATAGGCAATGATAAGAATGCTATCATTGTAAATGCATTAGTAGATTCTTGCTCTGAAATCAATGTGATTTCAAGAGAAGTCTATGATAAATTTCGATGGCCCATAGATAAAGATTGTAGATGGCATATGAGAACTGCAGATAATGGTGTAGGTACCCTATATGGAGCTCGTGCTAGTGTGTCCATATCCATAGGAGGAATCATAGAAGAATTTCACTTTTTTATTCAAGATAATTGCTCCTATGAAGTTCTCTTAGGTCAACCCTTTATTTGTGAGATTTGTATGGAAACTAAAGCCATGGATGATGGGCCTACCTATGTTAGAATTAAGTCTAAGGATGGAATGCAATCACTTCAAGTCATGATGGTAGGAGTGAATCATCCTAGGAATCGATTGTCAATTAGAAAGAAAACTATTGTTACTCAAGTTCATAGCATGCTTGTAGTGATTGTGCACCTTCATTCATGTTTGGAGCTACATATGATCAAAATTTCAGATAGAATCCATTGTTGAGCAGGACAATGGTGGACATTGGTTTGACATCTCGCAACCAACCAACCTGTATAATAGTTTGTCACTTTGTTTTCCACATTCTAGATTAGATTTTCTTCATAAGAGTCAATTGTCCAAGTCTTTTATCCAAAAAACCCAAAAAAAAAACCAACAAAATCATGGAACATGATGAGAACATTGAGCATGTGAATGAGACATTTCATTGTTTCTCTACTCTCGAGGAGTTACAGTTATGTCTTCAACAAAATTCTAATTCCCATATTATTCTTCTTTCTTCCCTTGATGAGTATTCTCTAGTCCAAGAGTATGCTCTCAATGTTGAGAAGTGCTCAAAATTTAACCAAACACATGATGCCTTAGTTGAAACAAAGCCCATAGCTCAACCATTACCCCAAGGAAGTAACGAAAAAATTATTGATGTGAAAAATGATCCAATTCTTTGAGATAAGAAAAACATAGGACATACATTTCACGGATGAGACAATCAAACAGGTGAAAATTGGTAGTGATGATGACTTTCTTTTGCCAGCAGAGAGAGATAAATTTGAGAGTCATACATAGCCATGGAAAAGCCTTTATAATGTATCCTCATGAGATTGGTTGTGCAGATCCTAAGCTAGTTGCACCCATGTTAATCTTTACTATTCCACATATTCCATGGAATCTTTGCCCTATATCAGTTCCAAAGGTTCACTTACTTGAGCTAATGAAACTACTTAAGGAGAAGAAAAACATGAGAATTTTAGAGCCATCTTTTGCACCTTACTCAAATAGATGGTTTATTGTGCCTAAAAAGAATGGAAAAGTACGTTTTATTCAATATCTCCAACCCCTCAATAAAGTCACCATAAGGAATGTAGGAACAAGACCCATTGTAGATGATTTTGTTGAATCCTTTTCAGGATATTCTATCTATTTAATGGGTGACTTATATTGTGGGTATGACCAATTCCAATCAGGGATTGATAGTCGTGACATAACCACAATGAAAACTCCTCTAGGCTTAGTGAAAATGTGTACTTTACCTCAAGGAGCGACTAATTCTGTGGTTCATATGATAAGTGCTATGAATATGGTCTTACATGATTTTATCCCTCATATAACCATGCCATTCATTGATGATATTGCAACTAAAGGGAAGGAACCAGGAAAGGACATTATTTTAGATTCATTTGGATGTCGTAAATTTTTTCTTGACCATATTTCAACGATTTGAAGAGGTAGGTCTCACATTTTCCATAGAAAAATTTATTTTTGGTGTCAAAGAGGTTCTTATTGTTGGACATTTATGTGGTCATTATGTTCGAAAGCCATACCCACAAAACATTGATGCCATTAGCAAGATTTGTGAAACATGTAACAACGTGAGTGAGGTATGCAGATTTCTTGGTCACTTGTGCATACACGGTTCCATAGACCATTTTTAGGGCACATGTATATAAGTCACTTTGTGACTCTTTGGAGAGATTTTTTGCCATTGTGAAGAAGGAGAGCTCCTGATTTTCGAAATTGCTTCTTTCTTGCAGATTTTCATCTTCTCTTTGATCTTCTATGTGTGTGCAATGCTTGGAATGTGTGTGTAGGACTGTTGTCTACCCCTCCCCACTGTTTTTGAGCTACTGTAGTGTGTGTGTGAGCTAGTAGAAGTAGTGGAGTGAGTGTGGGTGTTTCCCGCCATTCACTGTTTTGGTCATAACTTGAAGCACGATTGTCAGAATCGAGTGAGACTACCTCCTATAGATGCGTCTCATCGAGAACTTTGAAATGAAGCTAGTATTGATCATATTCAAAGTTCGGAGCTGAGAGAAATCCTCGATTTAGTGAAAATTATTGTAAGTGGTATTGCGACAGACACTTTTAGTATTTAAGTGAGAGAAATCCTCGATTTAGTGAAAACTGCTGTAAGTGGTATTGCGATAGACACTTTCAGTATTTAAGTGAGTTAGAGAGGTGGAGTAGTCTTTTCTCATGCATATAAGTTGAACCACTTTATTTCCCATCACGTGTGCACATGTCCTCATACACTTGGTTAGGTCAGTTCATCGGATTGACAAATAAGCGTGTGTCAATTCTCCACTATACGCACTTGTGTGGCAAATGAGATTTAGTCTCTTTGGCACAAGTCCCTAAGACTCCTTGACTTAGGTACACATGTTTTTGGCACCGTTGCCGGGGAACAACTCAACCAAGGTGCCTTCGTGATGGTTATAGCTCGAGAGTGACAAAATCGTACTTGTAGAAGTGAATTCGTTCAGTGGCAAGTAGTCAACCACTTCAACACTTGTTACTTCACATCTCGGAGGTGTGTGTAATGAGTTTTTAGGTTTAGGGTTAGTAGGAAGGGAGAGAAGGAAGAGTTAGGGTTAGGTTAGGAGAAGAGAAGTGAAGTAGGAGTAAGCCAAGATTACCAAAAAAGCCAAAAAAAAAAATTTGCCAAAGTAGTGTAGTTAAGTTTAGTCACCAAAAAATATAAAAACAAAAAATTTAGAGCTCATTTGACATTTGCTTCTTCTTGGTATCGTTTGAGCGCAGCGACTGGTATCGCCAAGCTGGTATTGTGCAAACTGAGCCCCCACCCTTACCTAGTGACCTCAAGGCTTGTGCAATACCACCTAAAGGTAAGCTAACATCAAACTTTAATCTCAACAAGACTAAAAATCTACATTTCTACGTGATTAAAGTTCCGATTGGTATCGTGGGGTGGGACAGAGTGTTTTTTGGACTACTTTGAGTGAGACAGTAGGCTAGGAGTGAAGAGGGGTGAGAGAGGAGCAGGGGGGGAGAAAAATTTTTGAATTTGGAGGTATTTTGGCTTGAGTATCGCGATCGGTTGAGTTTTTGGTATCACGATACCAAAAATTCCCTTGTATCGCGATACTCGCCGAAGTATCATATCGTCGATTGCCAGCCTTGGTATCGTGATACCACTTGTGGTATCATATCACCTGGTTGGTATCGCGATCGCACTTTACCAAAGTGGTATTGTATCGCGGTCCACTTTTGGTATCGTATCGTCTCACTTCCCAATATCGTATCGTTCCCAACAGCGATATCGTATCATCTGATACTCTAGTATCGTATCGCTTTGAGAAGTGGTATCGTATCATTTGACGAGTAGTATCATCTGGTGTAGTATCGCCAAAAGTGGTATCACCCAGAACTTTTGGAGCATTTTCAGAGGCAAATTTAAGGCATTTGAGGAGCCACTTAGGGAGAGTTTTAGAGACCTAGAGAGCCCTAGGAGGGTGAATGAATTTGAGATCAAGAAGGGTGCTAAGTAGCCGAAGAAGTGTCATATCTTCCATGGGAAGTGCCGCTCAGGTCAGTCACCACTCAGTCTATTCAGACACCTCTAGTGACTCGGAGGAGGAGATACCCATGGCTTCAGAAGACATGTAGGGTCCCACTCTCGGAAGAAACTTCATGATCACTGTAGAAGGAGAGTATCGCACTTCTTTACAGTATGTTTCTACTAATGCCCAGGAGATCCCCATCTACCTGGATGGATTAAATAGATCCATGGCTAGAATGGTGAATTCCATGGATGCAACAATTGTGCCTAGACCGGCTGTTAAGTATGAGGGAGGAGCATACATGGACAAGCTGGGTCACATATACATAGTGGCTGAATACCCTGATTTGATCAATGAGAGGGGAGAGCTAGTGGGACAAGAAAACTCGGGGAGACCAAACCCTGAGGAGTTAGTGACGACCCCTAGAGGCAAGTCCCAGGTGACACGAGTCTTGAAAGGGGACTTGATACCTCAAGACAACTACCTATTGGAAGTCTATTTGATCCATGGTTTGGACTTGTTGCTTCAAACTGACTCACCAGCCCAAGGAAGAGAAGAAAGTCCGATGACGTTTTATGAGTTAAAGGATCCAGAAGACGAGTCTAGAATAACATACCTAGACAACAACCAGAGAAGGTATTGGTTGGTAGATGCCATAGACAGGGCTCGTCTGAAATACATGGGACTGCTTGTGTTCCCTCAGAGAGAGAATAGGCAACCACCTCTTAGAACCCCTTTGGAATCCAACCAGAGGTAGAGCACACAATGTCGGGACAAACTAGCCAACGGAGCATTCCAAACCGTGCTCACGTACAATTCGCTACTCCAGGAGTGCAACCACACAATCAGAACCACCCTGGAGTAGGTAATCAATACCGACCTCCAGTAAGGCCACGACCACCAATGGGAGTGCAGCCTAGAATGCCCCCAATTAGACTAGCGATTCCTGCCTTCCCTGTAATGCCTAGACAACCAGAACCAATGAAAAGATTGAGACCTATTCAGGTGGCCAAATGTGTGAGGGATCATTATGACGGATTGGGAGAACCTTATGATCACATTGCTAAATTTAAACAAGCCTTAAGAGCGGAACAAGTAGACGACTTCTTCGTGCAGTATGAGTCTTTCGGACTCACCCCCACAAGAACGGCTCTGAATTGGTTCCAGCCATTAGACCCCAACCAATTTGGAGATATGGAGCAATTCTTTCAAGAATTCATTGGGGAATTCACTGAGAGAGGGATTAAACACAATTTTGCGTCTTTAATCCATTGTTTCAAACAGAACCCTAATGAAATCATGAAAACAGCTGCCCAAAGATTCAATCAGTATGTTGATAGATGTCTAGCAGCAGAGAGACCCACTCAGCAAAAAATGATTTCATTATTCTTGGATGGATTAACAAACGGAACTATAAGAACTCTAGTTTACGTGAAGAGGTTACAAACCCTGAGTGAGTGTCTTCAAGAGTGTATCGACCTAGAAGACAATCTAGCAGAGGATCTCAAGAGCACGCCCGACCCTAATAAATCAAAAGACTCTCGGAGTACAATTACATCCAACTCCAGTAATGTGGAGGAATTAGCGGAGTTAGTGGCAAAGAAATTGGGAGTCCAAGGATAGAAGAATTTCCAACACCCAACCTTAAGAGTGCCTATGTTACCAAGATGTAGTCTATGTGGAGGAGATCACCCCACTCATTTGTGCGTCTGAGGAGGAGCCGGAGTACCTCAAACGTACCCCTACAATAGACAACATTACCCAGGAACTGCCTTGTACTGTCACATAGAACAAAAATACACTAATCACACCACGGAAAACTGCCCATTCAATAGGCAGACACGACCTCTACAACTGCCTCAGTATCGGCCATATGGATATCTACCAAGAGAGCCAGGCAGAGATATGCCCAGGTACAATCCCTACCCAACACCACCAGGAGCACCGAGACCATATGAGCAAGCACAACATCCACAACCCCAACCAGTGTTAGGACCACAACTATCACAACCCCAACATGTGGTACCTGTGAAGTATGCCCAGCCAGAAGAAAATTTGGAAAGAGCCATAGTGCCAGCCTCAACGATGACCAGTGAAGAATCAGCAAACCCTGGATACGAGATATCCCCAGGAGATTACTATCCCTATGAAACCAACACGTGGGAGTATGAACCAACATATGATTCAACATACTATGGATATGAAGGCTATGATCAGGCTTGTGGAACGGAGGTAGCTACTTTAATGTACACTGCACCCAAAGCACCCACACCTGGGAGACCACCCATTAGACTGCCTGTACTGAGAGGACCATGTTATAGATGTGGAGGGGACCATTTAATTAGAGAGCGTCCTCGGCCTTACAACCCACTGTGTACCTAAGGACAAACCTGGGGACTTGTGGAGAAAGAGACTATACCTCGATCCCCCTCAAGTGCATATAGTGGGGATTCACGCTTTAATTGTCAATCCAAGGAGTATCAAAACCTAGCCGAGTGTATGAAGACATGCATTCAAATGACAATCAATGCAAATGAGCTTTCCAAAGAGTGCAAACAAGGCTAAGACTATTCCAAACAAGCTTCAACTGTCAGCTATGGTGTCACGATACTTGAAGCAACAGCCAACAGTAAATTGAGCTTTTATCTCAGCTCCAAACTCCGAATATAGCAAATAGCATATGCATTTCGAAGCTTGCGAAGACGCATCCAATGGTGGTATTTTCACTCAATTTTGACGCTTCTACTTCAAGTTATGAGCAAAATACTGAGTCGGGGAATGACCTTCCTACACTTCAGCACTTCCTACACTTCACACACACCTTAACAACAATAAACAAACACTTTCATGGATAGACAATACTTCCAAACATTCGTTTCAAGCAACACACATACACACAAGCTCACAAAGAAGATGATACAGAGAGGAGAAGACACAAATTCGAAATTCTATGCTCTTGATTCTCACAATGGCCAAAAGTCTTTACAACGAGTCACAAATTGACTTATATACATGTGCCCTGAAAATGGTCCTTTCACACAAGAGACTGGCACTTTATTCGCTAAAAGGTTAATTTCCTACTAATTTACATGGGTAAGCTACTAAACTTCTGTGGGGATGCATCTAGAGGACTCCTCTAGTGCATTTACATCGGAAAATATATTACAAAATGATTATGATACAAAAAATAAAGTGTCCAAATCGGAAAAATTTTGGGGCCCGTCTTTTTCTTTGCCTTGTGCTCTTCTTAGCTCTGCAATACTCTCCCCCTCTTTGTCTCTGTCGTCCCTTGACAGGCTTTACTTCTTGTCTTCAGCTTGTTTAAGAGGTCTGAATACACGCATCCAGGGTCGAAGCGGCAACAAGGACTGTCAGACAATTGGTTATCTTATCCGAGGTATGTCCTTTGCTTCTGTTTGCCCCTTGGTATTCCTTATACCACATATCTGGGTTGCTATCTTTAGTTGGGCTGCCATGCACGCCACCAGTGACTAGGAATGTGCTATTCTTAGTCACTCTCTTCAACTTTTCAACCTCTACCTCTTTCTAACTTTTGGTCTTCTGATTTGTCTTTGTCTTCACATATCTGACCCGCTGTATTGCTTTGAGCCTGTTTACTTGTTGACAATGCACGCTATCAGCGGGAGGATTATTACCTGCCAAGTATTGTCTTGCACTTATTCATGGATACTTCCTGGCCTTGGTTCCTCCTTCCCACCTACGTGCTTTTCCTTGATGTGTGCCCCTGCGGGGCTCTGTGCAGAGATGGTTGTTGCGCCCTTGCGGGGCTTCTTGCAGAGATATATCTTCAAATATGATCTTTTAGTGAAGCTTTTTTCTTCTTCTTTTCTTCTTTTTGCTGGACTCTCCCTCAACACTGCCCCCCTCCTGAACTCTATCGTCCTTGACAGGCTTTAGAAGTCAATGGGAGTATGTTCTGTACACTTTTTGCTCTATTTCATTAAGCAGATTAGCTTCACGTATCATGAGTTGCTTCCACTGTTCTGCTTTCACACCATCATGTGGTGGCTGTCTGTGGTTAGCGAAGAAGCTTAGCTCATATGCCACTAATCTGGCATTCAAGTTGGATGACATCTTTAAAAATATTTCTGAATCGATTTCAAAAAAACATGTGAAAAAGGTTTCTTCGAATGTCTGCATATATGTACTCGGTAAAAACATCAGCCTAGAATAATATGCCATTATTGTGGGTCGGCTAGGCATAACAGACAAATAAAAAATGAGGATATCTGTTCCTTGATTAATACCAATGAAATTCAAAAAGGTATAAGCCGCGTGCTTGAACACCTTCAATACTCTAAGTATCATGCTTAGGATTTTATTTGTCATCTTGATTGTTAAATCGGGGACTGTTGCGTAACAGTGTAGCCAAAATTCGATGGTTTTTACCATGTAATCCTCGGTCGGTAGATAGTTATGAGGTGGACTTGGAAGTAGCGGATAATTCAGCCACTGTTTATTGATCACACCATTCTTTTGCATATCCAAAAATTCTCTTGCTTCTCTATGGCGTGGTGTTGGGCAAAATGAAGGATTTACCTGTAATAAGTATGGTGCTACTTGCCAGTGCACCCGCAATGTAGGATTTTTCTCCAAAAATTTTCTTCTCCATATAGGCTGTGCAGCTTCAAATGCTTCTCGAGTATAATTGAATGTGTCATCTTTAAAATGCAACTGTTCGTCGGGATTTCTCTGTGTGATCTTCTTTATGTATTGCCTTGTTTTCTCTTTCAATAATCCGTACGGATTGTTGAAAGGCTTCATTATGGTATCCAAGTATTTGCCCTTTATTTTTGCTTCCTTCATTACTTTGATCACTTCATTTTCAAAATTTTCTGTCAACCGGGACACCAATAGTGCCCGTTCCTTCAATCGGGGGAGATAGAGGATGTACCTCTACCTCGTCAGTAGGATTCTCTTGCGTTGGCTCTACTGGTGTCCCGATGGGTACCTTCTCTTCTGCTTTAGTTTCCAATAGTGCAAGGCATTCAGTCTTCTCTTTAACTTCTTGTAGAGCTGTCCTGAGTGCTTCTTTGGTTGTAAGAAGTTCATTACCGATTTCTGTGACCTGGTCCATGTTTTCACTGTAACTCACTGCAAGTTTTCCGTGGGTAGTGTTCAGCTGTTTCTTAAGTTCATTGGTTTCGTTAACATATCCACGTTCCCATTCTTCTCTTAGGGCTTGCTCTTGTTTCAACAAATCTGCATATTTCTCAATCTGATCTCTTAGTTCCTTCTAGTCAGTAGCAGAAGTCTCTTGTTTTTCTATAGGTTGGTCATATAGTAATGCTTTCATAAATTCTTTATTTTGATTGCGTAAATTATCATTTTCTTCCATGTATACTTTCAGTTGTGTTTCTAGCATATTACTTTGAGCTTTCATTCTCTCTTTGTCGGCTTCACTGGCTTCATGTAGTCTTTGTAAATTTGTCAGTTGTGTCTGTAGCTGATGATGCTGTTTCATCAATGTAGTACATTGTTCCTTGCTTGTAGTTATTTCCCTATCTTTAACTGAAATTTCTTGTTGGGCCTGGATGAGCTGTGCGGACAATTGCTCACTCATTACTTGAAACTGATTCTTTTCCCGCATTGCCTTGTCGTAATCCGCATTTGTTTCCATCATTTGCTGTTGCGTGTCCATGGCCGTTTGTATCATTTGCTTGACTAGTGGTTTTAAGTGAGTAACATCAACGTTTAACCACGTGGTAGGGATGCTAGGTTCTTCACATGTGGTAACATTTTTCCCTTGTGCCACATGCAACGTAGTATCATGGGGCTGCCGAATATGGAGTTGTACCCTTGGCTCAGCCTCCTTGTGGTCAATCTTACCTTGAGGGGTATCATCAGGCACTTCAATCACGGTTGACTCCTTATTTTGTTGTAGGCCTGCTACCTGGTCCACCGGTGTTTGTATTTCCTCTTTGATAGGTGGCACTGCATCTTTATTGGTTATTTGAGTTTCCTTTATGCTTATTTTTGACTGATCATTTAATCGAATCAAGTGTTCCTGTTCAGTTTGTGCTTCCTGGTGCTGTGCTTTTTGTTGTTGATTGTCAGGTGTGACTTCAACCTGATTTATTTCTGTCCATTCTTCGTTGTTCATTTCGGTTTGTATATCAGTGTCTAGGGTGTCCTTCTCTGGGCTGGATTCTTCATTAGAGCTCGAATCTTCTAAGCCCAGTTCTTTGTATCTGGCAATTTGTTATGGAGTATGTTCTTTATCTTTTTGTTTCTTTTCCTGGCTTGCCTATCTGTAATGGTGACCTTGAACGTTTAAATTTACTTGCCCCCGCATATATTGATGCATTTCTTCTAGGGCTGCGTAGAGGTCTCTTTCGTAATCGGTTGTTGTGTCACCGGGATCTTTGGAAATATATGTGCCCTCTTTGATTGTGGTGTCTCTTGTGCTTCTTCCTCTCTTATGCGTTTAGTCCCTCTCATGGGTTTCTTTGAACTAGTTCCGACTTCGTCGTTGGAGAGTACCATTTTCTTTTTCTTTGGAACAGTCGCTGACTTTGCATATTTTGCTAGCTCTATTGAGGTTGGCATCAAGCGTAAGCAGTTCTTCATGTCAAGTGCCTCATAAATGAGTAGGGTCAAGGCCGAACTACCATTCAAAAACTTTTTCTGACCCCACTTTTTCTTCGCTTCGAATAGGCGATCCTGAATGTATGGAGTCATATTTACTTTATTTCCTACTTGCCTCATATTATGTGATACTAATTGCACAACAATTTTTTGAGGTGTTGTGTATCTATGCATACTCGGAAAGCAAAAATGCTGGTGCACTAAGCGAACAAAGTCTTCAATATCCGTTCTGTTGATTTCCAAAAATGTTCTCTTTTTCGGATCATGCACTCATCTTTGACATTGGTGAGTCCATCTTGATTCCATCCAAAAGCTCTATTGATTACTTCATGAGTGAATCTAATTGTCTTCCAGGTACCAACTTTGTCAAGTACTCTTGCTTCCGGGACTGATGTCTTATTCGATGCGGACTGTAGTGTATTCATCACTTGTGTACATCTCTGGAAATCTGGCAGATATATTGGTAATCTGAGAAATGCATCAATGCCTGCTCGTGTCCTGACATCTGTCATGTGTGGTAATCCTTGTACTATAGTCTGGAAATATTGTGACATGATCGGAAAATAGTGATCCCGATCCATGATCTCAATAGTAGCCATAAAGAGAAGCTCGGACACTGGTTGATCATCAAGAAACCAATGACCTCTTGCCTTCGTTATTGATTCCAAGGGAAGAAGCAGGATCTCTTCCTCTTGCGTAGCCTCAGAATTAGAAGATGCCATCTGTACTCGATATATAGCAGTAATCAGTGGCAAGCTGGCATCAAGAAGCATCCCTCACTTATCCTTCATTACTTTGGCAATTCTCCGAGTGTATTGTGTCGTCCCTTCCCCGTGGGTGTGAGATAGGTAATGCATGGGATTTTCCTTTTCATACTTATTTATATATATATATATATATATTTTTATGTCTGAAAGAAAACAAAAAGGTAAGTCATAGCCGAAGCGGTTATTGATTTACATGTTATTCTCTTGGATTATGTACAAGTGCTCTTCTAGTTCCCGAGAGGGAAATGTGCTTCACTATCCTGAAGTAGAAGAAGAATGTGCCAAATGCTTGGCCTTGTATTGTGGCCCTATCATGCATAATTTGGGTTCTGGTAACTCCAAATGTGTGCAACTCGAATTATTTGGTTGATGCATATAGATTGTCTTTCCTGTCGGCATCCAAATCTGCTTTATCCCATTGGTATAGTCTGTATTCCTAGCATTCCTAGAGAATGTAGTGCTTTTGTTTCGTTCGTTGTACGAATCTTCGAGCAATTTTTGTTGCATGGTGGGTTCTTGCTCTATCCTGTAGTGGTTTATCCTCTGTCGTTTTGCCTTTAGATCATACTGATTCTCCTTGTGCCTTGGCTTGTCCTTTTTGATGTTTGTCATTTGAGCACATGACTTGGGAATCCATATTTGTGTCGGGCCGGCTGTGCGGCTATCACCTTCTTCGGAATCCATACTCTAGCAATTCTTTGTGGACCTAGGTGTCCAAAGTGATTTGCTTGCCTATTTGGCGGCTCACTCTGATGTGGATAGTGGTTCTATTGTTGAATATATGTAGCCACTTGATCCTTCCTTATCCAAGCCTGTCTGGTGTAAGGGATTGGGTATATTCTAACGTGTTGTAGGCAAGGAAGTTTATAGCTTCCTTGATGGATTTTCAGGCTACAACCAAGTAGCCATTGCCCCCGAAGATCAACACAAAACGGCTTTTGCCACAGAATGGGGAATCTTTGCATTTCGTGTGATGCCATTTGGGCTCACTAATGCACTTGCTACATTCCAGAGACTCATGTGTCATGTCTTCAAGGAGTTCTTGCGAAAGAGCTTAGAAGTATATGTGGATGATTTATGCGCTCATTCCCAACAAAGAGGATACCACATCCCTGAGCTCAGACAAATCTTCAACAAGTGTAGAGAATATCGAGTGTGTCTGAACCCAGAGAAGTGTGTGTTCATGGTACGACAAGGTAAAATCTTAGGTCACATTGTTTGTAAAAATGAAATATCAACAGACGAGGATAAAGCAAGAGCCATAGCAGAATTACCAAGACCAAGGAATGTTAAAGAGGTACAAGCCTTTATGGGACATTGTGGATATTATCGTAGGTTTATCCACATGTATGCCATCATTGCTAAACCTCTTTATGGATTGTTGACAAATTTTGAGTGGAACGATGAATGTGAAAAATCCTTCAATAAGCTTAAAAGATGTTTGTGCTCAGCACAAATACTGACCACTCCTGATTGGATTAAACCATTCCATGTCCATGTGGATGCATCCAATCATGCCATAGGATGTGTGCTAGCACAACCCACAGGTGAAGGAAACCTAGATTTGCCGATAGCATATGCTAGCAGGCAATTGAATGCTGCTGAACGAAACTATACCACAACTGAGCGAGAAGGTTTAGGCATGGTGTATGCTGTGAAAAAGTTTAGACACTACTTGTTGGCCAACAAGTTCAAGTTTTTCATCGATCATCAAGCTTTATTATACTTGGTCAATAAACCTTGCAATACAGGACGCTTAGTAAGATGGTTCCTATTACTAATGGAATACGATTTTGAAGTGGTTGTCAGGAAAGGTAGAACCCATCTCAGGGCAGATCACCTGTCTCGCATCACTTCAAGAGAGTCACCGCAAGGAGTGTCAGATGAATTGCCTAACGCTTATTTGTTCAATTTAGAGTTGTTCCTAAATGGGCAAATAAGTTAGTACCAGTCCTAACCTTTGGCCCTGCAAATAAAAATGTGAAAACGAACAAAGAAGAAGTAGTGAGATCACAAAAATATCAAATATTGGTAGGGAGCATGTACAAACAAGATACAGAGGGAGTGTTAGCTTGTTGTGTCGAGGACGATGAACGTACTAGTTGGTTGCAACAAGCCCATGAGGGACTGCTAGGAAATCACTACTCTAAACACCGAACATTGCAGAATCTAAAATGTTTAGGAGTATATTGGCCTAGCATGGACAAAGAAATACAGGAGTGGATTCAGAATTGTCCAATGTGTCAAGAGAGACCCCCAGTGGAGCATGCTAGCTAAGTTCTTATTCGAAAACGTGTTCACTAAATATGGGTTACCAATAGAGTTGGTTAGTGATAGAGGTACGCACTTCTTGAACGAGGTCATTGAAAATCTCCTTCAAGAATTCATGGTGATACACAAGAAGTCTTCCCCTTATCATCCACAAGCCGATGGACAAGCTGAGAGCATGAATAAGATCCTATGTAACGTATTGACAAAACTTGTAAATAATAAACGCTCTGATTGGGACAAACAGCTTCATCATGCTGTTTGGGCTTACCGAGTTGCATACAAAATAGTACTCAATGCCACCCCATTTCAGATGGTCTTTGGACAGAATGTTGTGCTACCATTGGACTTCCTAATCCCAGCCTTGAAAGTAGCACAAGAGCACGAGTGGAATGGACACGAGTTGTCCTCCAGGATCTTTGATCTAGAATGCTTAGGTGAGATGAGGCTACGAGCAACAGCAAGCATCTATGCTGCAAAGAAAGGACAAAAGGCAAACTTTGATGCCCATGTAAAGGAAAAAGGATTGAAAGAAGGAAATCTGGTGCTGGTTTATACGCTAAAGCAACATGCCCGCAAATTGGAGAAACGAGGATATGGACCCATGATCATTAATAGAATCTCCACTAGTGGTGCAGTTCAATTGGCCACTTTAGAAGGTGATATCTTGCCGAACTATATAAGTGGTTGTCGAGTCAAGTTATATCAAGAACCTCTTACAGAGGAAATGCTAATGAGACTCAACATTGCTAAGAAGCGAAAAGAAGAGGAGTTAAGGGTTAGAGAAGAAGCACAAGCAGAGGCTAGAGAGCGCATCAGAAGAAATAAGTTACGGTGATTAGGCCTAGATGTCAACACAAAAGCTCCAAAATATCACATGGACATGTGCCAAAAATCGGGCATAACTACTTCTCGAATAATTGATCGACGTCCCTTTGTGACTATAGAGGTAGGACAAGGAAAGAGTGTAAGGACTGTGAGAGCATTGGTTGACTCAGGTGCAAACAACTAGTGTAGTTAGAATTTCATACTGCCAAGACCCGCAGTTGGACATCAAGCCCATAGAAGCCTATCTCATAGGATTGGGAGGTGTGGAAACCCCTTGTTTGGCCGAGGTGGAACTTCCCATTTACCTTCAAGATGTTCCAATGAAAGTCAAAATGCTAGTGTGTCATGATGAGGACCTTACAGAGCTACTTGTCTTGGGTCAAGATTGGATTTATGACCATGCAGTCAACTTGAACTTAAGAAGTCAAATTCTTCAAGTTTGGGTACACGAACAATGCATTACATTAGAATTAGAAAATTGCATGCTCACAAATCCTGATGTCACACCTTCTCATAGTTCTTCTAGGACTAATCTTAGCACAAAAGATGTTGTATGTGTCAAGGGCTCTATGTTCCAAAAGCAGTCAATCATGGAAAAACAGGCTCAAAGATAAGCAAACTCCTCCTCTTGTGCAAAGACTAATGTTGTCACCACAACTCAACCAAAAAGGCAAGCGAGACAGTACATGACAACCGCTATACCAAATAGACCAAGAGATTTCAAGAGGAAAGTAATTTCGGGCATGAAGAAAATTTGGGTACAAAAAGGAGAGCAAGCACCTACCTTGCCATCACACTTCCCACACAGGCAAGCCAACTATGCAAAGAAAAGAACCAAACAACCAGGGATGACTCAACGAGAAGGTCTCTGACAAATTGGGTACCTAAGAAACTAGTTGCAGCTCAACAAGGACGAGGTTTGGAAGCCCAAAGCATTCGTAGCACCCACAAGAACAAAGCACCAACCACGTGGGATACAAAAGACAAGTAACCATCCAAAGAAGAAGAATCCAAAAGTAATATGTATGCGGCCAAACACTGTCCTCAAGTGGATACCTAAGGGGACAGTGAGACCCTCCAACAAAGGCTGCATCAACGTCCACCAACAGTAGTGAAAACCAATGCTCCATCTCGGTGCCACTGTGGAGTAGCATAACGTAGAGTTCTCTTTTGGATTTCTTTCTTGACAAGTTGGGGAGGCTGATACGTAGTTATATGTATCCCTCTGCATGGTTGGCCAATATATGCCTAATCTCTTCAGTGTTTGCCATGTTCCGTTCGCATTTAAATGAGTTTTCCATTGATTTACATGTGCTTTTTGAAGCCACATTTCTTGTTCCTCCTTTTCTACGCATCTCATGAGTAAACCACTTGAGTCTTGGTGATATAGGCTTCCAACAATGATATGAAGGTTTTTAGTCTTCCATAGATCTTGATTTCGGTTTGGTGTGATCCCATGTTTAGGTCCATATGTGAGTATAGGGATATTTTCCTCTCTTCTACTTCATATTTTTTGAAGTGGGCAGGCACTTCAAATTGATCTTGTGGTTTATTTTCTCCATCTTCTTGTTCTTTATCTAACCCAGCCTCTTCTTCCTGTGTCCTTTCTTGATCTAATTCATTAATTATAGTTCCGTTTTCCGTTTCCATATGTTCATGTTCCATTTCAATGCTCTCGTAATCCTCCTTCCATTTTTTTATCAATTACTTCTCCTTCTTCAGCCTCTTGAAGAACTACCAAGTATAGACTAACATCATAGCCTTCCTCGTCAATGCATTCATTCATGGTTATCACCTCTTCGTTTACACACACATCTAGAGTAGCTAAAATCTCCATCCAACCATGAGGTTCGAATTCTTCATCGAGGAATACTTGAGGCATGTAAGCTGGATCTTGTACAGGTCTAGCAACTCCTTGCCTTTGCTGCCATCCTTTCCTTCTATCCTCTTCCTTTTTCGCAGTTTGGCATATCCATAGATGAGTGTCTTCGTTCATCCACGATTGGTCGCTTGAACCTATACTGTGAATCGACTGATCGTCTTCCTCCTTATGAATCTGATTCCATTGCAAGGGGGGAATATCTTGATACGTGTATGTGTGGAGATTTATTCTCGTCGTGGTTCCTTCATGTTGGAAGTATACTGTGTCTTTTCCCCAATCTTGCACTACCTTTAGCTGTCTCATGAAGGGTCTTCCAAGTATCATTTCATAATTGCTCGCTCATTCAAATTGACAGATCGCTAAGGTGTGCTCGAATTCAACTCCGCAGGTGATAAAATTTACTCTTTCCAATAATCCCAAGGGTCGTTCAGTGTGTCCATCGGCCATTTGTATCTTCATGCGTGTTGGTCTTAAAGCTGGTTTTCCCCATTTCTCCCAGATTTCTTTAGTAGCGATTCCTAGTCCAGCTCCAGAATCTAAGATGGCTTTAGTGGTGTAACCGCTATAGGTAATTGGAAGGCAAGTGCTTCCTTCATCTCCTTCGCTGAAATCTCCAACCTTATCGACTGGGATTTTGACTGTGGTCACTTCATCAGGCATCTCCTTCTCTTCCGCCTTGATCTCCAATTGACTAGTTAATTTCTCCTTCAAATGTAGTTTGACCTTCAAAAGTTCTTCCAATGTCAGAGTGCAAGGGATTTTTACCTTTCTAAGGTGTTGTATGATGTCCGATGTTTGGACTAATGGGTTCAGCTCTTTTTTTCTTATCGTGGGGATGCATTATAATTCCGAATTATGTTCGTATTCTCTGGTGTAATTTGGCAAAGCCTTTACACTGTCATTTTCTTTGTCACTTTGGTCAATTTGTAATAATCCTTCTAAATTCAGCTCAGGTATCGAATCTTCGATTTCACCTTCTGCTTCCAGCTCCTCAAAGGGTGGTTCTAGTCTTTCCACTTTCTTCCATCTGTGTTCTTGGACTCTTGCCCACAAGTCTTTAGGCCATTCTCCATCTACTAGGGGACAATGGATCCTTCCCTTTTATCCTCGCAGTGATTTCCATTATGTGTCTCACCTTCTTTGGGTTTCTCGGGGTCATTAGGGATGACACACTCTTGGAATTCTTTTTCGGGAATTCGTGAATTGGGTAGTTGAAGAACAGGTTTTTCTAAGGTCTGTTGAGCTACTTCAATTAATTTCTTGCATATCTCCAACCTTTCCTTCTCTAAGTCACCTCTAGGATATTCTTTTTCGTGTTGTTCAATGGTTGGTCCCGCTCTTATTCGTGCCTGGTATGCCTGAATCCACATGGCTAACTCTTCTCGCATAGGATCTGCTAAAACTGATCCTACCTCTTCTTTTTTAGACTTTCCTTTCCGAATTTCTCCTTCCACTTCTTGTTTTTCTTTTTGATCTTGTTCATTCTTTTCATTTTCCTTCTTTTGTTGTAGTTTCTTTTCCTTTATCCTGTCTCTACGGTTCTTCCATCTTTGTGTTCGTTTACTTGCAGCACTTTTCCCAGGCTCTTCCGAGTCTTCAACTACTTGGTACAGGTATATTCATTTCTCTGTCACCTTGATTATTTTCTTCAGTTTTTTCTGGGGTCTCTCTAGCTTTAGCTCTTGTTATTGCTTTCAATGGCACACTGTACTCCTTATCACTCCTTGACGACTCTACTACTTCTATCACATTAAATTTGCACGTTCGAGTTAACTTTGTTGGGGTTCTTGGGGAAATCTCTGAAAAGGTTTTCTTTACCACAATCACCACAGTATCCTTCCCAAACTCGTTGTGGTGGTGGTGGATTTGGTAGTGTACGTTCTCTGATATAGTGATCACCTCCGCATCTATAACATGGTCCTCTAGGTACAGGTGGTCTGTTCATAGGTCGGGGGGTATGGGTGCTCTGGGAGCAGTGTACATTAATGACACATAATCCTGCTCATATCCGTAAAAAATATCTAGTACTTCCATGCCATATGTATATGGTTCATACATTTGTCCATATTCTATCATAGAGCTCTCATAAGTGGAATAGTTTCCTTGACTATGGTCATAGGATCAGTCATATGGTTCATTACTAGTCAAAGGTGTTGCTGGAACTATTGCTCTCTCTAAGTTTTCTTCAGGTTGAGCCATTTTCACTGGGACAACATTCTGAGGATGGGGTGGTTGTTGACTCTCCTCCTTGATCTCTCTGAGGGTATCCATAAGGTCTCACTGCCAGTTGGGCTGGTCTTGATTGCCGATTGTAAGGACAATTTTCTGTGTAGTGATTTGTGTACTTTTGTTCTATGCTGCAATACTTGTCGCATATCGTTTGGCTAAGTTAATTGATTTTAATTGAAGGTGATGAGTAACAGACTGAAATGCTCACCTTGGAGGCTCTTTCCAAGCTCCTCCAACACTCCTACTTGCTCTGCATAGCTCAAAAACCCTGATCTTTTCTCACGATACCCGACTGCTGAATCTTACGATACTTGTTCTAAAGACAAGTGATTTAAATAAGGACAGTTTTTGGGTTTTATATATGTTTTTGAAAAGTTCTCCTAACTATAAGGACTTGCCAGAATAAGGTTGATGACTACTCTAACTCCCTAACTACTCCCTTCTTCTCTACTTCACTCACTTCCCTAGACTATCAACTCACTACACACACTTCAAGAGTGAGAAGTAGTAAGTGCGGATGAATGTGACTTACCAAAGAAGAGAAATTCACAACTCCTCTACTCGCTTCAATGCTAAGAGCTACTTACCATCACACGAATGCCTCGGTTTGATTCGACACTCCTCGGCAACGGCGCCAAAAACATGTGTACCTAAGGACAAACCTAGGGACTTGTGGAGAAAGAGACTATACCTCGATCTCCCTCAAGTGCATATAGTGGGGATTCACACTTTATTTATCAATCCAAGAGGTATCAAAACCTAGTCGAGTGTATGAAGACATGCATTCAAATGACAATAAATGCAAATGAGCTTTCCAAAGAGTGCAAACAAGGCTAAGACTATTCCAAACAAGCTTCAACTGTCAGCTATGGTGTCACGATACTTGGAGCAGCAGCCAATAGTAAATTGAGCTTTTCTCTCAGTTTCGAACTTCGAATATAGCAAATAGCATATGCGTTTCGAAGCTCTTGCGAAGACGCATCCAATGGTGTAATTTTCACTCAATTCTGATACTTCTACTTCAAGTTATGAGCAAAATATTGAGTCATGGGAATGACCTTCCTACACTTCAGCACTTCCTACACTTCACACACACCTTAACAACAGTAAACAAACACTTTCATGGATAGAAAATACTTCCAAACACTCTTTTCAAGCAACACACATGCACACAAGCTCACAAAGAAGATACAGAGAGGAGAAGACACAAATTCAAAATTCTGTGCTCTTGATTCTCACAATGGCCAAAAGTCTTTACAACGAGTCACAAATTGACTTATATACATGTGCCCTAAAAATGGTCCTTTCACACAAGAGACCGGCACTTTATTCGCTAAAAGGTTAATTTCCTACTAATTTACATGGGTAAGCTACTAAACTTCTGCGGGGATGCATCTAGAGGACTCCTCTAGTGCATTTACATCGGAAAATATATTACAAAATGCTTATGATACAAAAAATAAAGTGTCCAAATCGGAAAAATTTTGGGGCCCGTCTTTTTCTCTGCCTTGTGCTCTTCTTAGCTCTACAATACCCACCACCTCCTAGGACTTGATATTGCAATGATTGCGGAAAGGAACATCTTTTCAGAGACTACCCAAAGAATCCCACCAAAGTCCAAGACACTGCACCTATTAATGTAATTCAAGTGATAGAAGCACCTGGAGGTGATAAGGAATACACTGTGCCCTTAAAGGCCATTACACGAGCTCAAACAAAGGAACGAAAAGAAAAACAACCGGATCAGGAACAAGAAAACAATAGCATCGTAAATCCCAAAATTCAAATAGTAGAAGATTCAGAGGATCCACGTGAGATACGTAGAACATAAAAGCACAAAAATGGAAGGAAAGAAGAGAGAAGCTCAAAGAAAAATGGATGAAAAACAAGAGTCAAGACAATAAGAAACAAACAAGAAGCAGTAAGGAGCTTAAATGACCAGAGATTCGGGAAGAAGTTCCCATTCCACCGCTTATCCGAGAAGCAGAGAAACCAGGATCAACTCTAGCTGACCCAAAACCGGATGATTTGGACATGTGGTTGAAAGCTTACCAAGCTAGAATTAAGACTGGACCAACTGTGGAACAACACAAAAAGCTTTACCCACAAGGAGAATTAGAAAAAGAGAGGCTTGCTATATGCAGGAAACTTATAGAGGTAGCAAAAGTAACCCTAGAAAAGACTATCCAAGCCCTTCCAGAGACAATGATAGCAGAGGAGCAATACAAGGAGTGTGTTAGAGCCAAGGATAAAGAACTTAAAGAGAAGGATGACAAGTGTGAGCGAGTGAAGACCCAGGACGAACCTATGTCAACAATACCTGACTTAGAGACTGACTGGCCAAAAGAATTATGGAATAGAATCCGAGAAGAACAATGGAAGAGGAATGGAGTGACTAAGCCTCCCTTTGAGGAATTAGATGTGGAAGTTTACCAACCAAATCCCAACATGGAAGAAGTATATGAGGAAGTATCAAGACTAAACTGAAATAGAGAAGAAGCGCAGAGCATTTCGACCCTACCAAATTACATGGGAGAATACAAAAAGGAATCTATGATAATCCGAGCACCCACAATACAGGGAAAAGGAAAAGGAAACTCAGATAAGAATTCACACAATCTAACAGAACTTAAGAAGACGAAGGTACAATGCAAACTGACTATGGAAGAACTACTCCGGATTAAACCACAATTATGGAAACAATTAGCAAGTCAACTGGAATTAGGGCAGAAAAGGACGAAAAGGAAAACAAGGGAAATGAAAACCCATCTAAGATACAAATCCCAGTAGATAAGGTGGGAGAATTTAGTGAAGGAGACGAAGGTAATACATGTCTACCTGTCACTTACAATGGGTACATGACCAAGGCTATACTAGACACAGGAGCAGGGCCTAACACAGTGAAAACGAAATGGATTTTGAAACCCAAGCAACTGCGAGGAATGGAACACCAGAACAATGAAGACTTTTGTTGCAGTCATGAAGATTCAAATGCACCTAAAGTATGCATAATAGGGCCACATTACAAGGCTAGGCATTCGGCACTTGAAGTACATAATAAAATTAGTGGTGCACATTCTCCAATGGGGAATAGGTCATAGCTTCAACTTCCTTAGGAATGGACCTACTATGTAAATAAATAAATGCTTTGGCTATACTAATCCTTGTTTTCTTTCAAAAAAGAAAATGAAAATATGTGGTAAGAGATCTCACTTATACAAGCAAGGGGAATGGAGTGACGAAACGACAACATGTCACTACAATGCACAGCACAATTGCTATATCTTCTATTGAAGTTAATGCACTTTTCATTACAAGTGCAGATGGCTTCGAAAGATTCTGAAGCAACAATTCAGGAAGAAGTGATGGAATCCCCTCCACAAAGCATGACTAAAGCAAAGGGACACTAGTTTAGAGAAGATCAACCGGCTGGGGAGTATCTCTTCCTGGTGACCATCAAAATCATGGATACGGATAATCAATTCCTAGTTATGTCCCAAGATTTTAAAGTGGTGCATGAGCTTCCATCTACAATTGAAATCATGAAGAAAGCGGGTATACACAAATATTTGGATTACCGATCTACAAACCCGACTTTCAAAGATGCACACAAGTGATGAATATATTGCAGCTAGCACTACATGATCCATTGGTGCCAGAAGCCAGAGTCATGGATGCAGTAGGTGAATGGGTCGTGATTCAATTTACACATGATTTAATTAAAGAAGCTTTTGGATGGGAGAAGGATGGAACTATTGTCTTGAAAGAAGAAATTCGAGGGGCAAAGACCAGAACATTTACTGACATCAATCGAGTTGACATAGAAGAAGAAGTCAGACTCATTCATCAGCACTTCTGCTTGCCTAACATGCATCGATACACTGCTCCTTAGAAGATCATTGTCCAACTACTATCACACGCTATCAAACAAATTGGAAATCAAATTAATCTGACTCCATACATACAGGAAAGGTTATTCGAGGCAAAGAAGCAGTGTGATAACAAGAAGTTCCTAAACGGCAGTGTAGCTCTGACCATATTGATCTATCATGCTTTAGGTATTAGAGAGCACCTCCGAGAAATGCCCTCATCGACTTCCATGGCTAAGTATGCCAAGGTCGCCACAGTCCCAAGAAAGAAAAAAGGAGTCAAGATTGTTGAGGAGGCAGAAACTAGCTCTCAACCCAAAATGAGAGGTACAAAGAGATTAAGGGAAGTAATGCAAGTAAAAACTGAAGTTCCAGCTACAAAAAGGCTACACGTGCTCCCAAAGACAAGAATAGAAGAGCACCAACCAATTACAGAAGAAGACTTAACACGAGCTCTGGAAGACACACACCAATATACGGAGGGTCAAGTTAATCTACCAGTGCAAGGGCACCATTACCAGCAGGCCCAACAAGACATGGAAGTAAAAAAGAGGTTAACCAAGGTACATCGATATAGGGAATTAGGGTTGGTCAATTCAAGCTCCTCTTCAGATACACACAAAGAGCCTGACACCTCCCTATTAAATACGGACATTCGAAGCGAATCCAAAGACGATGGACAATGGGAAGAATTAAATGAAGTAAACTACAATGCAGAAGAAGAGGGCATGAAGGTGAATGACAACCCCATCAACCCCAATCAAGACACTACATGCAAAGAGGTACCCCAAGAAGGAATCCATGTCATCAAAATAAATGAGACCTCAACAATTCAAATCCAAGAGACTAAGCTTACGGGAGAAGGTTCATTCAAGAATCCAAAGGAAGAACCAAAAGAAGCTACGGTGGAAGAATCAGAACCCTTCACTCCAATAAGGGTTGTGGCAGAACCCTCCCCCATGGACGTTAATTTCAAGGGAGTGCCACGAAAATTATCGATCTAGATGAATATAGAAAAGAACCAGAAGTACAACTACAAATCAGACAACCACATAACGAGACTATCCATGTGGAGCACGGAAAGGATGTCCAAACAAGAGAAGCTCCAAGTATTCCAAAAACGTGGTTGAATGTCGATGTTGCTCAGCTCAAGCCAGTGGTGCAAGATATGATCAAAATTGCTATGGATACGCAACATTTGATGCTTGAGGCTGATGAGGACTATGACAAAGCGATGCAAGAAAAGCATGAACTTCATGAAATAGGTAAGAATCTTTCAGCACAATTAAGTCTAGCACGAGAGCACATAACACATAAAGAAAATGAAGTTCAAGAGGCCAAGCAGCAGTGCAAAGCTTTAGAGACAGAAAATGAAAACTTAAAAGAACAACTGCAGGAGTTACAAAAGAAGTATGATGCTAGCGAGGCCGAGAAGACGCGGATGAATGCAAGAAGCAAAATATTAGAATCACAAATAAAGATATACATGGATGAGGCAGAGAACTTAAGGAACAGAAACAAGGAGCTAGTAATGACAGCTCTTCTGAGCAATCAACCTATAGAGGTTCAGGAAGTACCAGAAACAAACATAAAGGAAATGGAGGAAAAGATAGCCCTGTATGAAGATCAGCTCAAGCATAGAGCAGGAAGTCATTGTCGAATGGGAAAAGAGGTATATGGTGTTGGATGTAATGGCTGGGTACAATCAGAAGATCAAGTTGGTGCTGCTAGACCTGCTTCACACCTGCCCTCTTTTCTCTTCAGATATGATTAGGAGACTTCTTGAGCTTCCAAATGACACCAAGAAACTATATATGTGCTTTACAAAATGATTGAGTAATGACCAAATCAAAACAGATGATTTTGAACCTTCACAACTCCAAAAACTTTCTATTCCTGTATTGATACCTGCTCAGTCCTAAGCTCAGTGTGTCCAGCACACTTGCAATTGGTTTAATTCCTTCTGGGAGTATTAAATTAACTTAACAAGCTACCATTAGCAAGTTAAATCACTCCAATTAACAAACTATACACTGAGCATGACCTTTAGCAAAATCAGAGACACCCCCGACTTTTTAGGAACAACACAGAGAAATACCAGTGACTACCTCGACTGCAATTTCTCCCAAATGGCTGAATGGAATGACTTGAAATTTTGTAGTGTTGTAGAATGCTTTGAGCTGGTTCCAATGAGCTATAGAACACTCGATTTGGTTCAGTAGATTCAGAGAAATGCTCCTTTGAAGTTGACAGACTTGAAGGTGATCACACAGAGAAAACAGAGATAATGACTATGAGTATATGTATTGAATCTATCAAATGTACATTCCCATTGGCATGTAGTGTGATGCCCAATGGTACTCAGAGGTGTAGGCTAAGTAGTAGCTCTCACACACTCTATGATCTGCTTGGATTAGCCTCGGGAAGAGTGTAACAAACCCGCGACTTTTACATTGTCTTTTATAGGTGTTTTGAAGGAATTTGAATTTCAAAAATTCAAATGTAGGCTCCCTCAAATCTCTCAACTAATCACATGGAGATATTCTCTCCATTCATACCTTTCAAATTCCACGACTTTTGAAGGTGGGTGAGATTACAAGAGGTAAGTTAAGTCATATTGACTTTTACATTGGATAAAAGATAATAAAGCATAGGCATGTGTTCCTATGATCTTCCTTCAAGTGAATTAATCCAAGAACTTTTGTAACACCTTCAAGGTTGGTATCCAATGCTCTTTAAGGTACAAGACAAAGCCAAGTGTTAAGGCTTGTTTGCACCAACAGCTCCCCCTCAAGCCAAACACTTGCTTGAGTCTTCATCTTTAGTCTTCAATGATATCCTGCAATCCTATCATGGATTTAAACCTGCATAGCTTGCTCCCATCCAAAGCTTTTGTAAGCAAATTTGCACATTGAATATTAGTAGACACATATGATAATTGGATTTCCTTGCTAAGTAGTTTCTCCCTCACATAGTGGTAATGAACCTCTATGTGTTTTGTCCTAGCATGATAAACTGGGTTAGCAGCTAGGTGAAGTGAACTTGTGTTATCACCAAATATGATTGGTGGCCTTGTGTATAGGCCCAATTCTGAATAGAGTAACTTCAACCATATGGCTTCTTGAGTGGCATTGGCTAGCCCTCTGTACTCTGCCTCAGTAGATGATAGAGCCACTGTGGGTTGTTTCTTGGATGACCAAGAAATTGGTTTATCACCTGCAAAGCATATGTAACCAGATGTACTCCTCCTGTCATCCTTGCAACCTGCCCAATCTGCATCTGAGTATACTTTGATATCAATGTCTGATGAATATGGATAATACAAACCATGATTTTGTGTTCCCTTTAGGTACTTTACTATCTTCTTGGCTGCCTCCAAATGTGGTACTCTTGGCTTATGCATAAATTGGCTAAGTACACTAACACCATATGATATATCAATTCTGGTTAAGGTAGCATAATTAAGACTACCTACCAAACTTTGGTAACCTGTAATATCCTTGAGTTCTTCTCCTTCATGTGCACTGAGTTTGTGGTTGACCTCCATAGGAATGTTTGAGACTTTAGCTTCCTGCAAGTTAAACTTCTTGACCATGTCCTGAATGTACTTCTTCTGAGTAATGAATATACCTGAATTTGTGTAGACCAATTCAAGCCCTAGGAAGTACTTCAATAATCCAAGATCATTGATCTTGAATTCCTTCATCATTTGACCTTTGATGTGTCTAATTCCTTGAACATCATTTCCTGTAATAATGATGTCATCAACATAGACACACAAGTATATTACCTCTGAATTGTTCTTCTTTATAAACAATGAAGTATCTGCTTTACTCATCACAAATCCTTGATCCAAGAGATAGGTTGTCAACCTGTAATTCCATGCTCTAGGTGCCTGCTTCAATCCATACAGAGCCTTCTTTAATTTGCAAACATGATTTACCTTATTGGGATCCTCATAGCCAGGTGGTTGTGACATGTAGACCTCTTCAGATATCCATCCATTCAAGAATGCATTCTTTACATCCAATTGGTACATGTTCCAATTCTTGGATGCAGCTACACTCACCATAATTCTGATAGTTGGCATCTTTGCTACAGGAGAAAATGTCTCCTCATAATCAATGCCTTGGGTTTGTGCAAAACCCTTGGCTACCAACCTAGCTTTGTACCTATTTATTGTACCATCTGAGTTCCTCTTGAGTTTGTAGATCCATCTGGATCCTATAACCTTCATGGAGTCCTTCTTGGGTACCAAGTCCCAAGTGTCACTCTCCTTGAGAGCCTCCATTTCTTCATCCATTGCTTCCTTCCATTCTGGTTTAGTAATAGCTTCCTCAAATGTACCTGGTTCTTCACTTAAGATATCCTTTGCAAGATATACAGAGTGCTTGGTTACAAGTGAAGTATCATACCCATACCTAATTGGTTTCTTCTTTTCTCTTTGAGATCTCCTCATAGCTTGAGTTGAGGATTCTGGATTGTCTTCAAGTTGCTTCATCTTCATCTTCCCTTTGGATTTCCAAGCTTTGAATTCTTCAATATTGATGGTGTCTTCATCATCTGAGCTTGTGTCCTCATTCTGAGTTGGTTCTTGCCTGATAAGCTTTGGAAAGTCTTCTTCCATATCATAAGGTAGGTTAACTTTCCTGCACTCATTTTCATACCATGAATCATTTTCATCAAAGATGACATCTCTGCTTACCTTGAATCCTTTGTTTGAGGGGTTATAGAACCTGTATCCTTTCTGATTCAAATCATAACCAATAAAGATACACTTTTCAGCCTTAGGATCTAGCTTTCCTCTTACCTGTGAGGGAATATGCACATATGCAACACACCCAAAGATCTTGCAATGATCCAGAGATGGTCTCTTACCATGCCAAGCCTCATAGGGTGTCATCCCATCAAGTGTCTTTGATGGCAACCTGTTGATTAAGTATGTGGCAGTAGATACACTTTCTGCCCAAAGATAATTTGGTAGGTTTTTCTCATTAAGCATAGACCTAGCTGTCTCCACAATGAGTCTATTCCTCCTTTCAGCTACCCCATTTTGTTCAGGTGAGTATCTTGTGGTAATCTCCCTCTTGATGCCTCTTTCCTGTAAGAATTCTTCAAAGTCATTGGAGAAGTATTCTCCACCACCATCAGACCTTAGCCTCTTCAAATGTCTACCTGTTTGATTCTCAACCAATGCAAGATACCTTTTGAAACAATTAAATACTTCATCTTTATGTTTCATGAAGTACAAAACAGTCCATCTGCTATAGTCATCAATAAAAGATACATAGTGCCTAGATCCAGATATGGATGGCTCCTTGCTTGGTCCCCAAACATCTGTATGCACCAATTCCAAGTAGTCTTCATGCATAAAACCTTTTTTGGTATATGGCAATCTGTGTGACTTACCAAATTGACAAGCCCCACACTTGTATATCATGTGTTGCTTGGATACATTAGGTATCCCAAGCACACATTGATCTCTGCTCATTTGCTTTATTGTCCTCTCTCCAATGTGACCTAATCTTTTGTGCCACATCTCCAATTCTGATAGGGTTTGGTCCTTATAATTGTACAAGGCAATATTCTTAGTATCCTCAAGTTCAAAGGTAAATAGTCTACCTGATTTCTCTCCCTTGGCTATCCTTCTGAATCCATGTCTTGGATCCTCCACATATGCACCATGTTGAGTGAACCTGACCTGTAGACCTTTTTCAACAATCTGACCTACACTCATCAGATTCTTGGTGATTGTTGGGACATACAATACTCTGCTTAGCAAATTCTGATTACCATCACTTGTTTTGACATTACCTACTTTAACCACTGAATGTTTAGTGTCATCACCTGTCTGCACTTGGTGCTTGCCTTTAGGTTCTTCCAAATCAGAGAGTAAGGCAACATTCCCAGCTACATGGTTAGAGCAACCTGAATCAATATAGAACAAATGATCATTATTGATACCTGATTTAGATGTCATGTTCATAATCAACAAGGAATCATCTTGATCCTCTGCATAATTGTTGTAATCCTTTCTGTTCCTGTATCCTCCTTGATAATTGCCATTGTGATTGTAGCTATTGTTGTAGTTATTGTTGTAATTATTGTTGTAGCCATGGTAGCCTTGAGATTGATTGAATCTGCCTCTGCCTTGAGAGTATCCTCCTCTTTGGTGACCTCTTCCTCTTTGATTCTTGTAGTTCTTGTAGCATTCATCTGTAGTATGGTTAGACAAGCCACAAATATTGCATGGAGATTGGTTATAGGGTCTCCCCCTACCTGACTTACCTCCTCTGCCCCTACCTCTAGATGATCTACCTCTCCCTGCATAGTTTGCTTGGGAGATGGATCCTTCTTCATCAACCTTCTTACTTTTACCCTTGTCTTTAGACTTCTTATCAGTATATAGGGCAGAGGGATTATTACCTTTTGATTGCTCTCCATTCTTTGTGATCTTTGCTTCATGTGTGAATAGTTGTCCAATCAGAGTTGTTAGATCAGGTGCTTGGATGTCCATGTACAAGTCCATTGCAGTGGTGAAGCTCTCCCACTTGTCATCTGCCTTTAATCCATTGATCACTTGTCTGACTATTTGTTCTTCCTCAATTTCTTCTCCAACACTTGCAAGTTGATCTGCAATGTCTTTGACTTTGGTGACAAAATCTGAGACACATTGTTTTGATTGCTTCCTGAGAGTTGTAAACTCAATCCATAGCTGATTCTTTCTGGCCCTTGTGCTTGATGAGAAGTATGTTGACAAGGTCTCCCAAGTCTCTTGGGAGGTCTTGCAGTTCCTAACATGAGGTAGAAGGAAATCAGAGATAGAGTTTAGAAGATATGACCTTGCCAAAGCATCTTTAGCACACCATTGGTTGAGTCTCTCATGTTCATCCTTTGTAGGTAGGCGTCTGGTTTTGAATGAGGGCAACTCCTCATCTCCTGATATGTATCCATACAAGCTTCTCCCTTGTAGATAAGTCTTCATTCTCAATGACCAAGCCTGGTAGTTATTTCTATCCAATTTGTCAATGAAGGAAGGGAAACCATCACCCATGATTACCTTGTTTGCTCTGATACCACTGTTGGATGTAATGGCTGGGTACAATCAGAAGATCAAGTTGGTGCTGCTAGACCTGCTTCACACCTGCCCTCTTTTCTCTTCAGATATGATTAGGAGACTTCTTGAGCTTCCAAATGACACCAAGAAACTATATATGTGCTTTACAAAATGATTGAGTAATGACCAAATCAAAACAGATGATTTTGAACCTTCACAACTCCAAAAACTTTCTATTCCTGTATTGATACCTGCTCAGTCCTAAGCTCAGTGTGTCCAGCACACTTGCAATTGGTTTAATTCCTTCTGGGAGTATTAAATTAACTTAACAAGCTACCATTAGCAAGTTAAATCACTCCAATTAACAAACTATACACTGAGCATGACCTTTAGCAAAATCAGAGACACCCCCGACTTTTTAGGAACAACACAGAGAAATACCAGTGACTGCCTCGACTACAATTTCTCCCAAATGGCTGAATGGAATGACTTGAAATTTTGTAGTGTTGTAGAATGCTTTGAGCTGGTTCCAATGAGCTATAGAACACTCGATTTGGTTCAGTAGATCCAGGGAAATGCTCCTTTGAAGTTGACAGACTTGAAGGTGATCACACAGAGAAAACAGAGATAATGACTATGAGTATATGTATTGAATCTATCAAATGTACATTCCCATTGGCATGTAGTGTGATGCCCAATGGTACTCAGAGGTGTAGGCTAAGTAGTAGCTCTCACACACTCTATGATCTGCTTGGATTAGCCTCGGGAAGAGTGTAACAAACCCGCGACTTTTACATTGTCTTTTATAGGTGTTTTGAAGGAATTTGAATTTCAAAAATTCAAATGTAGGCTCCCTCAAATCTCTCAACTAATCACATGGAGATATTCTCTCCATTCATACCTTTCAAATTCCACGACTTTTGAAGGTGGGTGAGATTACAAGAGGTAAGTTAAGTCATATTGACTTTTACATTGGATAAAAGATAATAAAGCATAGGCATGTGTTCCTATGATCTTCCTTCAAGTGAATTAATCCAAGAACTTTTGTAACACCTTCAAGGTTGGTATCCAATGCTCTTTAAGGTACAAGACAAAGCCAAGTGTTAAGGCTTGTTTGCACCAACATATGGATGATACCGCGGCTCTAAGGACAAAGTGGAAAAAGGCTAAGAATAGATATGTAGTGCAATGTAAAGAAGACACTGATCAACTCGCTGTCGTGGTAGAAGAAATCCAAAAGAATAAGGAAACGATTTTGAAGGCCCACGAAGAGATCAAGCAAAAGGATGAGGTGATAAAGCAGCTACAAGAGCGGCAAGAGTAGAAGGTAACAGAGGGGACACCAGTAGTTCCAAAATCCACAGCGGCTACTGAGGAGATTGAGGTACGTCCTCTCTCTCCCCCCTCAAATCATTCGCCGATAAGGGAGGAAATGGAGATCCAATTTGAACGCAATCATCAAGATATTGCAGAACTGAGCCGACATGAGACGGCACTACTGGTGTCCCAGCTCACTACAGAATTTGAAGATCAATTAATACAGATCATGAAGGAAGCTCAGATTGAAAGCAAAAATTTGGAACAAATATTGAAGCCATTTAATGTACCATATGGACTCCTTAAAGAGCAAACACGACAATATATAAAGACCACGACAAATAAGGATCCTGACAACAACCTCTAGTTCAGCAATAATACTTTCAACTATACTCTAGAGGAATTCGAAAGAGCTGATCCGCTATGGAGGCAAAAAATTTTGGAAAAGAACCCTACAGTGCGGGTATAATGGGAAGCATCGCCATATGCACTTCAAGTGAATCCATCTTTTTGTCTGGTACCCCGCAGACGCTCCTGGTCGCATTTTTGGGAAGGACAGTGCCAGGGTAGCATAAATAATCAATGGTTAAATTATCCATTATTACCAAGTCCACCGCATAATTACCTTCCAATGGAAGAATACATGGTGAAAACCATGGAATTTTGGATTGCAAAGATATGCCACTGTACCGGATTTAGCAGTCAAAATCACTAATAAGATTTTCCACATGCTACTTACAGTTATTAAAGTCTTCCAACATGCCAAATATACCTTTTTGAACTTCATCGGCTTTACATAGGGATCCGAAGCACTTATTTTTTATCTTTCCACCATCCCGAGCCGATTTTCCATTATGGCATACTATTCACGGCTTATGTTCTTGCCGAGCACGTATATGTAGACTTTTGAAGAAGCATTTTTTACTGGCTTCTTTGAAATTGATTCAGAATTTTTTGTAAAATTGACTTCAAATCTTAATGCAAGATTGGTGGCTTATGAAACAAGTTTCTTTGCGGATCACCGACAAACACCAGAGGATGGAGTGGTCAAGTCAGTGGAAAGAATTCATGATATGTCACGCCATTTTGCTTAATCAACGAGAGCAAGCTGCCATACAAATGTACTCACATCGCCACAAAAATCTTGTCGGGGACGACAGAGTTAAGGAGGAGGGATGTGTGGAAGGGGAATCAAGCAAGAAGAAAAGAAGAAGCAAAACAAAGAACAAAACTGCTCAGTAAAAATGAAGATTTATAAAGCAAAAGAACCACTCTCTGCCCAAAGCCCCACAGGGGCACACATCAGGCAACAACACCAAACATCTAGGTCGTGAGGAATGGAATTAAAGAATAACAACAACCAGGACATTTCATGGGAAGGATGGACCAGGGCCAGGAAGTATCCATAAGGAAGTGCAAGACAATACTTGGCAGGTAATACCCGCTGATAGCATGCGATGGTAGAAAATGAACAGGCTCAAAGCAATACAACATGGTCAGATGTGTGAAGACAAAGACATATCAGAAGACCAAAAGCTAGAAAGGGGAGAGGCTGAAAAGTTGAAGAGAGTGACTAAGAACATCACATTCTTAGCCACTGATGGCGTGCGTGGCAGCCCGACTAAATACAACAACCCATATTTGTGATGTACGGGATATCAAGGGGCAAAGAGAAGCAAAGGACATATTTCGGATAAGATAACCAATTGTCTGACAGTCCTTGTTGCTTCTTCCACCATTGGGTGTGTGTATTCAGAAATCTTAGACGAGCTACAAACAAGAAGCAAAAGCCTGTCAAGGGACGACAGAGACAAAGAGGGGGAGAGTGTTGCAGAGCAAAGAGGCATGAAAGGGGAGCCCCAAAATTTTCAAATTAATGGGCATTATTTTCTTCTTCAAGGTCTTAGGAAATCCCCTCAAGCCATGTAAATGCACTAGAGGACTCCTCTAGATGCATAATCCCAAATCTTTGTAATATATTTCTTGTAAAATAGTAGGAAAATGGAGATTAGTTAAATGTTCTGATCACTTGTGTGAAAGGCCCATTTTTAGGGCACATGTATATAAGTCACTTTGTGACTCTTTGGAGAGACTTTTTGCCATTGTGAAGAAGGAGAGCTCCTGATTTTTGAATTTGCTTCTTTCTTGCAGATTTTCATCTTCTCTTTGATCTTCTATGTGTGTGCAATGCTTGGAATGTGTGTGTAGGACTGTTGTCTATCCCTCCCCACTGTTTTGCTACTATAGTGTGCGTGTATGAGCTAGTAGAAGTAGTGGAGTGAGTGTGGGTGTTTCCCACCATTCACTGTTTTGGTCATAACTTGAAGCACGATTGTCAGAATCGAGTGAAGCTACCTCCAATAGATGCGGCTTGTCAAGAGCTTCAAAACAAACCCGCCATTGGAGTTGGGAGAAATCCTTGATTTAGTGAAAACTATTGAAAGTGGTATCACGACAGACACTTTCAGTATTTAAGTGAGTTAGAGAGGTGGAGTAGTCTTTTCTCATGCACATAAGCTGAACCACTTCATTTCCCATCACGTGTGCACATATCCTCATACACTTGGTTAGGTCGATTCATCGGATCGACAAATAAGCGTGTGTCAATTCTCCACTATACGCACTTGTGTGGCAAATGAGATTTAGTCTCTTTGGCACAAGTCCCTAAGACTCCTTGACTTAGGTACACAATCACCATCACGATTGGCTCATGCCATTGGGATGGCTCGAGCGGACCATCGCAACGGTCTCAAACCATCACGATGGTTCAGATAGACCATTGCGATGGTCATGGACCATTGTGATGATCACGCCGATCCCATGCCATTGTGATTGGATCATGCCATCGCGATGCTCCACTACCATGTGTCATTTTGGACCATCACGATGTTCTAGGTATGCCATCGTGATGCTTTAGTTCCACACCATTGCAATTGGCTCAAGCCATTGCGACAAGACCATCCGATGACTCAAATTTGGACCATTGCAATGCTATGCACCTTTGGACCATCGCGATTGTGTCACACCATCGCAACGGTTTGGTCGGACCATCACGACGGTTCCAAACTATCACGATTATCCCATACCATCGTGACGGTTCAACTAAAATGCCAATTTAGGGTTTTGAATTTTTTGGAACTCCAAGGCCAATTTGAGTGAAAGTTTTGAGTGATTGGGCATATTGGAGAGCCCTTAACTCACATTTGGAGAAAAACATTTCTACTATTTTTAACCCCTGATAGCATGGACGTCCATAAATTTTTAATACAAAGCCCATTTTTTGAGCTTTAGAGCTCTTTGGAAAGCTCATTGATGCATTGATGATTATATATGATAAATTGAAGTTGACCCTTCCATGGTATTAGGAAGGCAAGGGGGCATTTTGAGAATTTTTGCCAAAGGAAAGAGGACCCTTAAAGGTGTATACATCAAAGTGTCTGTTCATTAAGGTTGAAGAATGGTCTAAACCTTGGACTTTTACAGGTCTACAAGTGGTCATTGAAGGGCATTCAAAGCATGGCAGAGAGCGAAGCAGGAACCCAAGGAAAATAACCATTAATAGATGAATCTAGGACACCTAGAGGGAAATCAGTATTGATAAGAATACTAAACCGAGAATGGATCCCTTAGGATAACAAAAGCATTGAATTCGTCCTGAATAAGGACACTGATGAAGCATTTTGGAGATATAGAATAAAACAACCAAGTGGAGTAGGTTCCATCACCATTTACGAATTCAAGGACCCTAATATGCTCCGAAAGGTAGTATACCTAGACAACACTTCAGAACGAGTGTTCATAGTACCTGATCATGCAAGACATGCCTATACATGGAGAGGTGAGTTAGTATTCCCTCCATCACAAGCAAATGCAAACACTAGCTATCAAAGTGCTAGGACATCCTCAACCCATGGGTCCTAGAGAGAGAAGAAAAAGGAGAAGCCAGAAGTGAGTTTTACTCACCCTATAGGGAGAGATAGACCAACCATGGAAATGGATAGAATGGAAAGACAAAGAGAACCACTAATGCAAGGTGGCAGAGATGATTTTCCTTTGCTAAGACCTCACGAAAATCCAAGAATATTGAGACCTACCTAGTTAGTGAAGTCAATGATAAACTTTGATGGGATAGGAGATCCCTATGACCACGTTGCGGAGTTTAAGCAAGTGTCGCACGTAGAGTAGGTAGAAGAAATGCTTATGCAATACAATGCCTTTGGACTCACATTAAAGAACACAAATTTAACCTAGTTCCAACCATTGCAACAAAGGCAATTTAGGGACATTCATCATTTGTTAGAGTCATTCATCACTGAATTCTCTAAAAGTGGAATCAGGCACAACACTTCCTCATTGATGCAAAGCTTCAAATAGACCCCCAAGAAACAGTTAGACTTGCGGGACATAGTTAGGAAATACATTGAGAGATGCCCAATTCCAGAATTGCCCTCACAGTGTCTTTGTTCTTGGATGGCCTTTTAAGCTCTAAACTATGATCTTATGTATATTTGAAGGAACCCAAAACGCTGGAGCAATGTGTAAGGATTTGTATAGACATTGAGGATTTTTTAGGAGATGACTTGGAACTTTCAAATGTCTACAAAGATTCGGATAAATCCTCTCAATCATCCTCAAAACATTCCAGTTGGATAGAAGACCTAGTAGAAAAGGTAGCCCAAAAACTAGGCATCTCTAGTAAACAGATGCCCAGGTTAACACCCGTGAAACATTGTTATACCTGTGGTGGTGATCATATGGCAAATGTGTGTCCCAATGTAGCACAACCTCAAGCTAACCCTAGTGGCCAGTATTGCACAATTGAAAGGTAGTACACGAATCACACGGCACAAGATTGTCCATATGACAAACAAGTAGTATGGTAGAACTACCCACAAGCATACCCTCAACAATGTAGATACCAAGGCCAATACAATGCTCAACCTCATTACTACAGGCCTCCATAGAACTATCCTTATCAAACTCAACAGAGACCACAAATAGTTTTAGCTCAGCAGCCACCCCCCAGCCAATGTAGTTTCAGTCAAATATGCTACTGCAGAAGAGAACCTGAGTAGAGCTTTAGTGCCTTCTTCACCCCTTATCACTAAAAGTGATCCTAGTTCAAATAGCTTTGACTCCACCCATGCAGATAGTCCACTTGCATACTACACGGAGCCTCTAGAACACTTGGAAACATATCAATACAATATTCACCCATTGGAACCCAATTGGGAGCCTAAGTATGCCAATGTCATGTATACTAACCCCAACCCATGGCCCCAGTTGAGACAGCTAAGACCACAAGGCCCGAAAGGACCATGCTTTAGGTGCCAAGGAGATCACTTCATCAAGGATTGCCCACATCCTCTGATAGCAAGACATTCACAGTATTATAACATTCAAGGCTTTTGTGCTGAATGTGGTAAAGAGCATATCATTAGAGATTGCCCTAAGAACCCTGCTAATGCCTCAAAAGTGATGCCCATTAATGTGATAGGTATTGCACATACTTCGGATGGAACCGCACCTATGTATTTACCTATCCAAGCTACAACAAGAGCCTAGGTGCTATTGCAAAATCAACAGCCTAATCCTGAAAAAAATGGTCGAGACTAGTGAATTTGGAGAGTTTAGTGGTAGAAAAACAAAATCTTGGAAGGATTCACGAGAGAGAATCAAAAGGAAATGGAGTAAAAAGATAAACGACTTGGAAGGAAGCCTAAAAGAAACTAGAGCCAAAATTTTAGAGTTAACTTCGCAAGAATCAAATCAGGAAACCCCTAATCAGAAACCAAGATCAGTTCTAGCTGAACCCATACCTGAAAATCTAGACATGATGTTTCAAGCATACCAAGCAAGGTTAAGAGAAGGACCTCAGGTAGATGAATTGAGTAAAAACTATCCAAATGCGGACTTAGAAATTGAGAGAACTAAGATTTGCATGAAGATGGTAGAATCAGCCCAAACCATGTTTGAAGCCTCTTGATATATTAATTGGAGTATCATAGCGAAGCCAGAGCTACACTTTAAAGGATTATTGGAGAGGCTAGAATATTTGATCCCTAGCAATGAGAAGAAGAAGCTGCAAAAAGACCCTACTATCCCAAAGACACAGAAAGGTAATGTACCATCACTATCTCAAGTGCCGAACATGGTGTGTGAAGAAGATCTTTCTTCCATACATAAGTATTCACAAGGGTTTCTAAGAGAAATCCAAGAAGAGAAGTGGAGACGAGAGCAAGAAACCCATCCCCCTATTCAAGAGATAGGTGACTTGTAGGAACACTTTCCCCAAGACATACCTTTTATCTATGATGATGTAGAGGAAGAGCAACTTAGTGAACCAATGGATTTTGAATAAAATTCCTTACAAGAATTACACCAACTCACAGGACCTTGGGAAGCTAAGTCTATCAGTATGAGAGCATAGTCAAAAACAAAGAATCAATAATCCCTAGAAACATGGAAGTGATCAAGAACACTAAAGTGCAGTGTCATCTCACTTTAGAAGAATTGTTGAAAATTAAGCTAGAGTTGTGGAAGCATGTAGAAAATCAATTCCGAGAGGCCAGTTCCACTCACTCTCACGAACGTTCACACAAGAAGGTACATGAAATACCCGTGGAAAGAATTGGAGACATGAGCAAAGGAGAAGAAGGCAATACCTATCTTCCAATAACCCACCAAGGCTACACCACTAAAGCCATCCTAGATTCAGGTGTCGGAGTAGCCATCACTACCGCTGCTTTATGGAAACATTGGGGAAGCCAACTCTAAGACCCACAATAATGAAACTACAAATGGTTGACAGAGACATTGAGAAGCCACTAGGCTTACTAGAAGGGATATCTCTCAACACTTGTGGTGTAGAATTTGAGCACACTTTTGCCATTTGCGATTTTGGGAAAAATCATGCGTGTGAGATGATTTTAGGATGACCATTCATGCATCAGTTGCAAATTGTACAATTTTGGGGAACTAATTCTTTGTACTTGCAACATTTAAGAGTAACCACCGGTTAATCTCAAGGATTATTCCCATCATTATGTACCCCCAATACAATGGAATACAATCCATAAGACACCAGAAGAAATAGAGTCTATGCATTCATTAGAATTAGACCCATCATGGTTGCATGAAGACACTCATTTATGGAGGTGTAAGGTAGCGAAGTGAGAATAAGAACGATTAGAAGCCAGAATTCTAGGTTCAGAACGTCATCCACAAAACCTTCAAGATCCTCTTGCATCGATAGTGTTTCCAGACGAGGAATTCGAGCCTCATGGCTGGGCAGAGATCTTAGCTACAATGGATATAGCCATAAACAAAGAACAGTGGACCCCTCACTGTGATGAGGATGGATATGACATTTCAATGTTTATGATAGAACCCCTAGAGGAAGAACCCATCTTAGAAGAATGCATGGATTTGTCTCAACAATCAGATGATACGAGTGATGAGGACCTAGAATCCATTATCATGGAACCCTTGTATTCAACAGAAGAGGAGTATCTTTACTTTGTGGAAGCCAATATCCCTAAAATGGACAAGGAGAATGAAGTTGAACAACCTGAGTCACTCACAAAAGATATAGAGAATAAGCACAAGAAGAGAAAGAAATCATCTAAGGCAGAAGAAGAAGAAGAATCACTCATGGAAGTACTGGAGAACTTCAAAAAGTACGAAATAGAAGATATAAGAATCATGGTACGGATGCCTAAGAAAGAAGCAGGCATTAGAGAAGTATATGATAAGCAAGAGAAAACCAAAAAAATAGTAGTCACAATTGAAGAAGGAGAAGAGAAATGCACATACATAGGGCATGATTTGATTGAGGAAGAAGAAGACAAATTAACCACTCTACTGCAAGAGTATCGAGATGTGTTTGCTTGGATTTATAAGGATCTGAAAGGAGTAGACCCAAATATATGCTCCCATAGAATTCCTATGACCCTAGAGGCCAAACCTTCCAAGTAGAAACCATACACTTATAACGATAACTATGCAGCCAAGATTAAAGAAGAGATAGATCGATTGATAGAAGCAGGATTCATTTATGAAATTGAGCATATTCAATGGGTATCCCCCATTGTGGTAGTGCCCAAGAAGAATGGGAAATTGCACGTGTGTATTAACCTTAAAAAAGTTAACGTCGCCACGATTAGAGACAATTATCCTCTTCCTATCACACAACATTTATTGGAATGAGTTGCATGTAAGGAAGTTTATAGCTTTCTTGATGGATTCTCAAGATATAATCAAGTAGCCATTGGTCCTGAAGATCAACAAAAGACGACCTTTGCCATAGAGTGGGGCATATTTGCATTTCGTGTGATGCCATTTGGGCTCACAAATGCACCCGCCACTTTTCAATGACTCATGTGTCATGTTTTCAAGGAATTCTTATGCAAGAATTTGGAAGTTTATGTGGACGACATATGTGCACATTCTAACATGAGACAAACCCACATCCTTGAATTAAGACAAGTATCTGACAAATGTCAAGAATATTAGGTTTGCTTGAACCTAGAAAAGTGCATTTTCATGGTCAGCAAGGCAAAATTCTAGGACACATTGTGTCAAAGAACGGAATCTCTATGGACGAAGAAAAAGTGAAAGCAATTGCAGACCTGCCTTACACCACTACAGAACGTGAAGGATTATGAATGATTTATGCGGTAAATAAATTCATGCATTACTTGTTGGCAAATAAGTTCAAGTTCTTTACGGATCATCAGACATTATTGTACTTAGTCAAGAAGCCTTGTAACACTAGACGATTGATACATTGGTTTCTATTACCAATGGAATACGACTTTGAGGTAGTAGTCAGAAAGGGAAGGACCCACCTTAGAGCCGATCACCTTTCACAATTAACTACAGGAGAAGCTCCTCAAGGAATAGCGGATGAACTACCAGATGCGTACTTGTTTAACCTTGAGATAGTACCTGAATGGGCCAAGACTTTGTCTCTATTCTCACATTTGGACCCAAGAATCCTAGGGTTAGGATCAGAGAAGGAGAGATTACTAAATATCAAAGATACCAGATACTAGCAAGCAACATCTATAAACAAGATAATCAGAAAATTCTCGCTTGTTGTGTAGATGAATCAGAATACAAGAATTGGTTGCAATTAGCACATGTAGGTGCATTGAAGCAACATCATTCAAAATATTGTACATTGCAGACTTTGCATAGACTAGGAGAAGCCGATGTCTATAGGCTATGTAAAGAATGTCCAGTCTGCTGTGAAAAACCCCCAGTGGGACATGCCACAATGTATCATGTGTCTCTCACACTAGAATGGAGTGAACCAATGGTAACATACTTGAGGACGAAAACATTCCCTCAAGGAATGACTTTAGCATGACAATGAAGTCTAGAGCAAGAAGCTCAAGACTACTCAACGTATTGGTGATAACCTATATAAACGAGGAAGAGATAGATACCTAAGACAGTGTGCTCATGAGAGTGATTACTTAAGCATACTCGAGACTGCACATCAAGGTGTTGCAGGAGGTCACTTTGGCCCCAAAAGGATAATCAAAGCCATATTATTCGTAGGATTATGGTGGCACACTCTTCACGTGGACGCACATACCTATGTAAGAGATGTGATGTGTGCCAGAGAAAGTAGTTTCCTACTCACAGAGATGAAATGCCACTGTAACCCATGATGGGAGGGCATGCATTCTCTAAGTGGGGTATAGACTTTGTAGAATCCATTAACCCCCTGCGAAAGGTACTCATGCGGAATACATTATAGTAGCAATAGACTATCATACCAAATGGGTAGAGGCTAAAGCGATGAAAAAGATTGATGCATACACGAAGGAAAAATTCTTATTTGAAAATGCCTTTATGAGATATGGATTGCCTATAGAGTTGGTGAGCAATTGAGGAACTCACTTTCTAAACCAGGTCATTGAATATTTGTTAAAGGATTTTTTGGTGGTTCACAAGAAATCCACACCATATCATCCTCAAGCCAATGGTCATGCAGAAAGTAATAACAAGATCCTTTGTAATGTATTGACGACACTTGTGAACAACAAACGTTCAAATTGGGACAAATAGTTACATCATGCTGTTTGGGCATATCGAGTGGCCCACAAGACTATACTCAATGCAACTCCCTTTTGAGATGGTTTTTGGTCAAAATGTTGTGCCTCCTTTGGACTTTTTGATACCCACCTTAAGATTGCACAAGAACATCAGTGGATTGGCCATGAATTGTCATCAAGGATAATGGATTTGGAATGATTAGGAGAAACGAGGCCGAAAGTAGTAGTAGGGATATATGCAGCAAAGAAGTGACAGAAAGCCTATTTTGATGCACATGTTCAAGATAAAGGGTTAAAATAAGGTGACTTAGTCCTAGTGTATACACTAAAACAAAAATCTAGAGACATGTGGTTATGGACCTATGATTATTAACAAATTGTCAATAGAAGGAGAGATAATGCCTAATTACATTAGTGGCTATAGAGTCAAGCTTTATCAGGAACCTCTTACTGAGGATATGCTCAGATGACTCACATTGGCAAAGAAGTGTAAGGAGGAAGAAAAGAGAATACATGAGGAAGATCAGGCAATAGGCTCTAGAACACATTAAATGCATGAAATTAAGAAGACACAGATTAGGTAGAGAACATTATAACCATCTCAAGGACACACCGAGATACCCCATGGTCATGTGTCAAACAAAGTCAACTACTCATCCTAGCATAGTGGATAGGAGACCATTCATTACAGTCATGCTAGAACACGGCAACACCCTCCATGAGCTTAGGGCTTTAATTGATTCAGGTGCTGCGACTAGTGCAATTAGGTTGTCTCACTATAAGGACTTAGGATTAGAAATGCGTCCAATTGAGGCATACCTCATAGGGATAGGAGGCATGGAAACCCCTTGCATGGGTGAGGTGGACCTTCCTATCCATATGTTGATCTCCTATCATCAGGATTACGTGCCCAATCTGTATCACTATATATCTTGATGTTTGTATTTGATGTGAAATCATAATACAAACCTTCCTTGAGTGTACCCTTAATGTATCTTAACACTCTTTGTCCTACAATCCAATGTTCTTTCCTAGGACAATGCATGAATTGAGACAACACTCCCACTGCATATGACAAATCAGGCCTAATTAATGTAGCATAGATTAGACTACCAACCAGACTTTGATATAGCTTCATGTCCTTAAATTCTTCTCCTCCATGTATGCTCAATTTGTGATTCACCTCCATTGGAGTAGGTGCTACCCTGCAATCTTCCATTTTAAACTTGATCAACAAGTTCTTCAAATACCTTTCTTGAGTCACATATACTCCATGTTGAGCCTATGAGACCTCCATGCCTAAGAAATATGACAAGTCTCATAAGTCACTAATCTTGAACTCTTCCTCCATTTGCTTCTTGCAAGCTACTATCTGTTTTAGACACTTGGAAACCAAGTTCTTTCAAGAACTTCACAAGTCTATAATTACATGCCCTTGGGGCCTGCTTCAAACCATACAAAGCTCTCTTGAGCTTACAATACATACTCTGGATACCTTTTATCTTTGAACCCTTGTAGTTGCTCCATGAAAACATCATCTGAAATGTACCCATTTAGAAAAGCATTCTTCACATATAATTGACATAGTTTCCAACCTTTACATGCAGCAATGGCTATTAATGTTCTTATAGTTCTCATCTTTGCCATAGGACTATAAGTCTCATCATAATCTATACCATATGTGTGAGCATACCCTTTCACAACAAGTCTAGCTTTATATCTAGACGTACTTCCATCTGCATACCTCTTTGTCTTGTAGACCCATTTGCATCCAATGATCTTCTGACTATTTGGTTTTGGAACCAAATCCCATGTCTCATTCTCTATCAATGCATCATACTCTTCCTGCATAGATTTCTCCCAATTTTCCTTACCTTTTGCCTCTTCATATGTAGAAGGGTCTTCCTCTGCTTTCCCAAGCATTTTTTGTTGCTTACATAAATAAATGTGGGGGATAAAGGTATGTTTGACAAAAAAAGCTATCAATGCATGTGCCTGTGCATCTGTGCCATCCCAATGCAGTTGCTCTATAGTAGTTGCAATACGAACTATAGCAAGACCAAGAAATTGGAGATCATCATTATTCCATGGGCTTTTTGCTACCAATCCATGATAGATCATGTATGCCCACATTGGGTAATTAGTACCATCCAACTTATCCTCAACAACCGACATATGGAATACATAAATGCTTTTAGCCATGACAAATGACTAAATATCTTGATATGAAAAATTGATTGTATCTCAAAAAGCTGAATAAAGATACCCATTCAAGCTCTCCTAGACCTATAGCAGAATGTATATATGTTTGCCATAATAGGATAAAATTTCCTACACAATCACTATGATAGTCCATTCAGATTCCAAAATCCTTATCGTTTACCAATTTTCGTGTGATTCTGAGACTATGACCACAGGATGTTGGAAGTAGCTCAAGGCATCGACACAGAGGAAGCATGTGAGAAGCAAAAAAAGGAGATTAGAGGGGACCCACTCATTAATTTTCTAGTCCTCATTGCTTTATAATGACCAAAACATTGATAGAAACATCAACAATGATCTTAATCACTAACCATTGTAATATAGAATCACCCAATTTTGTCATTGACACTCCATTTTGTGCAAGTCAAGGAGTCCTCTAGCTTGAGGAGCTTAGGTAGAAATTTTGTTTCATATCACCTCCCCTACATCCATCATCATATCTTTACTTCCCCATCATCACCCAAAATTTTCACCTTTCACCATATCTACCTACCATTCTTCATTTTCCTCATTTGTGTGTGAGAGAGAGAGAGAGCAAGAGAGAGAGAGATTGAGAGTGAGTGTGATTTTGTGATCTTGAGAGAGTTGTTATAGGAATTGCTATGAGAATAGTGCACAGGAGACTGCCATTGGTGAGTATCTAAGTTTTATTTTTTGTTTCATCATCATCATCCGGCCATGTGTGCATACCATCAAGATACGCCTCCATCCTCAAAGTTTTCATAATACATATATAGTAGTGTGTACAACACCCTTGCACATCCCTAAAACCATATTTTGATTGGAAAAATTCAATATTTGGCACACCATCATGATAGGATCATGCCATCAGGATAGTGCATCACCATCACGATTAGCTCAAGCCATCAGGACTGTGTGAACCATTATGATGGGCTCATGCCATCGTGATCATACCATGCCATTGCAATGGCTCACACCATCATGACAAGACTGAACATCATGACAACATAGGCCATGACAATGGGCTCATGCCATAGAGACTGGGCATCCCATCGTGATGGGCTCACACCTGTGCGACTGGGCACCCTATCACAACCCTCTGCACCATTGCGATCATCCCATCCCATCGTGATTCCTCTGACCTCATTGCAATTGGTTCATGCCATCATGAAGGTTCCATCCCATTGTGATTCCTTGAACCATCACGATAGGCTTGTGCCATCGCAATAGGGCCCCACCATCGCATACTAAATAGACCATCACAACAGTCTCAAACCATCCCAATTGCTTTGGACAATCACAATAGTCCACCTAATTTGGCTAAATTAGGGTTTTTGGATTGTGATAAAAATTTTCCTATTTTTGAAATTATCCATTTCTTGGCAGGGCCTTTGGTGCTAACAATCACTGGAACTACCAATATACAAGTGAGAAGTCGTGTTGAGCGGGCATGCTACCAGATCAAGAGTGGATTTGGGGGCTTATCCAGTGTGGAAGCCAAGGTAGCAAGTTACCATATTTTCCATTGTTAATTTCATTATTTGGTAAGACGTAGCCATAGAGTTCAAACTCAGGAGATGATAGGAACTTAAGTCAAAGAAACTCTAAGGGATTCAAGTCCAAGTCTAATCGCGTAAAATACAAAAAATCAAAAGGAAAAAAGAATGTAAAATTGATGCTGCTACAACTTATCAAAGCAATGAAATTCTATACTTGATGAGCCTCAATTTGGATAGCGATGGAGCATTAGATCATCAGAGGCCAATGTTAATCTCACTTCAAGGTCTTGGGCCCAACAATTGAGAGATTACCCCTACGTGGTGAGCTCAGAGACAAATCGTTCGCAGATGTCATATAACATGGAGGGATCAATGGGTAGTTCAAGTGTAGCCTATTTAGAAACACTAGAAGGACCCTATAAGACTCAACTAGAGTATATATGAACCAAACAACTAGGTGCATGCATCTATGAGGACGTTCTATGCAGGTCAATAGTTCAACTTAGGAATTTGGAAAAGCCCTTTGGGATTGAGCACCCTATCGTCAAATTTGAAAATGAGGCATATATAGACAAGTAGGGAACCATGTATGTGGTGACCAGTGTACCTGAAAAAAGGAATGAATTCGGATCTATTGTACCTGAGTCGGACACTAGAGACATAGATCAAGAGTGCAAAGAACAAGAACCTATCAAAGTTAATCACACTTTATTGGATTCACCAAGACAACTCTAGTATGGGGCTCTTTGTAAATAGAGATACTGAAAAAGCCTTCAAGAGGTTTGGACCAAATAAACCAAGTGATGTTTCTGAAATCATTGTCTATGAGTTCAAGCATCTAAAATCCCAGGGAAGATCATCTACCTTGACAACACTTCAAAAAGGATGTTTGTAGTTATTGAACACAATAGACATGCCTACACATGGAAAAGCAAACCTATCTGCCTTCCCATAAGCCAACTAACTCTCATGACCCAACGAGAGCAAGATCTTTGCACATATTAGGAACCTAGAAGGAGAGAGCCAAAGAATGACCAGAGGTGACTTTTGTACACACCACAAGAAGAGATAGACAAGGAGAGGAATGGATAGGATGGAATGAGAAAGAACTAGAGAACATAGGCCCCAAAGGGGTAGGATGACGTTCCCCTACCTAGAACCAGAGAGCACCCAAGGATTCTAAGGCCTACTCTATTGGTAAAATAAATGAAAAATTACTTTGATGGAATTAGTGATTGATGGGACCATCATGTGGAGTTTAAACAAGTGTTGAGGGCAAAACAAGTGGAACATATAATGCATTTGGGCTAACTTTGAAGAACATTGCTCTTACTTGATTCCAACCTCTGCAATAGAGACAATTTAGGGACATCCATCATCTACTAGAAACCTTTATCATCGAGTTTTCTAAGAGTGGGATTAGACATAATACCTCATCATTGATCCAAAATTTCAAGCAAACTCCATAGGAGACCTATGAGGCTAGCAGTAGGTTGTGGAAACATATAGAGAGATGCCCAATACCAGAAGTGCCTATCCAAGCCAAACAAGTTTCCCTATTTTTAGATGGCTTGCTGAGTGCAAAGCTACAATCATATGTTTACCTTAAGGAAACCTGAACATTAGAACAATGCATAATAATCTGCATAGACATTGAGGATAGTCTAGGAGATGAGTTGGAGCTTTCTAAAGTTTATAAGGATTTCAACTGCTCAACCATTAAACTCTCATCTAAACCCTCTACATCCATAGAATATTTGGTAAAGGGAGTGGCTCAAAAATTAGGAGTGTCAAGTAAGTAGACCACTAGGATTGTCTCCACTAAGTGTTCCCATAATTGTGGAGGGAACCACATGACCAATATGTGTGCATTCATGGTTCCTAACCCAGGAAACTTGACCGACCACTATTGCTCAATTAAGAGAAAATACATGAACCACACAACTCAAGATTGTCCATATAACAAGTAGGAAATTAGGCAAAACTATCCGCAACCTTATAAGCAACCAGGTAGATATCAAGCCAATACAATCCACAACCCTATTACATGCCACCTTAGAACTATCAACCACCCTATCAAGCACCACCTAGACCCCTATGGGTGCTAGGACAACAACCACCATCACTTGCTAATGTAATTTCAATGAAATATGCTTCTATCAAGGATAACCTCAATAGAGCATTAGGAGCGATATCCCCATTGATCACAAAAAATGACCCCAATGTCCAAATTTTTGATTCTACACAAGGTGATAGTTCACCTGCATATTATACAAAATCCCCAAAACATCCTAAGGCCGACCAATATGAAAGACCCATGATACAACCTAACTGGAAGCCTGATTATGCCAATGTCATGTATACCAATCCCAACCCCAGACCCCAGATCCTAGATGAGAAAGATCAAACCTCAAGGCCCTAAAGGACCATGAGATCATTTCATAAGAGAATTTCCTCATCCCCCACCAAATGGACAGAAACCTTACTTCACCATTCAACGTTATTTCTTGGAGTGTGGTAAAGAGCATGTCATAAGAGAATGCCCCCAAAACCCAACCAATGCCCTGAAACTAATGCCAATAAATGTGAAAAGCATTATGCACACATCGAATGGGTCCCCACCCACATATGTGCCCATTCAAGCAGTGACTAGAGCCCAAGCCTTACATCAAAAACATGTAAATCTAGGAAAACTTTTAGAGAGTAGTGAAGTCAGAGAATCTAGTGGAAATAAGACAAAATCTTGGAAGACTCATGAGAGAGATTTAAGAGAAACTAGAATAAGAGAATATCCAAATTAGAAGGGATCAGGATCTTATAATGAGAGGTCTCATCCTTGATGTCACAGGTGCCCAACTCCATTGAAGGTGGAATCTCCTCTTGAGTTCACAGGTATTCACAAGGATTCTTTAGGGAGATTCAAGAAGAGAAATGAAGGTTGAGAAAGAAGATCCACTGCCAATCCAAGAGATATATGGTCTTCATGATTAGTTTCCTCAATATATACCATCTATATACAGAGAGCAAGATGAGGTGCCGTCGAGTGAGTGAATGGATTTTGAATCTAATTCCCTACAACAATTACCTCATTTCACTAGCCCAAGGGAGGCAAAATCCATTCATATGAGAGCTCCCACCATCTTGATAAGAAGCGATGATTCAGTTCCCCCTAGGAACATGGATGTAATAAAGAACACTAAAGTGCAATGCCATCTCACTTTAGAAGAATTATTGAAAGTTAGACCTGATTTGTGGAACCATGTCACAAACAAATTACCAAAAATTGTTAAGGCCTACCCTCACAAAAGATTACAAGGAAAGGTGCTTGAGATACCCATTGATAGGATTGGAGATGTGAGCAAAGGAGAACAAGGGAAGACCTATCTCCCTATCTCTTATCAAGGCTACACAAGCAAGGCAATTTTAGAGTACACCAGAAGGGGTTTCTATTGCCACTACTTCCGTCTAGAAGAGATGGGGCAAGCCAGCTCTAAGACCCATGAGAACGAAGCTGCAAATGGCTGATGATCATATAGAGGAGATTTTGCATTTACTAGAAGGAATTACTCTCACCACCTATGGTGTAGAGTCTGAGCACACCTTTGCCATATGTGAGTTTCGAAAGAACCATGCCTATGAGATGATTTTGGGATGACCATTCATGAGGCAGTTGCAAATAGTACAAGATTAGGGAACCAATTCCTTGTACTTGGAGCACCTAGAAGTGACCACCAAAGTCAATCTCAAGGACTATTCCCATCCATATGTGCCTTCACTAAAATGGAATACGATCCATAGAACAACCAATGAGATAGATTCAATTCAATCATTAGGATTGGACCCTTCTTGGTTGCATGAGAACACACACTTATGGATGTGTAAAGTAGAAAAAAAAACAGGACAAGAGATTAGAGGATAGAAAACTAGGTACGTAACAACACCTGCGAACCATCCAAGGCCCTTCTTATGCACCTATAGTGTTTCTTGATGAAGAATTTGAGCATCATGGTTGGGCACAAATACTAGACACCATGGATATAGTAGTGAACGAGGAACAATGGACTCCCCATTGTGACAAGGATGGTTATGATATCTCAATCTTCATGGTCGAACCTTTAAAGTATGAACCCATTTTAGAGCAATGTGATGATGCAATTGTAGAGCCAAGAAGAGTAAGTGATGAAGATTTAGACTTCATCGTCATGGAACCAATTTTCTCTTTAGAGGAAGAATATTTCTATCTAGTTGAAGATGCAACTCTAGACCAATTCGAGCAAAAACATGAAGAGATGATAACTTAACTAGCTGAGCCCAAGCTAGAAAAGAAGAAGAATTTGTTGAAGAAATGACTGCTCCTACGCATCTACATTTGTATCTGCATGAGTGCATCTCCATTTTGTATGCAGGAGGCACTCCATTTCCAGTTTATTTCCATTTTATATTGTAACTCGTTTGAATTTGGGTACCTTGCCATTTGCTTCTACTGTTGTATTCATTCTCCTTTAAGGGGAATTATCCCACAGGAGACGTACTTTAGAGAGCCCCTCCCAAATCTATATAAGGAGGGCCTCTCCCCTCATTTGTACTTGGTTAAAAGCTTGAGGAGCCTCCTCCATGTTCTTGGAAAGCTCATTTCTAATCCATGTGGGTTTACCCATTTTTTGGTCTACTCACTTTGAGTGTCTCACACCCTTTCTTTTGTAAGTGCACTCTTCTTTTCTTTTTGCTTCTACATGTGTAATCTCTACAGATGGAACAAAGAAAACTCTTCCCACTAGATGAGGAAAGAGAATCACTATTTGAAGTGCCCAAAAATTTTAAGAAGTATGAAGTTGAGGACAAAGGAATCATGGTAAAAATGCCCAAGAGAGAATCTCTCAGAGGTTGCTATAGGATTTTATGGTGATTCACAAGAATTCTACACCATATCATCCTCAAGTCAATGGACAGGCAAAAAGTACTAACAAAATCCTTGGCAATGTCATGACTAAGCTCGTAAAAAACAAACACACCAACTGGGACAAACAAGTGCACCACACTCTTTGGGCATACCTAGTGGCCTACAAGACGATACTCAATGCAACTCCCTTTTAGATGGTCTTTGGTCAGAATGTAGTGCTTCCATTGGACTTTTTGATACCCACCCTTAAGGTTGCACAAGAGCATCAATGAACTAGCCATGACCTATGATCTAGGATTATGGACTTAGAACACTTAGGAGAGACTAGGTAAGAGAAAAAATAGGAATATATGTAGCCAAGAAGATGTAGAAGGCCTATTTTGATGCACATGTGAAGGATAAGGACTTGCAAGTTTGTGATTTGGTCTTGGTCTATATGTTGAAGAACATGCTCAAAAATTAGAGAAATGTGGTGTTGGTAGCAGCCAGGGCAGTCAAGGCCTTACAAGACAAGGAAACCAACAAAAGGAGTCAGAACAAAGGGAGAGCCAAGCAAGATTAAGCAGGAAAAGAGGTCAATGCAGATCTGGCAAGTAGGGCACATAATTTTTCATAAAGAAATACTTCCCAAACAGTGATTTTAGTCACTTCACACCATTGTAAATACCATTTTCCATTATTCGTACTCCATTTTTTTCAAGCCGAGTCATCCTCAAGCTTGAGGAATATTAGAAGTATCTATGTACCAATTTTCATAATTTTTAGAGCTCGTTTGAGCCTCCAAAATAGCCTACAAACCTAATTTTTAATTAGGCTAGACGCTAGGTCTAGATAAGGTCAAAACCTAGTCACAAACTATAGAAAGAGCTAGAGAACTCATTTTTGAGGTTAGCTTGTTAGAGTTTTGAGCTATTGTAAGATAATTTTTGAGTAATACAAATATCTCCATTGTTCATCTCTTTGTTCTTGCCTTGTGTGTGTGTGTGTGTGTGTGTGTGTATGTGTGTCCATGCTTGTGTGCTTTTCACTGACACACTTGTGCCATCACTTGCTCATAGTCGTCATACTAGTCCTCACGTCTCCACAAATTGACAATTATGAGGTGGATCTCCTCACGTTGGTACTTGCCATTGTGCTAGTGTGACACCAAATTTTGCGCCATTGTCGGGGAGAGAGCTTCAAGGATGAGTATGTGATGGTAAGACGTAGAGTTATGACATTGGAGTCATCGGTAATTTCTCTACTTTTCCTTATTTTCTCTTTCTTACTTCACCACCATCATCACCATAATCATCCTCACCATCTCCGACCTCCATATTCATCTTAAAAATGCATTCAAGTTGTGTTTTTTAGCATTTCTTGCAGGTTTTGGCTTCATCATCATCTCCAGCAGCTTGCGTAGGTATGAAAAATCTGCACAAGTCCCGAGGCATTGAGCTCTATCAATAATTGAGAAAAATATCGACCTTTTGGTAATACTAAATGCACAAACATAATCTAGGGACCTTGCACTTCACAAATCCACAAGAATTTCAAAAAAATTTGCATTTTCTCTGTCCGTCACAATTGACACCATTAATCATGATTGATAGTGTCCATTGCGACGGACAACCTGTCCATCATGATCGACAGACCCTGACGAACAGCCCATCAATCGTGATTGACAGCATCCATCATGACAAACACCTCTGTCCATCGCGACTGACTAAAAAATCGCAATTGGCACTTGCATTTGGCAAAATTCTTCTCCATCGCATTAGGGCGAAAAACGGCCAAAAAAGGGCCGTGTAAGGATTTCAATTAGTTGTGCTTAATCTGGATTAAAGTTGTCAACTCATTTTAAAAAAATCCGTGTAAGCGCATTTAAAACGTATCTTGTGCAAATTTTGAAGAGAGAGAAACTCGTGTGATAATCATGAAAAGTATGTGTGATATCTTATGCCTCAAAGTTTGTGCTCATCGGGCGTTCATGAAAATTTGAATTTTCCTCTTGTTCACGGACCTATATAATGTGTGCTTATGCTGTTTTGCACTTTTTTTACTCTACTTTCGATAGCAGGCTTGTTTCTCTCTTTCATGTCATTTTAGACACTTTCGCATCACTCTTCGTAGTAGACCATGGAGAACCTCAACCCAAACACTCTCACTCACCTTTCAACCAGCCAAAATCATTGTGATAAGTTCCATATCAACATTGCAGTTAGTCATGAGTATGCAACGACAAGAAAGGTATGCCGAAGGGCTCTTCAACATTCTAAAGTGGTTGGATTGCAGAAAGAAGGCAAAAAACATATCGACATATGGGCAGATGGATTTGTTTAGCCAATTGATCCACAAACTGGAAGGTATACCACTTTTCATAATCTTCATGATCTAATTAGACTTTTAGGAGAAACATGGGCATCCCTTCTTATGTAGAAGAAATATCGCAGGCAGTGGAAGCTACATTTCAGGATGGCGACTAACTTGCGTACACTACTCCTACCACTTTTTTTCGGAGCCGTTATGTGGAGAGCTACGCAAGCGACTGTTCTATTTCATAACACCAGAACTGTCATGAGCTGGGACTCCATCAATCAGGTAATCACACTTCCTCTGCTTCGTCCACTCCCGTGATGATGATAGCGGCATCCGTTGAAGTAGTGCCCATCTATCTATGTATGTGCAGGAGCACTATGGCACCGTGCAGGAAGTGACCAATGTCGTCTACAAGGGTAGCACTACAATCAAGTGCACGCAAGTCTACGTTCACAAGGCTATCGTTCACCTTTTCATTAAAAAATGTGAATCTCTACTTTCAGAAATGGGATTTCTTGGTGGTGATGTTCATCTAAGAAAAGATCCAAAGCTTCTACAAAATACAGGTAATGGACAAAAGAGCTTGGACTTTGGATAGCTTGGACTCAGAGGAGAGCTATCCAGAAGTACTGATTCATCCAGATTTTCAATCTAGGAAAATAACTGTCACAACAAATTGGAAATTTAGAAATGTAAGGGAGCTCCTAGAATACCTTAATGAGGCATCATCATAGTTCATATTCTCAATTGATGATGCAATAGTTAACATTGGATCAGAGAAAACATTATCTTGCATAACTTGCCTGCCACCCAAGGTGGTCAAGTTCCAACCCTTTAGATTGTAACAAGTCTCCTTCTTTAAGAAGATTTTTTTCAAACTTCCATTGATTTTTCTTTGCAAGATGGTGACTAAGAATGTGACTGATTACATCACTTCAATTATGTCTTTTTATGGACTATATTCATCTTGGCATTTTTTTGTTTATTTTCAAGATTGTGAGGAGGTTTCAATGGTGCAATGATTATACAGGAACTTGCATATGACAAAATGGATGGTATGACAAAATGGAAAAGATTGGATGACACGACCGATACAAGCGATATGGACCATCCAAAATTATCTGATTGCCCATATCGCTTGCATCGGTCGTGTCATAAAAACTTCTCTATCCTCTTCACATTTAACTTTTCTATAGGATGGTGACTAGGAATGTGACTGATTACATCACTTCAATTATGTCTTTTTATGGACTACATTCATATTGGCATTTTTTTGTTTAATTTCAAGATTCTAATGAGGTTTCTATTGTGCAATGATTATAAAGGAACTTACATGAGTAAATTCTAGGTGATTCAAGAATATAAACCAAGAAATTCTTACATACTATATCTCCCCTTTTAGAACCTTTTTCCATACTTCCATTGATTTTGCTTTTGCAGGATTGTAAGTAAGAATGTGACTCATTACATCACTTCAATTATGGCTTTTTATGGACTATATTCATATTGACAATTTTTTTTTTTCAACATTTTGATGAGGTTTCAATGGTGCAATGATTATACAGGAACTTGCATATGACAAAATGGATGGTATGACAAAATGGATGGTATGAGAAAATGGAAAAGATTGGATGACATGACCGATACAAGCGATATGAGCCATCCAAAATTCTCCGATTACCCATATCGCTTGCATCGGTCGTGTCATAAAAACTTCTCTATCCTCTTCACATTTAACTTTTCAACATGAATAAAGCAAAAAGCACCCAAAATAGACATTTTGATGATAGAACCAATTCAATTTTTCTGGAACCATGCAATGAAGTCACTTTTACTTAGTTCTCAAGAGGATCAATTCAACATTACATTACTCAAGGCATATAAATATAGTTACAATGACCATCTTCCAAATGAAGACTGGCATAATTACATACAATTTGTACATCAATAAATCTTCCAACATATGTTGGTTACACATTAGATTACAATCTTACATTCCAAAAATATGAGGGCATATTGCATGTTCCATAATGGCATTTATTGCTCTCTCCTTGATCAAGATGACCCAAGCATATGGATAGTCTGACAAGTTCAACTCAAGGTTGTAAAACCTTCTTTCCAAGAACCTTACTGCATTTGCAATCACTCTCCAGTCACACGAGGTGTTGTATTTCTGTAATGGCACATGTATTTGAATGTATCCAAACCTTTTTTCTTCTTTCAATGAAGGAATTCCTAGAATGTTTTGATCAATATGCATTTTGAGAAGCTTAGCAGCACTGCAAGGTAAAGTTAAATTTAGAATGGATGGCAAGGCTTCAAAATAGAACACAACAAAACGTATGGCGAGGCTTACACTTTGGAGTTTCCATGTTGTGATTGGAGAGAATTCCTTGCTGTCTTCTTTGTCCTAGCCATAACCTACAAAAAAAAGATTATTATCATCAGATAAATAGGACTTTTACTAGAGAAAAACAAATCATGGATCAGTAAGGATTAATATTAGGACATGGATCAATTACACAAAAAAAGATTACATCCTTCATATTTGCGATGTCTTGTACCCCTTTGGGAAATAATTATGTGTATCTATGTACATTTCATGAGTAATAAGCTTTGAAAAGAAATATATTTAATAGAAATAACTCGAAACACAAGCATAAACAAAGCATGAGACACGACCAATCCAAGCGATTAGGGTCATCAAAGAATATCGGATGGGTCTAATCGCTTGCATTGGTCCTAGTTGCTTGAATTGGTCATGTCCAAAGGAGGTCATCTTGAAGCTTAGATTGCATGTGAACTTTTGTATCTTATTATTGGTTAAGAATTTTAAGAAAATAATGCAACCATTGCGTCCGGAACGTGCCAAAACCCTAAGATTGACTGTCTATTTGCATGATTTTGATACCCGGAGGTCTTGATAAGCCTTTTTGTATTGATTTCCAGACACGACCGATGCAAGCGATTAGGCCCATCCAACATTTTCAGATGAGCCTAATCGCTTGCATTGGTCGTGTCCTACATTCATGCACAAATAGGCTCATCAAGACCTCTCAATATCAAAATCATGCAAATAGACAGTCAATCTTAGGGTTTTGGCACGTTTCGGATGCAATGGTATCATTAGTTTCTTGAAATTCTGAGCCAATAGTAAGATAGGGAAATTCATGACTGATGCAAGCGAAATAAGCCAACTTGCACAAAAAAGAGTTTAAAAGCTTGGAACAAATTTTAAACGCAGAAAAACTAATTAAAAAAGCTTTCACAAAGCACTCAAGAAACATGACCGATACAAGCGATTAGGGTCATCGGGAAATCCTCGAATGTCCTTAATCGCTTGTATCGGTCATGTTGTAAAATAATTGATCATGATGACCCTAAACCCTCACACAAAATGTGGTCTATGGAAAGTTTTGAAAAGCATGTAAAAACGCGAAGACAACGGCAAGTTGATGGTAGCAAGGAGTTTCACAAAAAATGAAAAAAGTGAATAGAAGAGCTTAAATAGGTCTCTGGGATGATTTGACCGTTGGTGACACGTGGCAATGTGTGATTGGTCCATGTCATCTAGCCGTTGCAAATCCCAACGTTACAATGCCACGTGGCATCATTTGAGTGGGCCACGTCATCTAGCCGTTGTGATTCCCAACGTCTTTTGCCACGTGGCACTCAGTTATTGGTCCACGTCATGTGACCGTTACCCGGTCCTTCTCCACTATAAATACGGGTCCCGTTCACCATTTCACATTTTCAACCTTCAGAGAATTTCTCTCTTCATCACCCATGCATACTTGTGCTATATACCCGATACGACTGATACAAGCGATTACACGCGTTTGACCTACCTTTGACTAGCTTATTTCGATTGCATCGGTCATGAACTTCCCTATCTTACTATTGGCTCGGAATCAAGAACCTAATGCTACCATTGCATCCGGAGGAACATGCCAAAACCCTAAGATTGACTGTCTATTTGTATGATTCTGATATGGAAAGGTCTTGATGAGCCTATTTGTGCATGAATCTAGGACATGACCAATGCAAGCGATTAGGCTCATCTGGAAATGTTGGATGGGCCTAATCGCTTGCATCGGTCGTGTCTGGAAATCAATACAAAAAGGCTTATCAAGACCTCTGGGTATCAAAATCATGCAAATTCTGATATGGAAAGGTCTTGATGAGCCTATTTGTGCATGAATCTAGGACATGACCAATGCAAGCGATTAGGCTCATCTGGAAATGTTGGATGGGCTAATCGCTTGCATCGGTCGTGTCTGGAAATCAATACAAAAAGGCTTATCAAGACCTCTGGGTATCGAAATCATGCAAATAGACAGTCAATCTTAGGGTTTTGACACGTTCCGGACGCAATGGTAGCATTATCTTCTCCAAATTCTTAACCAATAATAAGATACAAAAGTTCACATGCAATCTAAGCCTCAAGATGACAACGCGAAGACAACGGCAAGTTGATGGTAGCAAGGAGTTTCACAAAAAATGAAAAAAGTGAATAGAAGAGCTTAAATAGGTCTCTGGGATGATTTGATCGTTGGTGACACGTGGCAATGTGTGATTGGTCCATGTCATCTAGCCGTTGCAAATCCCAACGCTACAATGCCACGTGGCATCATTTGAGTGGGCCACGTCATCTAGCCGTTGTGATTCCCAACGTCTTTTGCCACGTGGCACTCAGTTATTGGTCCACGTCATGTGACCGTTACCCGGTCCTTCTCCACTATAAATACGGGTCCCGTTCACCATTTCACATTTTCAACCTTCATAGAATTTCTCTCTTCATCACCCATGCATACTTGTGCTATATACCCGATACGACTGATACGAGCGATTACACGCGTTTGACCTACCTTTGACTAGCTTATTTCAATTGCATCGGTTATGAACTTCCCTATCTTACTATTGGCTCGGAATCAAGAACCTAATGCTACCATTGCATCCGGAGGAACATGCCAAAACCCTAAGATTGACTGTCTATTTGTATGATTCTGATATGGAAAGGTCTTGATGAGCCTATTTGTGCATGAATCTAGGACATGACCAATGCAAGCGATTAGGCTCATCTGGAAATGTTGGATGGGCCTAATCGCTTGCATCGGTCGTGTCTGGAAATCAATACAAAAAGGCTTATCAAGACCTCTAGGTATCGAAATCATGCAAATTCTGATATGGAAAGGTCTTGATGAGCCTATTTGTGCATGAATCTAGGACATGACCAATGCAAGCGATTAGGCTCATCTGGAAATGTTGGATGGGCCTAATCGCTTGCATCGGTCGTGTCTAGAAATCAATATAAAAAGGCTTATCAAGACCTCTGGGTATCGAAATCATGCAAATAGACAGTCAATCTTAGGGTTTTGACACGTTCCGGACGCAATGGTAGCATTATCTTCTCCAAATTCTTAACCAATAATAAGATACAAAAGTTCACATGCAATCTAAGCTTCAAGATGACCTCCTTTGGAGACAACCAATTCAAGCGATTAGGACCATCCAAGCTTCCTTGATGGGCCTAGTCGCTTGAATTGGTTGTGTCCAATTAAGTATCATATTTATAGCTATATGAATGAATGCTCCATATAGAACAACTAAATGTGTTTATAAATATTATTTTCAACATTAATTATATGTTTCTATAAAGTTAAGGATGATAAATCAAACATGACTGATGCAAGCGATTATGCCCATCGAATATTCTCTGATGACCCTAATCGCTTGGATCGGTCGTATCTCATGCTTTGTTTCTACTTCTGTTTTCAGTTATTTCTATGACTTTAAAAGACCTTTTACTTTTTCTAACCTAGATTTTCAATTTTTTCCACAGATATCTATATTGGATGAAGACAACTACATTGGGAGGGGGAAGGGAACAAGGAAAACCATAGAGAAGAAAGGAAAGACAAAGATGGATATTCATTCAGTGATCCACTATCTTCCAAAACTGAATCCAAAATTATTTTGTGTTATTCATAAGCAGTATAGTGAAGAGGCAGATTTTTCACTATTCTCCTTGAGGGCTCTTTCAAGATACATGGGTTTTACTTCAATACCCTTTAATGCATACAGAGTTTTTCTACTTGAAAGAACAGGTGCATTAAGAATTTTTGGATATGCCCCAGGATTCAATGCTTCAAGGGTAGGCTACTTCCTTTGTTACTCAAGCTATGCAATGGTTGTAGGGGTGTCATATGGTCAAAGTATTATTGTCTACAGGAGAAAAGAGTACCTCAAATATAGAAGAGATTTGCTAGAGACAAGTTCATTCACCATCCTGCAGAAAAGTTAAATGTGAGGAGGATAGAGAAGTTTTTATGACACGACCGATGCAAGCGATATGGGCAATCGGAGAATTTCGGATGGCCCGTATCGCTTGTATCGGTCGTGTCATCCAATCTTTTCCATTTTTTCATATGCAAGTTCCTGTATAATCATTGCACCATTGAAACCTCCTCAGAATCTTGAAATTAAACAAAAAAATGCCAATATGAATATAGTCCATAAAAAGACATAATTGAAGTGATGTAATCAGTCACATTCTTAGTCACCATTCTGCAAAGAAAAATCAATGGAAGTTTGAAAAAAAGCTTCTTAAAGAAGGAGACTTATTACAATCTAAAGGGTTGCAACTTGATCACCCTGGGTGGCAGGCAAGTTATGCAAGATAATGTTTTTTCTCTAATCTAATGTTAACTATTGCATCATCAATTGAGAATTTGAATTGTGATGATGCCTCATCAAGGTATTCTAGAGCTCCCTTACATTTTTGAATTTCCAATTTGCAGTGACAATTATCTTTCTAGATTGAAAATCTGGATGAATCAGTACTTCTGGACAACTCTCCTCTGAGTCCAAGGCTATCCAAAGTCCAAGCTTTCTTTTCCACCTTTTGTTGAATGATCAGGAGCATCCCAATCTAATGAAGAGATGCAAGGACCAGGCAAATGTATAAGATTTCCATAAGAGCTCCTCCCTAATGGCACCTGATTATATGCAAAATGGACAAATAACTCTATGCTATTGAAAACTTGAGCGGATTTGTCTGCATACATAAGCTTTGCATATTCCTTATGAAGAACTCTGAATGTTCGTGTTAAACATTCAAGAGGTTGCCACTCTAAAATATTGGAAGGAAAAATATCTGCAATACAAAAACATCTATGTTGTTATACAAAACCAACTGAAATGATAGACGATCATTGTAAAACTTCACTTACAGTACAAAGGGAATTGCATATGCTTTTCGAGAACAAGATCCTTAGCGTTGTACACATGTTGTACTCTTGCAAACCAACCGCATCTCTTCAGTTTGAAACTAAGAATACGTCCCCTGCAATGGTTTCTTGTGTCGTCTCTTTTAGCATGCTTGACTTTATGGGCACCTCTATAGCTAGGAAGCATAGTTACTCATTCATTTGACTTCACAGAAAGAGGTTTCCATAAAGAATCCTCTCTTCTGTTGTAAACCTCACATGAGGTTACACGATTGGAAGGACGACAAGAAGAAGAAGCCATTAGAATCGAGAAGAAGAAGAATGCTCAAAGCGAGAAACCGACATTCACAAACTTTGCCAACATTTATAGATAAAAGGGCTTTGTACACGTGGAAACTTTTGATTTGATGTAAACCCTGTCGCCGAATGACCATGGAATTTCGTGAACCCAAAAATATTTCGTATCTTCAAAAATCATTTCCTTCTTGGAACTTTAAAGATATGCATTGTGTGATGTGCAAAAATATCTTTTTTTGCATCAAACCAAGAAATTGTACACTGAATACAAGAATCTTCATCACTTTCGCGGCGCTTTTAGATCATATTCTCTTAAAAAAAGAATTTCTTCATACGGTTAAAGGAGACAACAATGTTATATTCTTGTACACGTGGAAAGACTCTATTTGTCAATTTCCTTAATCTCTCATTAGCAAACAGCCCCTTTTCGGCCGTTTTTCGCCCTAATGGCGATGTATAGATGCCCGATTGACACAAGAAAGTGTGAGAATTCGAAAAAAATCAATCAATCATGATTGACAGCCCACAACGGAGTGCCTATCCATCGTGATTGATAGGAGTCCATGGCGACTGACAGGTGTCCATCGTGACGGACACCCTTGTCCATTGCAATCGACAAAAAAATCACGATTGATAGTCTCATTTGGTGAGAAACTTATCCATCATGACTCTAGGACAAGATTGACACAAATTCATGCAAAAAACCCGAAGAATTTTGTCCATCACGATTGATACCCATCAATCGTGATCGACACCATCAATCACGATGGACACCCCAGTCAATCATGATTGACACCCATCAATCGCGATTGACACCTGTCCATCACGATTGACACCTATCCATCGTGATTGATAGGCCATGATGGACAACTCTGTCCATCGCGATTGACAGGCTAATTCGGATAAATTTTAGGGTTTTTTTTAATTTTCAATTTTTGGCCAATTTCGAGAATAAAATTCAAGCAATTATAGCAATTGTGAGGCCCCTACACAAATAATTCGAAAAATCATGTTTGCCTGTTAGCCTGTTTTAACCCTATTTTAACCCCAAAACCCTGAATAGACATAACTTCTTCATACAAAATCCATTTTGAGTGATCTTAGGCTCATTGGAAAGCTCGTTTGTAAACCTAATACATGGAGTTATAGATATGGTATTTTGAAGTTAACCTTCTACAGGGGTGAGAAAGTTAAGAGATCTCTAAGGAAAATTTTCAGAAAGAAAAGGGAAAATTGGCTCTTGAATTACATGAATAAAAATGGTCTGTGTGTCAATTGAATTTAAATCTTGAGCTAACTTTGGGACTTTCACAGGTCCATTGAAAGCATTGAAGGGCATCCAGAGCATGAGCATATTTCAAGCTTGAGAACGATTTTCTTCAGCACTTAGGCGTGAGCAAGGGATAAGCAACTTAAGGTTGGATCATTCTCAACCTCTTAGTCAATTCCTAGGTTAGGCTAAGTTCGGATAGAGGTATTGATTAATTAGGGCTATGTTAAGCACGATCAAGTTCAAGAACCCTAATTACTCAAGTGCAAGCATAAATAGGTTACATTTGCGAAAAATCCTAAAGGAAAAGAACTTAAATTGAGCGATCAAACTTCAAGTGTGAACAACTTAAGTGTTCCTCACGATGAAAACCATTGGACAAGTAGTGACGTCCTCAGGAAATTAAAAAGAACAAGGGACTAATACAAAAGAAATCTGCAACGAGGTATTACTGGGAAAAATTGGGATAACCACCAAGGCATATGAACCTTAGGTTAGGAAGATACCTATGCCGAGATAGACAAACCCTCAGATCTTCTGAAGCTAGTGTCAATTATACAACAAGGTCTTGGGCCCAACAATTGAGTGATTACCCATGCGCTCTAAATTCCGAAACGTGTGACTTTGAGATGTCGTATAGCATAGAGAGACCCATAGGTAGCTTAGGAGTGGCATACCTAGAAAAACCAGAAGGACCCTACAAGACTCAATTGGAATACATCTCGACCAACCAATTAGGTGCTCGCATCTATGAGGACGGTCTGAGAAGATCTATTGTCCATACTAAAAACCGAGATCAACCTATTGGACTAGAACATCCAGTTGTCAAATTAAAAAATGGTGCATACATAGATAAAGAAGGGACCATGTATGTGGTTACCACCCAACCAGATAAAACACACAAATTTGGAAACACAATCTTCGAGGCTGAAATCAGTGACATAGAGCAAGGGAACTTAGGAAGAGAGCAAAGAACCCCTTGAGGCAAACCAGTCTTGACTAGAATAATCACTCGAGAGTGGGATCCCCAGGACAATAAGAGCATAGACTTGTTCTTAAACTGAGAAACCAACAAGGCTTTTTGGAGGTGTAAACCCGACCATCCTCATGAAGTGGGAATGCTTACAATATATGAATTCAAAGATCCTGATAACTCGGGCAAAGTGAACTACTTGGACAATACTTCAGAGAGGGTCTTTGTAGTCACAGAGCATGGTAGGCATGTTTTTCCCCAACCAAGGTCCAATGTCTCTTACAGTCACCAAGGAGCTGGGGCATCCCATGCTCTTGGAACTCAAAAGGACAAGAGTAGAGATAGACCTGAGGTAAGCTTTGCAAACCCAATGGGAAGAGAAAGAACGAGAATAGAGGTGGATAGAATGGAAAACGAGAGACCTAGAGACCTAAGGAATCAAAGGAATGCAGATGAATTCCCTCTGTCAAGGCTTAGAGAACACACTAGAACCTTAAGGCCTAGACAACTGGTCAAGTCTATGAAGAATTATTTCGATGGTATAGAGGACCCCTACGATCATGTGGTAGAATTTAGGCAAGTATTGAGAGTTGAGCAAGTTGATGACCTATTCACACAATACAACGATTTTGGTCTAACACTTAAGAGCATTGCTCTTACATGGTTTCAACCATGACACAAGAGGCAATTCCGAAACATAGACCAAGTGCTAGAAGCCTTCATCATGGAGTTTTCTAAGACTAGCATCAAACACAAAACTTCCTCACTTATACATAGCTTCAAACAGACCCCTCAAGAAATGGTTAGACTTGCAGGAAGAAGTTTCCGACAATACTTAGAGAGATGCATAGTGCAAGGGGTACCCACTCCAGCCAAACAAGTGGCATTATTCTTAGAGGGATTGTTAAGTACCAAATTGAGAGCTTATGTGTACTTAAGGGACCCTAGATCCATAGAAGAGTGCGTATGCATGTGCATAGACATTGAGGATAATCAAGGGGAGGAATTAGAGCTTTCAAAAATCTATAAAGATTCAGATAGCTCTACTAGCCTCACTTTCAAACAATCCACATCTATTGAGGAACTTGTAGAGAAGGTAGCTCAAAAAATAGAAGTCTCTTCCAACCAGATTACTAGATTTGCCCCAAGAAAATGATGCTACACCTGTGGAGGAGACCACATGGCTAATGTGTGTCCAATCATGGCACAACCCCAAGCAAACCCAAACAACCAATACTACACTACATAAAGGAGGTACACTAACCACACTACACAAGACTGCCCTTATAACAAGCAAGCGATTAGAAAAAATTATCCACAACCATATCCACAACAAGAAGATACCAAAATCAATACCCATAGCAGTATGGTAGTCCCCATCAACCCTATTAGCTACCCTACCAGACCCAACAAAGGCCTCAAGCTGTGTTAGCTCAAAAACCTCCAACTCCAGCCAATGTGATCCCAATAAAGTATGCAGCCGCTAAAGAAATCTGAATAGAGCCTTAATGCCAGTATCACTGTTGCTTTCAAAAAGTGATCCAAATGATCATAGTTTTGACTTGACTCATATGGATAGTCCACAAGCTTACTATATGTAGTCACGTGAGCATAATGAAACATACTACTACGAAGACCCTAGTGAATCTAGTGGGGAGCCAGAATATGCTAATGTCATGTAAGAAAATCCTAATTCTCGGCCCCAACCTAGATAGATCAGACCCCAAGCACCTATAGGACCATGCTATAGATGCCAAGATGATCACTGATTGCGGGAAAGAGCACCTCTTACGAGATTGCCCAAAGAATCCAGAAAATGTACCAAAGATTACTCCTGTTAGTGTGATCGGGTTAGTAGTAGATTCTATTGGAAGTGTAAGTTCCACTGCCCCAGTGCAAAGTGGTCACGAGAGCTCAGACATTACAACAAAAGCAAGGCTTAGGTCAGGAAAAGAATTCCGAGTTTAGTGAGACTGAGAGCCTAACAAAGAAAAGCATGGCAGCATGGAAAGATAGCCGAGAGATGACAAAAAGACAATGGTCGAGGAAGATGAGTGAGCTTGAGGAAATCCTAAGAGAAACAAAGTCCAAGATAGTTGAACTCGCCTCTCAAATGCACTCTCACACATCACCACCATCACCACCACCATCATCACCTTCCAATCCACCACTCTCTAATCCACCGCATATAACCCCACCACCCCCTAGAGTAGGATCAATCTTAGTAGATCCTACTCCAAAAGACCTAGACATGATGCTTAAAGCATATCAGGCCAGAATCCAAGAAGGGCCAAATGTGACAAATCATGAAAAGTGCTACCCCAAAGCTGATATAGAGATTGAGCGAACTAAGTTTTGTGCTAAGATGTTGGAGTTGGCTCAAACCATGTTTGATGCCAGCCATCTCTTCAATTACTCTAGTTCAACTAAGACTCAGTTGCATTTTGATGGAATGTTAGAAAGATTGGAGAGTTTAAATTGCAAAATCTAGAAAGGACGCCACCTCCCAAGGTAAGGACAAGGCAAGTGAAAGAGTGAGCATTCCTCCCTAGGAAGCTTATGTGCCTAATTCCATAGAACCAGACACCTCTTCTTCTATGAATCTATATTCATCATAATTTCTAAGAGAAATTCAAGAAGAGAAGTGGGCTAAAGAAAGTGAAAATCCTACTCCCATTGAACTTGTGGATGACCTACATGATCAATCCTAGTTCCTTGTAGGAACTACCCCATTTCACAGGCCCATGGGAAGCAAGGTCTACCTGTATGAGAGCACCCATGGTCATGATAAGAAACAAAGGCTCATCCATACCTAGAAACACGGAAGTAGTAAAGAACACTAAAGTGCAGTGCAATCTCAGTTTAGAGGAGCTACTCAAGGTCAAGTGAGAATTATGGAAACATGTAGCCAACCAAATGCCTAAAGTAGCTAAACCTCATTCCCAAGTAGGGTTCCATTGGAAAGTTCCTGAAATACCCTTCGACAAGATAGGAGACATGAGTGAAAGAGAAGAAGGAAACACCTATCTTCTTATCACTCCTCAAGTGTTGGAGTTGCAATTGCCACCACATCCTTATGGAAGCATTGGGGAAAACCAACACTTAGGCCAACGAGAATGAAATTCCAAATTGCTGATGGTCACATAGAGAGACCACTAGGATTACTAGAAGGGATAAATCTCACTACATGTGGTGTAGAGTTTGAGCACACTTTTGCTATATGTGACTTTATCAAAAAGCAGGCCTGCAAAATGATTTTGGGAAGACCATTCATGAGGCAGTTGCAAATGGTACAAGATTGGGGAACCAATTCATTGTATTTACAACATTTAGGTGTTACAACCAAAGTCAATCTCAAGGACTACTCTCAGAGAGACATGCACCCTATATAGTGGAATCCCATCCATAGAGCAATAGATGATACAGAGTAAGTGCATTCCATAAGATCAAGATCCTCATGGATGCATGAGGGCACCCACTTATGGATGTGTAAAATTGTGCGCCAGCTACCTTCCAATGGCTGATGTGCCATGTCTTTAAAGAGTTATTGCAGAAAAACCTAGAAGTCTATGTTGACGATCTGTGTGCTCATTCCAACATTAGAAAAAAAACATCTACTTGAACTCGAACAAATCTTTGATAAATGTAGAGAATATCAAGTCTGCCTGAACCTTGAAAAGTGCATTTTATGGTCAGGCAAGGTAAGATTCTAGGACACATAGTGTCAAACAATAGCATATCCATAGATGAGGATAAAGTTAGAGCTATTATAGAGCTATCAAGGCCAAATAATTTCAAGGAAGTACAAGCTTTCACGGGGCATTGTGGATATTATCAACGTTTCCTTCATATGTATGCTATCATAGCAAAGCCTCTATATTCAGGACACTTGGACCAGATAGGGTGATCAAAGAAATACTTTTCGCAGGTCTTTGGTGGCCAACACTTCACATGGATGCACATACCTATGTGAAGTGATGTGATATTTGTCAGCGCACTCAATACCCAATACGAAAAGATGAGATGCCATTGAAACCTATGATAGGTGGACGCGCATTTTCTAAGTGGGGAATAGCTTTGTCGGTCCTATTAATCCCCCAACTAAGAGTTCCCATGCTGAATATATCATAGTGGCAATGGATTATCTAACTAAATGCATAGAGGTGGACACAATGAAGAAAAATGCACAAACCACATCCAAGTTCCTATTTGAGAATGTATTTACAAGATATGGTTTGCCCATAGAATTAGTAAGTGATAGAGGCACACACTTCTTGAATGAAGTCATTGAAAATCTTCTCCACGAATTCTTGGTGATACATAAGAAGTCTGCCCCCTGTCACCCACAAGCTAACGGATAAGCTGAGAGCACAAACAAGATACTATGTAATGTATTGACAAAATTGGTGAATAATAAACGTTCTGATCGGCGCAAATAGCTACATCATGTTGTTTGGGCATATTGAGTCGCCTATAAAATGGTACTCCAAGCCACACCTGTTTAGATGGTCTTTGGCCAAAATGTAGTGCTACCATTAGATTTCTTGATACCCACACTAAGAGTAGCACAAGAGCATCAATGGAGCGGCCATGAGCTCTCATCTAGAACTTTTGATCTAGAATGCTTAGGTGAAACAAGATTGAGAGCAGCAGCATGGATTTATGCAACTAGGAAAAGACCAAAGGCATATTTTGATGCCCATGTGAAGGATAAAGGCTTGAAAGCAGGAGACATAGTTTTGGTGTACACCCTGAAGCAACATGCACAAAAGTTGGAGAAGTGTGGCTATGGACCCATGATTATTAATAGAATATCCACAAGTGGAGCAGTGCAATTAGCCACCCTAGAAGGTGACATCCTACCTAGTTACATCAGTGGATGCAGAGTCAAAATATACTAAGAACCCCTCATGGAGGAAATGCTAAACTGACTCAACACTACCAAGAAATGTAAGGAAGAGGAAAAACAAGTTCGAGAAGAAGCGCAGGCAGAAGCCTTAGTACGCATCCGACGAATGAAATTGAGAAGACAGGGTAGAGATCAACCTAGATCAGATGATTATGAAGCTCCAAGATATCACATGGCCATGTGCAAAGCATCAGGTGTACGTTCCCACAAAGTAGTTGACCGATGTCCTTTTATGACCCTAGAGGTAGGACAAGGAAATAGTGCAAGGACTGTAAGAGATTTGATTGACTTAGGTACAACCACTAGTGCAATTAGACTTTCTTACTGTCAAGAATTTCAATTAAGCATCAATCCTATAGAAGCATATCTCATAGGATTGGGAGGTGTGGAAACCCCTCGCATGGGCGAGGCAAAGCTTCCCCTCTACATCAAGATATTCCTATGACAGTGAAGGTGCTAGTGTGTCAAGATGAGGATCTCACTGAACCTCTTGTCTTGGGTCAAGATTGGATCTATGATCACACATTCAACCTGAACCTAAGAGGTGGACTTCTTCTGATCTGTGTGAATCAAGCCTGCATCACCATTGAGCTAGAAAATCAAGCACTCAAGGAACTAGGAAGGGCACCAACTCCAAGTCCTTCCGAGAGAACACATGAAGACAACAATGTTGTTCTTATCCAAAACTCTATGATGCAGAATGATGAGGTTATCAACAAAGAAGTCAAGGATTTGGTGGAAATCCCTTCTTTTCCAAAGATGATTGAGACACACCAACCAAAGCAATACATGAAGTAGAGGAAGTAGACGGTCTATGCTCATGATCAATGGAGAGCGCAAAGCAAGAGGATTCAAAATGTGAAGCAGATCTGGATACATAAGGGCGAACAACCCCCTGCTTGAGTGAAAGTAGCCCAACAATGCACGGCACCATCTACTCGAGCAAGGACTACAAAGAGCAAGTATTCTAGAATTCTCCCAAAACAGACCATTTCTATTTGGGTCCCAAAGAAGTCAATGAAGGTAGACCCCATACTAAACAAATCTAGGTGCTCAAAGACCTACTTACACGCTCAAGTAGCTTCACATAAGCTCACAAGCCTAAATTAACACTCACAATCACTCACAAGCCTAAATTAACACTCACAATCACTCACAATCCAAAACTCTATGATGCAGAAGGATGAGGTTATCAACAAAGAAGTCAAGGATTTGGTGGAAATCCCTTCTTTTCCAAAGATGATCGAGACACACCAACCAAAGCAGTACATGAAGTAGAGGAAGTAGACGGTCTATGCTCATGATCAATGGAGAGCGCAAAGCAAGAGGATTCAAAATGTGAAGCAGATCTGGATACATAAGGGCGAACAACCCCCTGCTTGAGTGAAAGTAGCCCAACAATTGTTGGAGCAAACCAATCACAAATTGGTGATTATACAGATCTTGGAGAATGCTTATGGTCAGAATGAAGCAAAGGAAGACATTTGCAAAGTGAAGAAGAAGTCAGAATGTTGTCTTGTACACATATGTACATTAGCATAGTCATAGATGACTTAGAACTTTTGTTCAGTAAGAATTATGTACAAATTATCTATAAATACCTTGAGAAAAGTCGGGGCATGTGATGGAGAGCACATGAGAGCAAATGTGACATTAGATAGAAGTCAAGAGATAGAGGAAAGTGAGTAAGTGTGAGCTCTCATCACTCAGTTGTAAGTTTCTGAGTTAATGAAGAAATATTGCGCCCGATCTTTTCGTGTCTGCTCCTTCTGTGTTTGATCATTTGTGAAATCCTTTTGAGGATATCTAAGTTGTTAGTTGATGAGCCTGTGACCTGAATTTCAGAGTCCAATTGTGAACAGGCTAGGAGAATTATGAGTAGGAACATTCATATGTGTTGAATGTCTACAGTTCTCTGAAACAGGCGCAAAATTCGTGTTTAATCTTTTGGTCAGTGCTCACTCCATAGTTTAAAGTTTTGTGCAAGCAAGCACTTAATCTTTAAGTTGGAAGGTAATCTACTCGTGGCTAAAAGCATTTGGCAAAACGGGTTAGATACTGTGAGAATCAAAGTTAAGAAGTTAGGGGTGTCTGAATCGACTTCTCAGAAGTACAGTTTCTGACATAGGTAACTTGAGAAGTTGATTTCTCAAGCTACACTTAATCTTTTGGAGTAATTCAACTTGGAATAGTTGCGCAATCTCTAAGAGATGATTCGTACAAAGTTTCATGAAAAACTTTACACATTTGATAAGTCAATGTAAGGAAATAGTGCAGCAGACTTTTCTGTGTATCACCTTCTTCACAGATTTGTTCATCTTTTGATAATTAGAAGTTGATCCTCTAAATGTGTAAAAGGTTTTGACTTATTCTTGGTATAGAGGTGCTCTAATCACAAGGATAAGTTGTTCTTTTGGAGATTAACATTCTCCATCAGTGGTATCAGAGCAGGAGACATCAATTTGAAGGAAAGGAGGATCCCGACTGCTGCAGATTCAAGAGATTCAACATTTGAAGGTTCAAGAAGTGAAAGCTTGGAGTCAAAAGCTCGAGGAGAAGACAAATTGACATCAAGAAAGGCAAAAGGAGTTCAATTCGAAGTAAAGGTACATACATTGTTTGTAAAGCTTGAAGATTTCAATACACAGGTGGATACAAGATGGGAGAAAGCTTGCAGATTGATAAGCTAGATAGGGAGAACTATCCAGCATGGTCCATGAGGATGGAAGCACACCTCATGAGCAAAGATCTTATATCATTCATTACAGGAGATGAAGAAAAACCAGAGTTTGCAGATCCAAGTATTCCTACTAGGGAAGAACTTGCAATGTTGAAGACTTGGATGAGAAAGGATGCTCAAGCAAGGAGCATCATCTACATGGCTGTAAATGATTACCTTCTACCTCACATCAGAGGTTTAGAAAGTGCTACAGTTGTTTGGAATGCCTTGGAAGAGCATTTCCAAAATACTACTAAGTCAAGGAAGTCCTCACTATGGGCTGAGTTCACAACTTTCAAGAAGAAGAGTTCACAATCAATTTCAGATTATGTGGCAAGGATGAAAGATATTGCAGATAGCTTGGGAGCAGTGGATGAAGATATTGAAGAGGAAAAGTTGGTAAGACAAATACTTACAGGTCTAAGAGGTGATGAGAAGTGGAAGCCTTTTATATTGTCCATAGAGTTGTCACTTGATCACTTTACTCCTGACCTTAATCAATTGCTAGGACATATGCTAACCTTTGAGCAGGATCTTAAAGGAGACAATGATAGAAGTACAAGCCAAGCTATGTACTCCAAAGATAAGAAAAAGAATGGCAAGGGAAAGCAATCAAATGAAGATGAAGGGAATTCAAATCAAGCCAACTTCACAAAAGGGAAGACAAATTTCAGAGGTAAAGGAAGAGGAGGTAAGAACAAAGATAATGCTAAAGCTTGTTGGATTTGTGGCAGAACAAATCATTTGGCAAATGATTGTTGGTATAATAATCAAAGTGGAGGATACAACAATCAGAATTATAGTCAAAGAGGTAGAGGAGGCAGAAACCAAAGAGGCAACTTCAGAGGAAGAGGTGGTAGGACATCATATGGTAGAGGAGGTGGAAGAAATTTCCAATCTCAGTCCTACAACAATAACTATTATAATTATGCATCAGATCAGAAGGATGACATGACTCTTATCTTGAATGCAACTCATGAATCAATGGGAGAAGATCAAAGAGTGTTTTATATTGACTCAGGGTGCAGCAACCATCTGAGTGGGAACCTATCCTTGATGACTGATATGGAAGCAAGGGTGAATGGACATACAGTTCAAACAGGTGACAATACCAAACATAAAGTGGAGAGCATTGGATCAGTGAAGACAAAGAGTGGAAGTACACTTCTGAGCAAGGTACTTTATGTCCCTACTATTCCTAAAAATTTGATAAGTGTAGGGCAAATTGTGGAGAAAGGATATGAAGTAAAATTCACAAATGATGGTGTCTATGTACAAGATCCAAATCAGGGATATAGAACCATAATTGCAGGTAAAAAGGAGGGAAGATTATTCACTCTCAAAGTCCAAGGTAATGTAGGACATGCATTGTTTACCTATGGAGGTCAAAAGGTATCTGAATTAGACCTATGGCATAAGAGGCTAGGTCATTTCAATGAGAGAGCTATAAAGGAGATGTCAAAGAATCAGGTGGTGCTTGGATTGCCAAATATTGAAGGGCAACATATGGTGTACAAGTGTGAAGCTTGTCAATTAGGTAAAGCACATAAAAGTTCTTATAACAAATCAGGGTACAAGTATTCAAATATGCTTGAATTGGTTCATACAGATGTATGGGGTCCCTCAAGGGACTATAGCATAAATGGATCCAGATATTATGTGTTGTTTGTTGATGATGCAACCAGGTGGATTACTTTGTATGTAATCAAGGACAAATCAGAAGTCTTCAAGACATTCAAACATTTTCATGCTTATGCAGAAAGGATCACAGGACAAAAGCTAAAGAGGTTAAGATCAAATGGAGGGGGAGAGTATTTCTCAAAAGAGTTTGATGATTATTTGTGGAATGCAGGTATCAAAAGAGAAGTGACTTGCAGGTACTCCCCTCAACAAAATGGAGTAGCAGAAAGGAGGAATAGAACTCTTGTAGAGTTTGCAAGAGCTATGATGAAGGAAAAGAATTGTCCAAATTACTTATGGGCAGAGGCCATTAACACTGCAACATACCTTGTGAATAGGTTGCCTTGCAAAGCTTTGGATGGAGGAACCCCTTATGAAGCATGGTGGGGTAAGAAGCCTAGTCTTGATCATTGTAAAGTATTTGGATGTATTGCATATGCTTATGTTCCTTCACAATTAAGACATAAGCTAGAACCAAAAGCAGAGAAGTATGTGTTTATTGGATATGATGATAGACAGATGGGTTACAGATTGTGGAGTCCATCCACAAAGCAATTTCTTGTTACTAAAGATGTGACATTTGATGAGCAAAACACATGGTATACAGGATCACCAAATGAGTATGCAGGTGTTGAAGAAATTCAAAGGAAAGGAAAGGCAAAGGTAAAAGTTTGTGAAGAAATTGTTGATGAAGTTGACTCTAGATGTAGAGTGCAGGATCATGTAGAAGAAGGGCCAAGATTTGATCCAGAATCAAATGAGGCTGAAACTTCAAGAAGTGCAGAAATCAGAAGATCTACAAGGGAAAGGAAAGAGCCTATAAGGTATAGCTATGATACATCTTTCCTAACAACAAGAGATTATGCTTACATTGTGAAAACAGAAGAAGATCCAACCACTTATGAAGAAGCCAAAGGTAAACATAATTGGGAGAAGGCAATGCAAGAAGAGTATGATGCTCTACTTGAGAATGAAACTTGGGAGTTAGTACCAAGACCAAAGAATCAGAAGGTCATTGGATGCAAGTGGGTATACAAAACAAAGAGGTTTGCAGATGGTAAGGTGTCTAGATATAAGGCTAGACTTGTGGTCAAAGGTTATGCCCAAACTTATGGGGTAGATTATGATGAGACCTTTAGTCCTGTTGCTAAGATGTCTACAATTAGGACATTGATTGCTATTGCTGCTTGCAAAGGATGGAAATTATCACAATTGGATGTGAAGAATGCATTTCTTAATGGTTACATTGCAGATGAAGTATATATGGAGCAACCAGAAGGTTTCATGGAGTCAATTGGATCAGATTATGTGTGTAAGCTCAAGAGAGCTTTATATGGGTTGAAGCAAGCTCCAAGAGCTTGGAATTACAGATTAGTCAAGTTCTTGAATGAATGTGGATTTCAAGCATCAAAGGCAGATAGTAGCTTGCTAGTGAAGGCAAGTGAAAATGGATATATTTACATGTGCATCTATGTTGATGATATTATTGTTACAGGAACAGATGCTCAAGGAATCAATGAACTCAAGAAGCAAATAGAGAAGGAGTTTAAGATAAGTGACTTGGGAAACTTATCTTATTTTCTAGGAATGCAGATTGTGTATACTCAACATGGAGTATATGTTTCACAAGAGAGATACTTGAAGAATCTTTTGATCAAGTTTAACATGGAAGATTGCAAGACCTCAACCACTCCATTGGAGGTAAATCATAAATTAAGCAGGTATGGAGGTGAAGAGTTCTATGACATGAAGAAATATCAGAGTTTGGTAGGTAGTCTAATCTATGCTACCTTGACAAGGCCAGATCTATCATATGCAGTAGGTGTGTTGTCACAATTTATGCATTGTCCAAAGAAGACTCATTGGATTGCAGCCCAAAGGGTACTCAGATATATCAAAGGAACCCTAAGTGAAGGTTTGTACTATGGTTTCACTTCTGACACAAGAATCAAAGTGTTTAGTGATGCAGATTGGGCAGGTGACTCAGATGATAGAAGATCTACTCATGGATATCTATGTTATGTTGGAGACAAGTTAGTGTCTTGGTGTTCAAAGAAGCAACACACAGTTGCTTTATCATCCACAGAGGCTGAGTATAAGGGAATGGTAGAAGCTGCAAAAGAAGTCATATGGTTGAAGACCTTGATGAAAAGTTTTGAGATTGATCATAGTACTCCAATAATTTTTGGAGACAATATGAGTTCTTTGTATTTGGCAGCTAACCCTGTTTTTCATGCCAGGACTAAGCATATAGAGATTCAGTATCATTTCTTGAGGGAAAAGGTACTTGATAAAGAGATTGAAGTGATGTACACTCCAACAAAAGAACAAGTGGCAGATATGATGACAAAGAGCTTGGATGGACCTAAGCTACAGAAATTTAAGGAGATGGCAGGAGTGAAGAAGAATGGAATAATCACAATTAGTGATTGAGGGGGAGCTGTTGGAGCAAACCAATCACAAATTGGTGATTATACAGATCTTGGAGAATGCTTATGGTCAGAATGAAGCAAAGGAAGACATTTGCAAAGTGAAGAAGAAGTCAGAATGTTGTCTTGTACACATATGTACATTAGCATAGTCATAGATGACTTAGAACTTTTGTTCAGTAAGAATTATGTACAAATTATCTATAAATACCTTGAGAAAAGTCGGGGCATGTGATGGAGAGCACATGAGAGCAAATGTGACATTAGATAGAAGTCAAGAGATAGAGGAAAGTGAGTAAGTGTGAGCTCTCATCACTCAGTTGTAAGTTTCTGAGTTAATGAAGAAATATTGCGCCCGATCTTTTCGTGTCTGCTCCTTCTGTGTTTGATCATTTGTGAAATCCTTTTGAGGATATCTAAGTTGTTAGTTGATGAGCCTGTGACCTGAATTTCAGAGTCCAATTGTGAACAGGCTAGGAGAATTATGAGTAGGAACATTCATATGTGTTGAATGTCTACAGTTCTCTGAAACAGGCGCAAAATTCGTGTTTAATCTTTTGGTCAGTGCTCACTCCATAGTTTAAAGTTTTGTGCAAGCAAGCACTTAATCTTTAAGTTGGAAGGTAATCTACTCGTGGCTAAAAGCATTTGGCAAAACGGGTTAGATACTGTGAGAATCAAAGTTAAGAAGTTAGGGGTGTCTGAATCGACTTCTCAGAAGTACAGTTTCTGACATAGGTAACTTGAGAAGTTGATTTCTCAAGCTACACTTAATCTTTTGGAGTAATTCAACTTGGAATAGTTGCGCAATCTCTAAGAGATGATTCGTACAAAGTTTCATGAAAAACTTTACACATTTGATAAGTCAATGTAAGGAAATAGTGCAGCAGACTTTTCTGTGTATCACCTTCTTCACAGATTTGTTCATCTTTTGATAATTAGAAGTTGATCCTCTAAATGTGTAAAAGGTTTTGACTTATTCTTGGTATAGAGGTGCTCTAATCACAAGGATAAGTTGTTCTTTTGGAGATTAACATTCTCCATCAACAATGCACGGCACCATCTACTCGAGCAAGGACTACAAAGAGCAAGTATTCTAGAATTCTCCCAAAACGGACCATTTCTATTTGGGTCCCAAAGCAGTCAATGAAGGTTGACCCCATACTAAACAAATCTAGGTGCTCAAAGACCTATTTACACGCTCAAGTAGCTTCACAGCTCACAAGCCTAAATTAACACTCACAATCACTCACATCATACACTTCAAGACACATATCTGTAATCAATGCCTCCACACATGAAATCACACATAAGGTTGTCTGGAAATGGGTACCCAAAAAGTCCCAAAGCCAAGAAGACGCATGCCAACAACATGTAAAAATCATCACACTCGAAAGATGTAATCACACAAAAAAAGTTTGGAGAATAAAACCTTGTATCAAAACACCTAACCCAAGCTTATGAATCCATTCACACCAAAATAGATGCTTTTTGAGTACAATGCACAACCAGGGTATGCATCTAGGGACAAACCACTAACTTACTAACTAACACTCACAAGACACAAGAAACATCTCACTTACTAATGCAGTAACCACTTCAATAGCATGTTGGTATTGTAGAGGGAACATATTATTATCATGTTTTCGACGCAATTCTAATATGAATTTCTTCTTCTAGCAGATAAGCATAACATGGCTAACGTAGCAGGAACCAACTCTGAATCAGGCATGAGCCAACAAGTGGTTGATATGGAGAGTTTACCTATCATGCCTAAAACAATGGAAAGACCAAAAGAATTGCAGGCTATTTAGATTATACCTATATAGGACCCCCCGAGCGGCCATACCATGCCTGTCGACAAAGCTTCCCATTGGTTTAGTGAAGTCATAGCACCTTTGGGAGAAGGATCATGCCTCTAGGAGTCAGAGTTGGAATTCAATGCAAAGCAAGGTAAGTACCTTTTTTTTACAAGGGAATTTGAAAAGTTACAAAATGTAGAAGCACTATGCCCTGTATGGGAGAAAGAAGGATTGGATATGCATACTTGGGTGCTCAGCTTCCAAAGCCTGCCTTCATGAGATGCTACTATCTTATCAACACCTTGACTCCAAGCAAGCACCCCCAAGGTTTGAGAACTTTTGTGCTCCCATCTCTAACAAGGGGTAATGAGCTGAAGAGGTTTAAGTTAACAAAGAACTTAGTGTGAGAGGCCCTAGATATGCAAGGAATGCACATACCCACAGAGAAGGAGGTCTTGGTGCCTGATAACATGAAAAGTAGGAACCTCACCAAGCTTAAGGAGATGGTGGCCATGACACCTTGAGATGTGCATGCAGCACTTTGCTTTTCCTGCCCAAGATAGATTTAACATGCCACCCAAGAAGATATGGTTCAGTTTGTATCTAGCAGAGACACAGAACCTCACCATCAACCTACCCCACTGGATCATTGATCAGATACACTTGGCTCACAAGAGATGGCCATAAAAATTAGTCTTGTATGGATGTTGCACTTTGACAAGGATCATTTACAGATGTTTAGCTTATGACATTCCTATTCAAAGGGCCCTAATGTGGAATAGAGTGCAGTAGTTCAAGGGCCCAACAGCAACTGGACCCCCTTCCAAGAGGATGAGAGGAGTTGTACAAGTACCTTGTGCTCAACCCCATGGAGCGATATTAACCCCAATGTCACCCCCTCCTCGAAAGGTCAGGCCATTCACATCAGGATTACCATGAAGAAGCTCTGAAGGTCCCACTTCTGCCAGTTCCCATGGACCTTGAATTCCTTGGAGGAGCAGCCTTGGAAGAACTCACCAATGAAGACATTGAGTAGATTTTAAAAGAAGTGAATCTTGAAGTAAAAGAAGAACAACAATTGAAAGGAGCTCAATTGCAAGGAACAACACCACAAGTACCCATTACCACTGTTGATGTGGATGAAGAAGAGGGTGAAGATGATGCAGAAGATGAAGAATCTAAAGAAGGTGAGGAGGAGCATGAAGAAAGATATCGAGATGAGCAGCAAGAAATACTATAACTCGTAGGTGCTCTTGCATACACAACCCAATTGCAAAGGCTATATGACATGATCAAAGTAGTGCAATAAAGGCACAAACTTTCATTCACATCAGGCCAAACCCTGATAGAATAGATGTTAGCAGACGAAGGAGTGGACCCACGATTCATCACTACCCTCCAAATACTATCATAATCCTTGGGAGTTCAGGAGGCTCTCTACACAGCAGTTCGACAATCCATCCAATACGACCAACATAGAGTGCATACACGACCATGAGCAAGCAAGAATATACAAATATTGGTAACCGACCTAGAAGTAACCATCGAACCCACAACTACTCCAACAACCACCATTGATCTAACCATCGAAACTTTTGTACAAACATCACCCATCTCACCACAACACCCTCCATCTCCTCCATCTCCACCACCCCTGCCTCCCACCATGGAGTCGATTGCTATAGTAATCACAACCATGAACCAAATCCCAACCCATCCACATCCTTCTCCTTTTGCGAACCAACCTCGCATGCCACCGTCTTCTCTTCCGTTACCAACCCACCTTTCACTTCACCATTTTTGTCCGTCGAACCCATCATTGGCCACCCACTATTACCTAGCATCATAGGATACCCATGGCCCACAGATGGTGTTATCACTTTCCCCGCTTACCCCCCTTCGCACATACCTCTATCCCACGATCCTTACTTCCCATTCGCCTCCCCACTCTTTCCCCACGCCTTAGCCACAACCATTGCCCCACCCCATTATGTCCCGTTCATGGAAGATTTCATTCGCGAACACAACACGAAGATAGTAGGACCACACACACACACACACACACTTACTTCCACTTCATTGTACACACACATTACAATAACTTCACCTACCATTCCCGCGTACATGGTAGCACTTGCATGCACCACACTGTTTGATCCCATGGACATTTTGCCACCCACAACACCTCCGCCTCCCCCCATGATTCCACCATCACCCACTCCCCTACCCCCCACCTCACCAATCACGACCTTGTTGGTAGACAACACATCAATAACTCCCATTCCCAATCCCATTCTCTCTGCATTCCAAACTGCTTCCCTCACATCTCATAATGCAAATAATTCATTTAATATATTAGTTCAATGTGCATATCAATTACAAAAAGAGTATCAACGATTGGAAGAGCGCAATGCTACCTTCCAGGCAGCGTCATAGAGGTTATAAGTAAGAGTCACTACACTAGAAGTCGACAATCAAACACTTCTGGCAGAATACACCACCTTACAATAGGCTCATACTGAATTGGAGTCCAAGATGTCTACTATGGATGCTCAAGCAGTCAAAGATTTGGAAAATGTGCTTCAAGCGTAGATGCTCACCAATGCTAAACTAAGATGCAATCTAGGCCTACTACGTAAGCATATGGTTGCGGCATTGGAGGAGAACAAGCGATTACAACAGCAAAACCAAGATAATCTGGATGCTACAATGGAAGGGACCTTGGGAGTAGAAATTAGCCCTACAAAGTATAGAGCAGTCCCCTCAGAAGACATACGAATCTTACTTGAGGAGCATGCCAACTTTTTAGAGTCCTATGAAAAGATGGAATTAGAATGTGCTGATCTCCAGAAGCAGTTGGCCAATGTCAGCACATCTCAACTCGATCTTTCCATCCCTCAATATCCACTAACAAACTAGAGGCCTTAAGAAAGCAGGTCAAAGAATTAAAAGCCAGACTTCTACCATATGAGAGGCCACCTCTCCTATTGAAGAACTAGAACCCAAAACCGTGGTGGAGATCCCAGTCAAAGAGAGTTTTCAAGTGCCTTACGACCTGATGCCGATAAGTGGTGGATGTGTCATTGAAGAGGGATGAGACACCTTTGAGATAGAAGTCCCAGATTGGCTCAAGCGAGTAGAGCAAATAGGACAAAACCATTTTGATCAAAATGTTGTACAGATCCAATCACTCTCCAATCTAGAAGAAATTGTTCTCAGGTTCAGTTACTTTTGGAACCTCTCCCACCAACACCCGATTACCACATCAAAAATGTAGTATAAGCCCTACTTTGTATTACTAGCTGACTATAACATGGAGATTAAAAGGCATACAAGAAAAGAGCCTACATTTGCCACCTAGTTTGAGCCTGATGATCTACCAACAAACACACGTGCAGGCTCGATTTTTCAACCCAATTGGCATGAGTGACTGCGCACACACTATCTAGAAATGATGTGCACATGGGCCATAATGCCATTATATATTAAATATAACCCATGCTACTGTCCAGTAGTCTGCCAAAGATCATGGCAAGCTTTTGCCATCAAAGTAGGCAATAATAAAGGATGTTCGGATTGGGTCAATTATCCATATTTTGCTCCACCTAAAGCACCACCCATCGTAGCATACATGATATCCACAATATGTTATTGGTCCGCATGCTTAAAGAACGTACCGGACATAGCCACCATGATGTGTATGAAAATCTTTGAGCTGATGATGGTCATATTCAAGACTTCAGCAAGGTACATACACCATATATTTCAGCCCCCGGCTTTTCTGAAGGTAACAGTGATTTGGTCTATGACATGAGCCAGACCCCGTCTATCAACATAATATATGCCTGGCATGCATGCATAAAGTATGTACCTGCTTGCTACAAGCAAAATTTTGAAGAAATATTCTCTTCAGGGTTCTGGGAATACCATTCGGAAATTTTCATTCCCAGACCAACACATTTGTTACATCTCTTTGCGATGTAATAGGCCATCCATGCAGATCAGTTACGCTTGCCATATCTGGACATTCCAAGCCATTGGATTGGGATAAGCTCATGAAAGATTTGTCTCGAGGATTGCATATTCAAGAACATCACCTAGCCATAGACGTCATTGAGTATTACATCAAGCACTCCCACCAACAAGGGTCTATTGGGGACGAGAGATGGAAGAGAGGGGGGGTGTTGGTAGCAGCCAGGGTAATCAAGGCCTCAGAAGATAGGGAAGTCAACAAGGAGAGCCAATCAAGGTTAAGCAGGCAAAGTAGTCAATGCAGATCCAACAAGTAGGCCACAAATTTTTCATGAAGAAATACTTCGAAAAAAGTGATTTTAGTCACTTCAAATCATTGTAAATACCATTTCCATTCTTCCTACTCCATTTCATTCAACCCGAGGAGTCCTCAAGCTTGAGGAGTATTAGAAGTATCTATGTATCAATTTTCATAATTTTTAGAGCTCGTTTGAGCCTCCAAAATAGCCTAGGAACCTAATTTTTAATGAGGTCCGACACTAGGTCTGGACAGGGCCAAAACCTAGTCAAAAACTATAAAAAGAGCTACCGAGCTCATTTTTGAGGTTAGCTTGTTAGAGTTTTGACCTATTTTAAGAGACTTTTTGAGTAATACAAAGAACTCCATTGTTCCTCTCTTTGTTCTTGCCTTGTGTGTGCGTGTGTGTGCATGTGTGTGCATGCTTGTGTGCTTCTCACTCACGCACTTGTGCCATCACTTGCTCATAGTCTTCATACTAGTCCTCAACTCTCCACGGATTGACAATTATCAGGTGGATCTCCTCACGTTGGTACTTACCATTGTGCTAGAGTGACATGTGGTTATAGACCTATGATTATCAATAGACTTTCAATGAACAGAGCGATGTAGTTAGCGACCTTCAAAGGAGAGGTGATGCCAAATTACATTAGTAGTTGTAGAGTCAAGCTCTATCAAGAGCCTCTAACTAGGGACATGCTTAGACAAATCACCTTGGCCAAGAAGCACAAAGAGGAAGAAAAAAGAATTAGAGAGGAAGCTCAAGCTGAAGCCTTACAACGCATCAAACTAATGTAATTAAGATGCTAGGGATTAAGGATGGAACGAAATGATAGAGTAGAAGGACTTCTTCTAATGAATACCTTCTCCAAAATAGAGGTCCCTAGATATCCCATAGCAATGTGCCAAACCAAGTAGAATACTTACCCTAGCATAGTTGATAGACAACCCTTCATTACTGTTCAACTAGGGCAAGGCATCACTCTCAAGGATATTAGGGCTCTAATTGATTCAGTTGCAACAACTAATGTGATTAGGTCGTCTTACTGTCAATACATGAATTTGAAAGTGAGTTCGACTGAGGCATACCTCATAGGACTTGGAGGCATGGAAACCCCTTGTTGCTCTAGCACAATGGTAAGCACCATGTTAAGAAGCTCCACCTCCTTAATGTCAATCCGTGGAAAAGATAGGAGTGATATGAAGATCTTGAATGCAAGATGTAGTGAGAGTGAAGGTGAGAAGCATGGACATGCACACACACATACATACACACATGTAGGAGACAAGCAAGACACAATGGAAGGTTGAAAGTACACTCTATTGCTCAATAACACTATTACAAGCTCAAAATAGCTCTAATCTCCAATTTGCTAACCTCAAAAATGAGCCCTCTAGCTCTTTTTATAGATTCTAAAGTAGTTTTGACTGGTTTCACATCTAGGTTCTGGCATAGTTAAAAAATAGGTTCTCGTCACTATTTGGAGGTCTAAATGAGATCTAAAAATAGCCGAAATTGGTATGCTTGATCTACCTAAGCTCCTCAAGCTTGAGGACTCCTCGGCTTGCACAAAATGGAGGTACTAATTACAAATGTTAGTGTTTCTATGATATATATGTTACAAAAGTGATAAAAATCACTATTTGGGGTTTTGAGAAATTAATATAAAACATATTTCTTTGGAAAATTTGACTACATGGCTCCTCATGACTCTTTGTAGTCCACCTTCACATGCTTCCTCTGCTTTTATGTCTTTGATTGCTGCCAACAACCCCCTCGCGCATTTGTCATCTCTGATAGATCCTTGTTGTAGGGTCTATGTGATATAGGTCGTGTGCAAGGGTGTGCTCGTTGATACAAATTCCTCGTGCGAGATCAATTTCTAGTTTTTCCCAATATATGGCTTGATGTTCATTGGGAGGTGGAAGTCGGTAGTGTGTGGAGTACACAAGTTGTTCGCAAGAAAATAATTGGAGTAGATGAGTAGGCCTACTGATAAAAACTTCGGAGTGGTATTTCCCGGAGCCTGTCGTGAACATCTCTTCAAAAGTCATCTTATAACATGTGGGTAAGTACTTTATATGACAGTGCCAAGCATAACACACCCAGAGCGATGGCATAGTGCTCATATCCTATGCTAAATCTTGGTTGCCATCCTCGAAGCCCGGGGTGTTGATATGTGGTGCTTTGATGCAGTGAAAGATCTTAAAAATGGTCTGCATCATATCAAATATCTTGATAGTCATGTGTGCTACAATGTCGTCCATGCGGTTTAATCGGGGGAGCCAGTGGCAAATTGTGACCATCATATATCCAATAGTAGGGGGCCCACGGGGTGGAGTGAAGTAAGGATAATTAAGACAGTCCTAGCACTGCTTATTATTTTGAACTTTAATTGCAAAGGCTGTCCAGGAGCAGCATCGTGGCATAGGTCCTCAACACGGGTTGTACTTCAAATGCAATGGTGCCTTGACCCAGGTGTGCATCATCTCTGGATATTCTTGTAGCAACTCCTGACGCCAATTTGGTTGAAAAATTTTACCTTTCTGCACTTCCTGTAACAGGTCATCGGGCTCGAACTGAGTTTCACGGGTTGGTTTCTTTCCCATCTCTTTTTTAATGGCCAACTAGTATTCTGCCATCAACATGAAGTATGGTTTACATTGAAGCTCGTGGCCAGAGATGTACCTTCGAGGGGCCAAGTGGGTGAAATAGGGTGATTGTAATATGCATTCCTTGATCATGGCCATGGCATGTAGCTATGCCTCAACATGTGCGGAGTGGGTTTTACCAAGTTCTTCCACTGACTTGAGCCATGCAAGTGTAGGAAGTTCAAAAGTGTCTTGGACTTCTACCGTGACACGTCTGCCTGGTATTGGTTGTGGTTCATAGGCCTCTTCGTATGTTTCCTCCATCAGTATAGAAACAATTTCGACTTTAGCCATAATTTTGGGTGGGGAATCTAGCCTGGGAGGCTCGGAGTGAGCTGCAATTTGTACTTGAAGATCAAGTTCCTGCACTCGTAAAGTATTGAGTTCCTCGAGAATCTCCAGGGGGTGACTATAAGAACTTGTTGTGGTTGTTGAGCAGGTGTCTGTAACAATAGAAGTTTATGATCGTTCTGAAGCTTTTGATATTCCTCATTGATCTTATTGTAGTCCTTTAGTAGTCGTGCATGATCTTCTAACAATAAAAGCATGGATTCGGAGGGTGTGGCTTTAAATTGGCTGGGATTGAGGGGTTCATCTAGTCTATCCAAAGCTGCTTCTAGATTCTCACGATTTTGTTCCTGTAGCTGTTGATTCTCCTCCTTAGCAGCTACGAGATGGCATCTTAATAGTCACATATTTCTAGTGATTGTGGCGTTTCTTATGGTCTGAGCATGTAACAGATTCTCTATGTTCGTGAGTGCTTCTTTCATCTTTCATTCGCTTTGTAGCTCGAGGGAGTGGTATACTTCTCGTAACTCCTGATGTCGCGCATTGAAGGAAGCATTCTTGATGGTTAAATAATTCAACTGCACCTATAACTGTGTAGTGGTGTGCTGTGATGCTTGGTAGCTGTTGTCAAGAGATGCAAATTCATCTCTAACTTGGGTCATACAAGAAAATGTTTGTTGGAATGCAGTGTCGATTGTGGGTGACAATATCAATGGTTCGATGAGTGAAGATGATGTGAGTGTGTGATATGCCTAGATGTGGTGGGGAAATAGGTGAGGTGAGTGGTGGTGCGGTGGGCAGTGAAATATAGATGTCACTGGACATGGCGTCTACTGCAGTGACAGTGAAGAGTGGTGTAATAGTGGGTGTGTGAGTGGGTGTGAACACAAGATTTACAAAAGTGGATGAATAGTTTACAGATTGAGTCTTGCAAATTGCTTGGTGGAGAGGGGAGGATAAAGGGGATATAGTTTGGCAGGGAGGTGACACTGGAGAGAAGGTCATTGGGGGTGGAATCGGGAACGTAGGCCTTGGAGGGATGGAAAATGAAGTGAAGGATGGAGTGCGGAATGGATTGATTGGAATGTGGGGAAAATGTAGATAGAGGAGGGGAGGTGGGATGTACTGGGGAAACTGGATGTACAAGAGCTGAAGGAGGAGTAGATGATGTGGTGGGGATTTCAACTATGGTGGTGGCTGTTACACTGGAAGGGTGAGGCAGGGAGTCGATGACGATGGTCCCTTCTTCTGGTTGGGTTTTTGTCCTAGTTTCACGGATGAATCAAGCTTCCTTGGCATGATGCAAAGATTCTGCATTTGTGGGTATGTAGATGTACTGACTTGGCTTGGACATTAAATGGATGCATCGCAAGTCAAACTTTGGTAGTGGCTTCCTCTTCAAATAATGGAGTGCTTCTGCGGTTTCCACTGATTTGACTAATTCCTTGAAACCTTGAATGAAGGATTCTTCAAAACCTCCACTAGCGAGTTCTCGCTCGAGAATCGCTTGACTCTGTTCCTCTGATAATTGTCTACGCGCCCAAACTGCTTGCATATTGTGGTATATTTTCTGGATTGCCAAAGTGTAGGCGATGGCTTCAAACATGTCCTCTGCATGAGGACTTGTATCGCCTTGGGCTTTGGTTTGCTTCTCTTGCTCTTCATTCTGCACATCCTTTTGAGAGTTGTGGCTATCCTAACTAGCTTCGTCATCGCCATCATCATCATCGGTCTCTGTTCTCTCTTCTGCCTCTGAGCTAGAGACTAATTGTTCTTGTGGTTGATTAGGAGGGTGTTGCAGAGCAAAGAGAGCACAAAGGCAGAGAAAAAGAAGGGCCCCAAAATTTTTCCGATTTGGACACCCAATTTTTGTATTATAACCATTCTTGTAATATATTTTCCGATGTAAATGCACTAGAGGAGTCCTCTAGATGCATCCCCACAGAAGATTAGAAGCTTACCCATGTAAATTAGTAATTAGTAGGAAATTAGTCTTTTAGTGAATAAAGTGCCGGTCTCTTGTATGAAAGGGCCATTTTTAGGGCACAAGTATATAAGTCAATTTGTGACTCTTTGTAAGTACTTTTTACCATTGTGAAAATCAAGAGCACAGAAATTCGAATTTGTTTCTTCTCCTCTCTGTATCTTCTTCTTTGTGAGCTTGTATGCATGTGTGTTGCTTGAAAAGAGTGTTAAGAAGTGTTGTCTATCCATGAAAGTGTTTGTTTGTTGTGGTTAAGGTGTGTGTGAAGTGTAGAAAGTGCTGAAGTGTAGAAAGGTCATTCCTATGACTCAGTATTTTGCTCATAACTTGAAGTAGAAGTGTCAGAATTGAGTGAAAATATCACCATTGGATGCGTCTTCACGAGAGCTTTGAAATGCATATGCTATTCACTATGTTCGGAGTTCGGAGCTGAGAGAAAAGCTCAATTTATTGTTGGCTGCTGTTCCAAGTATCGCGACACCATGACTGACAGTTGAAGCTTGTTTGGATTAGTCTTTGCCTTGTTTGCACTCTTTGAGTAACTCATTTGCATTGATCGTCATTTGAATGCATGTCTTCATACACTCGGCTAGGTTTTGATACTCATCGGATTGATAATTAAAGCGTGAATCCCCACTATATGCACTTGAGAGGGATTGAGGTATAGTCTCTTTCTCCGCAAGTCCCTAGGTTGGAACTTAGGTACACACGTTTTTTGGCGCCGTTGTCGGGGAGTGTCGAATCAAACCAAGGCATTCGTGTGATGGTAAGTAGCTTTTTGCATTGAAGCGAGAGGAGGAGTAGTGATTTTCTCTTCTTTGGTAAGTCACATTCACCCGTACTTACTACTTCTCACTCTTGAAGTGTGTGTAGTGAGTTATTAGTCTAGGGAAGTGAGTGGAGTGAGTAGAGTAGGAGCAGTAAGGGAGTAGGCTAGGAAGTTAGAGTAGCATTCAACCTTTGTCTTGTTGTTCTTTTTCAGTGTAGGAGAATTTTTCAAAGAGTAAAAAACCCAAAAAAATATCATTTCTTAGTCACTTGTCTCTAGCACAAGTATCGTGAGAAGCTGTTGTCGAGTATCGTGAGCAAGATCTGGGCTATTCGAGCTGCGCAGAACGAGTCAGAGGGGTTAGAGAGCTGAGAGAGAGTTCCCAAGGTAAGCACATTCATCATCCTCCCATCAGTGTCTCATAAATTAAACATATCAGAGAAAACGATCTGTGGTAAGTATCGCGAGAGTCCTCCATGGGTGAGAGAAGTCTATTTCTGTGATACAGCTGGTGAGGAGAGGGTAGAGAAGCTTGATAAAAACATATAATCATTCAAAATTCAAAACACACTTGCAAAAAAACTAAAAATGTGCCAAGTATCGTGTTCTCCCGCGGTCGAGTATCGCGATACCTAGGTAACGTGATCTCCTGTGGTTGAGTATCGCGATACCTAGCAAGTATCGTGTATCGTGATCTCAAATATCGTGTATCAAGTATCGTATGATCTCAAGTATCGTGTATCGTGTATTGCAAGATCCTGATCACGATACCTATCAAGTATCGTGTTTCTTCAAGTATCGTATATCGTTTTCTGTGAAGTATCGTGTATCGTTGGGAGATATCGTGCATCGTCTGTTTCAAAGGTCGCGTATCGTGGTACTCTTCTAGTGTGTCAGGTATCGAGTATCGTGAACCTTTTGGGGTCAAGTATCGTGACTTGGGGTTTCACTGTCAGTCCTTTCTCAACAAAATTTTTCTAGAATTTTGACCCATAGTGAAGAGCTCTAGAAGCTAGAGGTTGGCAAAGGCTGATCAGAGCTTTTAAGTGGATGAACCTGAGATCTGGGAGAACCCTAGGAAGCCGAAGAAGTGTGATCTCTTCTGTAGGAAGCGTAGCCGAACCAAGTAGCCGCTCACATTATTCTGAAACCTCTAGTGAGTCAGAAGAAGAAATTCCTATGGCTTCAGAGGATATGCAAAACACTGTACCAATGATTGGCATGATGTCAATTATTGAGGGAGAATATCGAACATCTTTAGAATATGTGACCACCAATCAACTTGAGATACCCATATACCTAGATGGACTAAACCGATCAGTGGCCAGACTAAAGAAAGCTTCAAATGCTTACATAGTGCCTAGGACAGCAGTTAAGTATGCAAGAGGATTTTATATGGATAAAAGAGATATCCAATATGTTGTTACAGAACACCCCGAAAACATCAATGAGCTTGGGGAAGAAAACACTGCACATAACCTTAATGAAGAAGGAGATGAAGTGCAAGTGACCACACCTAGAGGGAGATCTACTGTTGTTAGGGTTTGGAGAGGAGACCTGGTTCCCCAAGATGACTCCTTAATGGATGTGTATCTGATCAATGGAATGGAGAATCTCCTTAGAGCCCACTCTTCATTATGGGAAGCAGCCCCTAACCGAGTGATTGTCTATGAGTTACAAGATCCTGACTTCCCCACCATCATCACGTATTTCGACAAAAACCAGAGAAAGTATTGGCCCCTAACAGAGTCAGAAAGAGCCGGGTTGAAATATTAGAACATTCCCATGTTTCCCCGGAGGGATCAAGCCACTACTTCACAAAACCCACATGGAACCTCTCAAAATAATTCATTCCAACAGTCAGGACAAACACAACAAACACACATCCCGGTCAGACCACACGTACAATTTGCTATGCCTGCAAATAACCCCCACTATCGGCCTTAACCACCTGTGGATCCAAGGAATGGAATTCCTGCCCCAATTAGACCACCTGTAGCAAGAGAACCTGGTATACCCATTGGAAGACCCATTTTCCCTGTGATGCCTAGACCGCCCGAAGTAGGAAGGAGATTAAGGCCAATCCAAGCTGCCAAATGTATGAGAAACTATTATGACGGTTCTAGTGAACCTTACGAACATATAGCTGAATTTAAGCAAGTAATCAGAGCTGAACAAGTGGAAGATTTCTTGATTCAATATGAATCTTTTGGTTTAACCTTGACGGACACTGCCTTAGCTTGGTTCCAACCATTAGATCCTAATAAATTTCAAAACATGGAGCAAGTGTATCAAGAAATGATTGAGGAATTCACTAAATCTGGGATTAAAAATAATTCTTCCTCATTGATCCATAGCTTTAAGCAAGCTCCTACAGAATCAGTGAGATTGGCAGCAAGAAGATTCAAACAGTATGTGGATAGATGCCCTATTGAAGAGAGACCCACTCAAAACAAGATGGTGTCATTGTTCGTGGAAGGATTATTGAACGGATCATTAAGATCTTTAGTATACGTGAAAAGAGTTCAAACCTTGCAAGAATGTATGAAAGAATGTATTGATCTAGAGGACAACCTATCAGAGGATCTGAAAATACCTCAAGGGAGTATCAAAAGTGAAGATTCAGCCAGCAGCACATCAAACCCTAAGAACAATATAGAGGAAATAGCCGACTTAGTAGCAAAGAAGTTGAACATTCAAAGACAGAGGAACTACCCCAACAACCCAATGAGAGTGCCCATGCTTAGAAGATGTATGCATTGTGGAGGAGATCATCCTTCTCATTTGTGCACTAGGGGAGTAGTCCCACCACCTACCTATGCTTACAATAGACCACCCGTTCCAGGCCCTCTACAATATTGCAGCATAGAACAAAAATACACAAATCACAGCACAGAAAATTGTCCTTACAATAGGCAAGCAAGACCAATACAACCGCTCATGAGACCTTACGGATACCCTCAGAGAGATCAAGGAGGTGAAGCCTTTAGATATCCCACATATCAGCAGCAGGCACGAGTACCACGACCATATGCTTATCAAGGGTACAATCAACCACAACTTGTGTTAGGACAACAGCCGCCCCATCCTCACAATGTTGTCCTAGTAAAAATAACTCAACCAGAAGAAAAATTAGAGAGAGCAATAGTCCCAGCCACACCATTCTCTAGCAATGAACCATATGACTCATCTTATGACCATAGTCAAGGAAACTATCCCAGTTATGAGAGCTCTATGATAAAATATGGACAAATGTACGAACCATATGCATATGACATGGAAGCACCTGATAGTTCCTACGGATATGAGCAGGACTATGTGTCATTGATGTACACAGCCCCTAGGGCATTCATACCCCCCCGACCTATGAACAGACCGCCTGTACCTAGAGGACCATGTTATAGATGCGGAGGTGATCATTATATCAGAGAATGTACACTACCAAACCCACCACCACCACAGCGAGTCTGGGAAGGATACTGTAGTGATTGTGGTAAAGAACACCTTTTCATAGATTGCCCCAAGAACCCCAACAAAGTTAACTCTAATGTGCAGATTAACGTGATAGAAGTGATAGAGTCATCAGGGAGTGATAAGAAGTACACTGCACCGTTGAAAGCAATAACTAGAGCCAAAGCTAGAGAGACCCCAGACAAAACTAAAGAAAATGATCAAGGTGACAGAGAAAGGAACATACATACACCTCAAATAGTTGAACACTCGGAGGAGCCTGAGAAAAGTGTTACAAGTAAACGAACACAGAGATGGAAGAACCATAGAGATAGGATGAAGGAAAAGAAACTACAACAAAAGAAGGAAAATGAAAAGAGCGAACAAAATCCAAAAGAGAAACAAGAAGAGGAAGAAGAAATTCGGAAAGGAAAGTAAAAAAAAGAAGAGGTAGGATCAGTTTTAGCAGATCCCATGCCTGAAGAATTAGCCATGTGGATTCAGGCGTACAAGGCACGAATAAGAGCAGGACCTACCATCGAACAACATGAAAGAGAATATCCTAGAGGTGACTTTGAGAAGGAAAGGTTGGAGATATGCAAAAAAATAATTGAAGTAGCCCAATAGACCTTAGAAAAACCCATTCTTCAACCGCCCAAGTCATGAATTCCCGAAATGTGTCATCCCTAAGGACCCAAAGAAACCCGAAGCACGTGAGACACATAATGGAAATTTCTGTGAGGATAAAGGGAAGGATCCATTGTTTCCGAAGTAGAAGGGGAATGGTCTAAAGATTTGTGGGCAAGAGTCCAAGAAGACCGGTGGAAGAAAGTGGAAGGAATAGAACCACCCTTTGAGGAGCTAGAAGCAGAAGGTGAAATTGAAGACTCCATACCTGAACTGAATTCAGAAGAACTAATACCAATTGATCCAAGTAATGAAGAAAATGATAGTGTAAAGGTTTTGACAAATTACACAGGAGAGTACGAACATAATTCAGAATTATACCGCATTCCCTCAATGAGAAAAAAAGAATTGAACCATCAGTCCAAACATCGGATATCATACAACACCTTAGAAAGGTAAAAATCCCTTCCACTCTAACATTGGAAGAATTGTTGAAGGTCAAACCACATTTGAAGGAGAAATTAGCCAGTCAATTGGAGATCAAGGCGGAAGAGAAGGAGATGCCTGAAGAAGTGAACACAATAAAAATCCCAGCCGATAAGTGGAGATTTTAGTGAGGGAGATGAAGGAAACACGTGCCTTCCAATTACCTATAGAGGTTACACCACTAAAGCCATCTTAGATTCTGGAGCTGGAGTAGGAATTGCTACTAAAGAAATCTGGGAAAAATGGGGAAAACCAGCTTTAAGACCAACACGCATGAAGATACAAATGGAAGATGGACACACTGAAAGACCCTTGGGATTATTGGAACGGGTAGTTTTTACCACTTGCGGAGTTGAGTTCGAGCACACCTTAGCGATTTGTCAATTTGAAAGGCCTAGCAATTATGAAATGATACTTGGAAGACCTTTCATGAGACAGCTAAAGGTAGTGCAAGATTGGGGAAAAGACGCAGTATACTTACAACATGAAGGAACCACCACAAGAATCAATCTCCAAACATATACGTATCAAGATGTTCCCCCCTTACAATGGAATCAGATTCATAAGGAGGAAGATGATCAATCGATTCATAGTATAGATTCAAGTGATCAATCGTGGATGAACGAAGACACTCATCTATGGATATGCCAAACTGCGAAAAAGGAAGAGGATAGGAGGAAAGGATGGCAGCAAAGGCAAGGAGTTGCTAGATCTGTACAAGATCCAGTCTATATGCCTCAAATATTCCTAGATGAAGAATTTGAACCTCATGGTTGGATGGAGATTTTAGCTACTCTCGATGTGTGTGTAAAGGAAGAAGTGATAACCATGAATGAATGCATTGATGAGGAAGGATATGACGTTAGTCTATATGTGGTAGTTCTTCAAGAGGCTGAAGAAGGGGAAGTGATAGAAAAGGAATGGAAGGAGGACTATGAGAGTATTGAAATGGAGCAAGAGCCAATGGAACCGGAAGATGAAAATCAAGAAGTAAGTGTCATAACTAAAGAAGTAAATCAAGAATTGACACAGGAAGAAGAGCCCGGATTAGATAAAGAACCAGAAGATGGAGAAAACAAACCACAGGATCAGTTTGAAGTGCCTGCCCACTTCAAAAAATATGAAGTAGAAGAGAGAAAAATAACTATTCAAATGCCAAAATGAGAAGCACAGCCAGGAATAGCATATGACAATAAAGAACAAACCAAGAAAATAGTAGTAACCTTAGAGGAAGGAGAAGAATGATGTACTTTTATAGGACAGGATGTCTCAATGGAGGAAGAACAAGAGTTAATCTGCCTCATAAGGGAATACAGGGATGTCTTTGCCTGGACATATAAGGATTTGAAAGGAGTAGACCCTTCCATATGTGCACATAGAATCCCTATGACATCTGAAGCTAAACCTTCCAAACAAAGACCATACACTTATAGTGATGTTTACTCAGCAAAGATCAAAGAAGAGATAGATAAACTGTTAGATGCTAGGTTCATATATGAGATTGAACACATGGAATGGGTATCACCTTTGGTGGTCGTACCGAAAAAGAATGGTAAGTTAAGAGTATGCATAAATCTAAAAAAAGTAAATGCTGCCACCATTAGAGATAGTTACCCATTACCCATTACGGATCATCTTTTGGAAAGAGTGGCAAGAAAGGAAGTTGATAGTTTTTTGGACGGCTTTTTAGGTTATAATCAGGTAGCCATTGCTCTTGAGGACCAGCATAAAAGAGCCTTTGCAAATGAATGGGGAGTGTATGCCTTTAGGGTTGTGCCTTTCAGCCTAACCAATGCCCTAGCCACTTTCCAAAGATTGATGTGCCATGTATTCAAGGAGTTCCTGAGAAAGAGTATGGAGGTATACGTGGATGATTTATGCACTTATTCAGCTATATGATCAGAGCATATCCCTGAACTAGGAAAGATCTTTGCCAAATGTCGACAATATAGAGTATGCCTCAACCCAGAAAAATGTGTCTTCATGGTTCGACAAGGAAAGATATTAGGACATATTGTCTCTAAAAATGGAATTTCAACTGATGAAGATAAAATCAAAGTGATCCTGGATTTGCCAAGACCAAAGACTGCTAAAGAAGTGCAAGCATTTATGGGACATTGCGGTTACTACCAAAGATTTATACATATGTATGCCATAATTGCTAGACCTCTTTATGCATTATTGACTCAGTTTAATTGGACTGAAGAATGTGAAAAGGCCTTTAACGAATTAAAGATTCGATTGAGTTCAGCCCCAATCCTTCGAGTACCTAATTGGAACAAGCCCTTTCACATTCATGCAGATGCTTCCAAGTTTGCCATTGGTTGCATCCTAGCTCAACCCGCAGATGCAGGAAACTTAGATCACCCTATAGCCTATGCCAGTAGACAATTGAATCAAGCACAACACAATATACCATGACTGAAAGAGAAGGCCTAGGGATGGTGTATGCAGTAAAGAAGTTTCGACACTACTTATTGGCAAACAAATTCAAATTCTTCATTTGATCATCTACTGTACATAGTCAATAAGCCTTGTAATACGGGACGACTAGTACGATGCTTTCTATTGTTGATGGAATTTGATTTTGAAGTAGTATTCAAGAAAGGAAATACCCAGATAAGAGCGGATCACAGGCTATCAAGAATGACACATGGAGAACGACCCATAGGAATACCGGATGATCTGCCTGACACGTACCTGCTCAACCTCGAAGTATGTCCCCAATGGGCAGAAAAGTTGATCCCTATACTCACGCATGGACCTAAAGATGGGATCACACCAAACCGAACTCAAGACCTATGGAAGGCTAAAAATCTTCATATCATTGCTGGAAGTTTGTATCACCAAGACTCAAGTGGATTACTCATGAGATGCGTAGAAGAAGAGGAACAAGAAATGTGGCTTCAAAAAGCACATGTAAATCAATGGAAAACCCATCTAAATGCGAACGGAACATGGCAAACACTGAGGAGATTGGGCATATATTGGCCAACCATGCAGAGGGATGCGCATAACTATGTATCTGCCGGCCCAACCTGTCAAGAACGGAATCCAGAAGAGAACTCCACTCTATGCTACTCCACCGTAGCACCAAGATGGAGCATGCCTCTGGTGAAGTTCTTAAAGACCCAAGAGTACCGAGAAGGAGCCACTCTAGCAAGGAAACGTGCACTTGTAGAACAAAGTAAAGACTATGCTCTTATAGGAAAACAACTCTTTAAACCAGGAAGAGATAATCATTTGCGAGTGTACATTCATGAAGACGAGTATCTTGCTGTTTTAGAGATGGCACATACAGGAGCTGCAGGAGGATATTTTTCTGCAGATAAAACAACAAAAATGATTCTCTTTGCTGGAATGTGGTGGCCAACTCTACACGAAGATGCAGCAACATATGTGCAAAGATGTGATACATGTCAACAAATGAAATATCCAATTAGAAGAGATGAAATGCCATTAAAACCCATGATGAGTGCTAGAGCTTTCACTAAATGGGGAATAGACTTCATAGGACCTATTAGCCCACCAGCTAAAGGATCCCATGCTGAATACATAATTGTAGCCACAGACTATCTAACCAAATGGGTTGAAGCCAAAGCAACCAAGAAAAATGACGCAAGAACTACGGCCAAGTTTCTCTTCGAGAACCTTTTCACTAGATTTGGACTACCGATAGAAATTGTGAGTGATAGAGGTACGCATTTTGTGAATGAAGTGATAGAAGCCTTACTGAATGAATTCTTGGTAATTCATAAGAAATCAGCCCCTTATCAGCCACAAGCCAATGGACAAGCCGAAAGTTCAAATAAAATCTTGTGCACAGTTCTCACTAAAATTATGAACAATGGTAGATCTTATTGGGATAAACAATTACATCACGCTTTATGGGCATTCAAAGTAGCTTACAAGACTGCCATAGGAACTACTCCTTTTAACTTAGTGTATGGACAAAATGCTATTTTGCCAATTGATTTCTTAATACCCACTCTCAGAGTAGCAACAACCTACAAGTGGACAGGACATGAACTCTCAGCTCAATTGGATCAAATAGAGAAGCTACATGAAACTAGGTTACAAGCAGTACCAGGGATTTATGCTGCTAAAAGGCGACAGAAGGCATATCTTGATGCTCATGTTAAAGACAAAAATTTGAAGGAAGGAGATTTAGTTTTGGTATATACCCTGAAACAACACGCAAAGAAACTGCAAAAAAGAGGATATGGCCCATTAATCATCAATCGCATATCCACCAGCGGAGCCATCAACTTAGCAACTCTAGATGGAGAAGTATTGCCAAATTATATTAGTGGATGTCGAGTAAAAAAATATTTAGAGCCATTGACTGAAGAAATGATGTCACGACTGATAACGGGTAAAAATAGACGCCTAGAGGAAGAAAGAATACGAGAGGAAGCCAGACAAGAAGCATTAGAACGGATCAGGAACCGGAAAGAGTGGATGAGAGAGAGATGAGAGATATCGACTAGGAGAGGAACTCGTCCCAATGGCTAATTTTAGAGCCAGTGAAAACCTAGGTCAGCAAAGGACGCAACCATATTTGAATTTGGGAGCCGGAAAAAAGGAATACCACTTAGTGGATACTCTCATTGACACAGGAGCCGCTATAAGCTGTATCAAGTATTCATTAACACAGACACTCAAAGAGGAATTATGCCCATCTAAGGCACAGTTGATTGGAATAGGAGGAAAGATCACCAAGTGTATAGGAGAGATTATCTTGCCTCTACACTTAGGAAACAACACAATGGAACAAAAACTCTTAGTATGTCACGATCAGGACTTATTGGAAGAGCTCGTGTTAGGACAAGACTGGATATACGAATATGAAGTAACTATTCAATTGGCCTTAGGATACATCTCGGCCAAGATAGGACATCGTGAAGTATTCAGCATGCTAGACGAACGACCAATCAAAGCCGCAAGTATAGAACCAAAAACTCACCCAAATGAACACAGTGATGAATGTATGTTCACTAGCACTATGGAAACCCCTTCATCGAGTACTTCATGTGAGGATACACTGAATTCTGCTTGTACACCATCTTCTAATCTAGCAAGTCACAAGAGTATCATTCTATCTGAAAACAACCTTAGTGAAGAACCACGCACAAGAGAGACTCGTTCTCTAGGTAATCACAAGCCGGCACCCATTAGAATATACCCCATTCCTTACACTCGACAAGCTTGGATAAGGAAGGACCAAATGGCTGCATATCTTCAACAAAAGAACTACTTGCTACAGCAAAAGAACCCACAGAACCAGTATGTAAATCGCTTTGGATATTCAGTTCCACAAAGAACTGCTAAAGTATGGATTCCGAAGAAGGTGATAGCCGCTCAACCGGCCCGAACGCAAATATGGATTCCAAAATTATGTGCTCAAGTGACAATCAACAGAAAGGTTGAACCAATGCTCAAGGAAAATCAGTATGGTCTAAAGGCAAAACAACCAAAGATGAATAGCTACAGGACAGAAAAGGAGTCTACATATGCTTCAAAAACCATTCCCATATTCAAAAAGCAGATAAAGTAGACGTACAACATGAGAAGCTCCATATTCTTCAGGAATGTTAGGAATACAACCTGCCCCAACAGTGTGAAGATCTGGATGCCGAAAAGCAAGACTAGCTGTAGGCATCAACCAAGTAATTCGAGTTACACACATGTGGAGTTACCAGAATCCAAAGTATGCATGATAGAGCCACATTATGAGGCCACACATTCGGCACAATATTCTTCTATTTCAGGATAGTGAAGCACATTTTCCTCTTGGAAAATAGGAGAGCACTTGTATATAATCTAAAGAAAATTACTAAAAAAAATTAATAACCGCTTCGGCTATGAACTAACTTTTCTGTTTTTCTTTCAGACAAAAACATAAAAATACCTAAAAATAGGAAAAATCCCAGGTATTACCTTTCTCACACCCACGGGGAAGGGATGACACCATTCACGCAAAGCAATGTCAATCTTATGAAAGACAAATGAAGGAGGATTTCTGATGCTATCTTGCCACTAATTCATACTCTATATTGAGTGCAGATGGCATCTACTAATTCCGAAGCGACGCAAGAGGAAGAGGTCTAGCTTCTTCCCCTGGAATCTATAACAAAAGCAAGAGGCCATTGGTTTCTGGATGACCAACCAGTATCGGATCTCATTTTCATGGCCACTATCAAAATCATGGACAGGGATCACTACTTCCCTATCATGTCGCAAGATTTCAAGACTATTGTACAAGGATTACCGTGCATGACAGATGTCTGGACACAAGCAAGAATGGATGCATTTCACAGATTACCTATTTATCTACCAGATTTCTAGAGGTGTAAGCAAGTGATGAATACACTTCAGCCTGCATCGAATAAGATGTCAGTTCCTGAGGCACGAGTACTGGATAAAGTTGGTGCGTGGAAGACAATTCAATTCACTCATGAGTTGATTAACAGAGCTTTCGGGTGGAATCAAGAGGGAATCATGAATGTAAAAGACGAATTTCATGATCCGAAAAAGAGATCCTTTTTGGACATCAACAGAACTGACATTGAAGATGTTGTTCGCTTAGTGCACCAACACTTTTGTTTTCCAAGCATGCATAGATATACATCACCTCAAAAGATCGTGGTGCAACTGCTCTCACATGCTATGAGGCAAGTCGAAAATCAAGTAAATATGACTCCCTATGTTCAAGAACGTCTATTTGAAGCAAAGAAGAAGTGGGGTCAGAAAAAGTTTTTGAATGGTAGTTCGGCCTTGACCCTAATTATTTATGAGGCACTGGATATGAAGAACTGCTTGCGCGTAATGCCAACCTCAACAGAGTTAGCCAAATATGCCAAGTCAGCGACGGTTCCAAAGAAAAAGAATACAGCCATCTCTATTGACGAAGCAGGAACAAGTTCAAGGAAACCCATGAGGGGTACAAAGCGCCTTAGGGAGGAAGAAGCCCAGGCTACACCCCAATCAAAGAGGACACACACATTGCCAAAGATTCCTGGGACCCAACAACCAATTACTAAAAGAGATCTCTCTGCTGCCCTCGAAGAAACACATCAGTTTATGCAGGGGCAAGTAAATTTAAATATTCAAGTTCACCATTACCGACAGACAAGCAAAGAAAGGAGACAGAAAGATAAAGAACAGACCCCTGAACAAGTGGCCAGATATAAAGAATTAGGTTTAGAAGATTCAAGCTCTAATGAAGAATCAAGCCCTGAGAAGGACACCCTGGATACGGATATACAAACAGAAACACACAATGAGGATTGGACAGAGATCAATCAAGTCGAAGTCACACCTGACAACCAACAGGCACAAGTAAAGAACATAGAAGAATCCACTGGGATAGTGCACGTAATTCAATTGAATGAAACGTCAAGGATCAGCATCAAAGAAACTCCAATAACTAATACAGATGCCAAACCATCTATCAAAGAGGAAATACAAACTCCAATGAACCAAGATTCAGGCTTACTACAAAACAAAGAGCCAACTGTGATTGAAGTGCCTGATGACACACCTCAAGGTAAGATTGACCACATGGAGGCTGAGCCAAGAATCCAACTTCATATTAGGCAGCCCCATGATACTACGTTACACGTGGCACAAGGGAAAGATGTGACAACAGGAGCAAAACCTAGCATCCCTACCACATGGTTAAATGTGGATGTTACTCAATTGAAACCGGTTGTCAAGCAAATGATCTAGACGGTCATGGATACACAACAGCAAATGATGGATACAATTGCAGATTATGACAAGGCCATGAGGGAAAAGAATCAGTTTCAAATCATGAGTGAACAACTGTCCGCTCAGCTCATCCAGGCCCAGAAAGAGACTGCCGACAAAGATAGGGAGTTACTCGCAGTCAAGAAACAATGTGATACATTAGTGAACCAGCATCATCAGCTACAGACACAACTAAAAGAATTACAAAGACTGCATGAAGCCAGTGAAGCAGACAAAGAGCGGATGAAAGCTAGAAGTAATCTGCTCGAAACACAACTGAAAGTATACATGGAAGAAAACGATAGCTTACGCAGCCGCAATAAAGAATTAATGAAGGCATTGCTATATGACCAGCCTATAGACAAACAGGAGACATCCGTCGATGATCAGAAGGACTTGCAAAGTCAGATGGAGAAATATGCAGAATTGTTGAAGCAAGAGCAAGCATTGAGAGCAGAATGGGAACATAAATACATGCAAGATACCAATGAGCTCAAGAAGCAACTGAATACGGCCAATGGCAAACTTGCCGTGAGTTATAGTGAAAACATGGATCAGGTAGCAGAAATCGGCAATGAGTTCCTTGCGACAAAAGAAGCACTCCGAGCAGCAATGCAAGAAATAAAAGAAAAGACTGACCAACTTACAAAATTAAACGTGAAAGCAACAGAGCCAACACCAATCGGGACACCAGTAGAGCCAAGACAAGAAAATCCTACTGACGAGGTAGAGATATGTCCTCTATCTCCCCCGATTTATAATTCTCCAATAAAAGAGCAAATGGCGGAGCCAAATGATGATCATCCAATGCCATATACTGTAGAAATAATTCAGAAGGAACGGGCACTATTGGTGTCCCGGTTGACTGAAAATTTTGAAAATGAAGTCATCAAAGTCATGAAAGAAGCAAGGATTAAAGGTAAAGACTTGGAGACGATCATGAAGCCTTTCAACATTCCGTATGGACTATTGAAAGAGAAAACAAGACAATACATAAAGAAGACCACACTGAAAAATCCATACGAATAGCTGCAGTTCAAAAATGACACGTTCAACTATACTCAAGAAGAATTTGAAGTTGCACAGCTTGTTTGGAGGAGAAAATTTTTGGAGAAACATCCTACATTGCGGGTGCACTGGCAATCATCACCTTAGTTATTACAGGTAAATCCTTCTTTTTGTCCAACACCATGGCGAAGAGAAGCAAGAGAATTTTTGGAAATGCAAAAGACTGGTGTGATCCATAAACAGTGGCTAAACTATCCACTACTTCCAAGTCCACCGCATAACTATCTACCTTTGGAGGATTACATGATTAAAACCATTGAATTTTGGCTGCAGAATTATGCAACAGTACCTGATTTAACTATCAAGATGACCAATAAAATACTCAGTATGATACTTACAGTGTTAAAGGTCTTCAAACACGCGGAATACCAATAATAATGACATATTATTCTAGGTTGATGTTTTTGCCGAGTACCTATATGCAAACGTTCGAAGAAGCGTTTTTCACAAGGTTTTTTGAAATCAATTCAGAGATCTTTTTAAAGATGTCATCCAACCTGAATGCCAGATTAGTGGCATATGAGCTAAGCTTCTTCGCCGATCATAGACAACCACCACATGACGGTGCAAAAGCAGAACATTGGAAGCAGCTAATGATACGTGAAGCCAATCTGCTTAATGAAACATAGCAAAAAGTGTATAGAACATACTCCCGTCGACTCTCAAAGCCTGTCGGGGATGACAGAGTTCAGGAGGGGGGTAGTGTTGAGGGAGAATCAAGCAAAAAGAAGAAAAGAAGAAGACAAAGAAAGAAGCTTCATTAAACGATAATATTTGAAGACACATCTCTGCAGGAAGCCCCGGGGCGCAACACCCATCTCTGCACAGAGCCCCGCAAGGGCACATATCAAGGAAAAAGCACGTAGGTGGAAAGGAGGAACCAGGGCCAGGAAAGTATCCATGAAGAAGTGCAAGACAATATTTGGCAGGTAATAATCCTTCTGATGATAGCGTGCGATGAAAAGAAAGTAAACAGGCTCAAAGCAATACAACAGGGTCAGATGTGTGCAACCAGGACAAATCAGAGGACCAAAAGCTTGAAAGAAGTCACTAGTGGCGTGCGTGGCAACCCAACTGAATGCAGCAACCCAAATTTGTGATGTACGGGATATCAAGGGAAAAACAGAAGCAAAGGACTTACATCGGATAAAATAACAAATTCTCTGACAGTCCTTACCGCTTCTTTGACCACTAGGTGCGTGTATTCAAACCTCTTAAACAAGCTAAAGACAAGAAGTAAAGCCTGTCAAGGGACGACAGAGACAAAGAGGGGGAGAGTGTTGCAGAGCAAAGAGAGAACAAAGGCAGAGGAAAAGAAGGGCCCCAAAATTTTTCCGATTTGGAAACCCAATTTTTGTATTATAACCATTCTTGTAATATATTTTCCGATGTAAATGCACTAGAGGAGTCCTCTAGATGCATCCCCACAGAAGATTAGAAGCTTACCCATGTAAATTAGTAATTAGTAGGAAATTAGTCTTTTAGTGAATAAAGTGCCGGTCTCTTGTATGAAAGGGCCATTTTTAGGGCACAAGTATATAAGTCAATTTGTGCCTCTTTGTAAGTACTTTTTGCCATTGTGAGAATCAAGAGCACAGAAATTCGAATTTGTGTCTTCTCCTCTCTGTATCTTCTTCTTTGTGAGCTTGTATGCATGTGTGTTGCTTGAAAAGAGTGTTAGGAAGTGTTGTCTATCCATGATAGTGTTTGTTTGCTATGGTTAAGGTGTGTGTGAAGTGTAAAAAGTGCTAAAGTGTAGGAAGGTCATTCCTGCGACTCAGTATGTTGCTCATAACTTGAAGTAGAAGCATCAAAATTAAGTGAATATACCACCATTGGATGCGTCTTCTCAAGAGCTTCGAAACACATATGCTATTTGCTATGTTCGGAGTTTGGAGCTGAGAGAAAAGCTCAATTTATTGTTGGATGTTGTTCCAAGTATCACGGCACCATGACTGACAGTTGAAGCTTGTTTGGATTAGTCTTTGCCTTGTTTGCACTCTTTGAGTAACTCATTTGCATTGATCATCATTTGAATGCATGCCTTCATACACTCGGCTAGGTTTTGATACTCATCGGATTGATAATTAAAGCGTGAATCCCCACTATATGCACTTGAGGGGGATTGAGGTATAGTCTCTTTCTCCGCAAGTCCCTAGGTTGGAACTTAGGTACACAGAGGGGTAGTAGGATAGCTTGGACATTCATACTCTTGTGAGAAAAGCTACCCTTCTGAAAATTGGAACTCACCAGAGAACGCATCATGCATTTTGAAATCGAAGGTGGTGTTAGTTGGCTCTACCTCCAAGTTCGGTATGGGGAAAGTAAAGGCTTCTGCACCAATTGTGGTGGAAATTTCTCCTGCTATAGTAGTATCTTCTTGAATGGTAGGTGCTTGAGGAGTTACCACACTGGTAGTGCCTTTTGTGATGATGGGTCATGAGAGGCGGATACGTATTGGCGGTACAGGTGTGGGGGGTTCCGTCGGAGATTGTTGTGGTGATGGGGACTCTCAAACCTGCAAGCATGGGATAGAACCTCTCATGCACTTGCCTGCCCATCCTTTGCTAGCTTTTTTGGCCTTTTTGATGGTTCCCTTGAATCCTTTTAATTCTTCACTGGTCATAGCAAGTTCAATGGGCAAATCATAGGCCAAACACATATAGACTATTCTTGTAAGGGCACAAGAGCCGTGGATGAAGTGTTTTTGTTCCCATCTCAGCTGAGCTAAATACAATTGATCAATGATCCAGTTGGCAAAATCAATGGTATGGGGCCCTATGCATGCAAGATATAAGCCAAACCAGATATGTTTTTAAGGAATGGTAAAACGATCTTGTGCGGGGAATGTGAAATGCTGCATGCAAATGTGCAACAGCTTGAAGAGTTCGGGTGTGATGGTCAAAATATCAGCTCACTTCAAAACATCACCTCATTTCATAGGCTCTGGAATAAGCCTTTCTCACTTTGTCAGTGTGTGAGTTCTGTGGATCTTAAGTGCTGCCCAAATGAGATCTTTTGAAAGGTAAAACTTCTTGTATGGAGGATCATTCACTAGTGATGGAAGAATAAATGTTCCTGGCAATTCCTTGTTCGTGGGGGCTTCAAGTGTAGTCACCAAGTAATAGCACTGATAGAAGTCGGTTTGGTCAATGGATCACTAAAATATTCAGTAAAACCAGCTCTAGCCCAAATATGCCTTAACTCTTCTGAATTTTGGAGCTCTTCAAATTCTCTCAAGAAAATTTGATATCTGCCCCACTTGGTACCATCAAAGCATAGCATGGCATCATAAATAAAGTTGGCATCTGCAAGGGGTCCTGCTAAACCTTGGAACCAATGGGAATTGCTATGAACGTTTTCAGTGTGTCCCATATTAGGATCATCTATGGGCATTGGTCCTGGGAAACCTTGAAACCCTAAGGGTTGCGACGTAGGATACAACTCAGCTAGTAAATTGCCAAAATTGACCGTTGGTGTACTAGGGCCAGCCACAGAGGGTCCTTCAGCTTGCATGATGACTCGAAATGAGTGTGTAGGTGATCTGCTACAAAAGGATGACACATTAGTATGCAAATTAATTAGGATCCCAATAAGGTGAGACCGCAATCCCTTTCCATAGTCGATGTATAACCCGTGTAGCCGAGTGTTGTGAGGTGGATAATGGAATGATTTTTTTCAGAAACTAATGCAGGTCACTAGACACCTACATGCTTTAGATAATGCATACATTGTTAATTATGTTTCTTGTATTACAAGTGAGAGTGGGTTAGTTGGGTGAATTTATACAAAGTTCAATCGTGAGTGAATTATTACAAAGGTAGGGGTTATTCGGGATGGGTGTCATGTTGTACAAAGGATCATGTGGCGGCTTCTCAGTACATTTTGGCATCCATTTCCTAAGAGTTGATGAGTGTGTGGTATTCTTCTACTGAGGTACAAAAGGTGATTTTGGTGGTTGTGGTGTCGATGAATGAAGTGATTTCAAAGGGGTATATATTACATGGCTTGAGTTTTGAGCTATAATACAATGCTTGGGTACCCAGATCTGCGTGGGTGTGGGTTGATTCGTGAGGTACTTCTTGGTGATCCAAATCTTTTGAACTCTTATTGTTGGAGAAGAAGGCCGAGGGTATGTGGACTACTGATTCCGATTCTACCTGGACTTCTCCTTGTCAAAACCTTTGCTGTTGTAGTTGGTTGGTGCTTTCTCTCCTTTTGGCACCATACCTACTTTTTGCACGTAGTCTCCATCTACTGATGTTGTTGCCATCTTTGTGTCGCCTGCTATGGTCATCGGCTTGGGTTCCTAAGTCGTAGTTGACTTCTTAGAGGTCCTGGTTGAGAGGTTTGGTTGACACTCTGCTTTGGAAAAGAAGGGAGTTCCAACACTTGCGAAACTTGCCCATTAGGAATTGAGGCATTATGTACAACAGATCTAGGTCAGTCCACAGTAAGTGTGGAAGGATGGACACCAAAGGCTATTGTGCCCCTCTGTTCGCTGATGTAGTCCACCTGACCACTGATGCAACCCACCTGACCATTGATACAAGACCAAGGGAAGATCTCTTGACATCCTTTGGATTTGCAATTATCCATCACCACGCTCTCATGGGTTGGCTTTGGAGGGAGTGTGCTTAGCCGATGGATCTGTCCAAAGATCTTTTGATCCCCTGTCGCAATCAGTTCATATGGTCTAGTGCTACATTCTTCAGGTGGAGTGTTGTTAGGGAAGTCAAGCGGTATCACTCGCTGCTGGTCTATGGCCTTGATCTGCAACGAGCCTTGTCTAAGATTTAGGTCCACTGAGTGATCGTATAGCCAATCTTGGCCAAGGATTAGGGGTTCTATCATGTCATCGTCATGGCACACCAGGAGCTTCACTGTCATGGTCACTTCGTGTATGAGGATAGGAAGGTCCACCTAACCCATGCAAGAGGTTTCCATGCCTCCTATCCCTATGAGGTATGCCTCAATAGGCCGCATTTCTATTCCTGAATTCTGATAGTGGGACCACATTATCGCACTAGTCGCAACACCTGAATCAATTAAAGCCCTAAGCTCGTGGCGAGTGTTGCCGTGTTCTATCAGGACTTTAATGAATGGTCTCCTATCCACTATGCTAGGATGAGCAATTCACTTTGCTTAACACATGGCCATGTGGTATCTGGGTGTTTTGTCCAGATGGTTATAATGTTCTCTCCCTAGTCCTTGTCTTCTTAGCTTCATGCACTTAATGTGTTCTAGAGCTTCTACCTGAGCTTCCATGCATATTCTCTTTTATTCCTCCTTACGCTTCTTTGCCAATGTGAGTCTTCTAAGCATGTCCTCAGTAAGAGGTTCCTAATATAGCTTGACTCTATAGCCACTAATGTAATTAGGCATTATCTCTCCTTCTAGGGTGGCTAATTGTACTGCTCCAGTTGTCGACAATCTGTTAATGATCATAGGTCCATATCCTTGCTTTTCTAGTTTTCGTGCATGTTGTTTCAGCATATACACTAGGACTAAGTCACCTTCTTTTAAGCCTTTGTCTTTCACATGTGCATCAAAATAGGCTTTCTGTCTCTTCTTTGCTACATATATGCCTGCTACTGCTTTCAATCTGGTTTCTCCTAATCATTCCAAGTCCATTATCCTTGATGATAATTCATGGCCGTTCCATTGATGTTCTTGTGCAACATTAAGAGTGGATATCAAAAAGTCCAAAGGAAGCACAATGTTTTGACCAAAAACCATATGAAAGGGAGTTGCATTGAGTACGGTCTTGTAGTACACTCAATATGCCCAAACAGCATGGAGTAACTATTTGTCTCAATCCAAACGTTTGTTGTTCACGAGTTTCGTCAGTACGTTACAAAGGATCTTGTTAGTACTTTCTGCTTGAACATTGGCCTAAGGATGATATGGTGCGGATTTCTTGTGAATCACCATAAAATCCTGTAACAAATATTCAATGACTTGGTTTAGAAAGTGAGTCCCTCGATTGCTCACTAGTTCTATAGGTAATCCATATCTCGTAAAGACATTTTCAAATAAGAATTTTGTAGTCTTGTGTGTATCATTATTTTTTGTGGCCTTGGTCTCTACACATTTGGTAAGATAATATGTTGCTACTATGATGTATTCCGCATGTGTTCCTTTAGCAGGGGGGTTAACGGGTCTTACAAAGTCTATACCCCACTTGTAAAATGCATGTCCTCCCATCATGGGTTTCAATGGCATGGGCCACCATAATCTTGCAAATAGTATGTCTTTGATTGCTCTATCAGGGCCAAAATGACCTCCTGCAACACCTTGGTGTGCAGTCTCTAATACGGTCAAGTAATTCCTCTCATGAACACATTGTTGTAGGTATCCATATCTTCCTATTTGTACAAATTATCACCAATAAGTGAGTAGTCTTGAGCTTCCTACTCTAGACTTCGTTGTCTTGCTAAAGTCATTCCTTGAGGGAATGTTTTCGTCCTCAAATACGTCACTAACGGTTCATTCCATTCTGGTGTGAGAGAATTATGATATAAAGTGGCATGTTCTATCGGTGATCTTTCACAATAGACAGGACATTCTTTACACATCTTATAGACATCTGCTTCCATAGAAGGCCAATAGACTCCTAGTCTATGCAGAGTCTGCAATGTATGATGTTTTGAGTGATATTGCTTTAACACATCTATATGTGCTAGTTGCAACCAATTCTCGTATTTGGATTCATCTACACAACAAGCAATAATTATTTGATTATCCTATTTATATATACTTCTTGCTATTCTTTGGTATTTTTGTGACTTGGTGATCTCTCCATCTCTGATCCTAATCCTAGGATTCTTGGGTCAAATGTGAGAATAGGGACGATAGACTTAGCCCATTCTGGTACTATTTCGAGGTTAAACAAGTATGCATCTGGCAATTCATCTACTATTCCTTGAGGAGCTTCTCCCATAGTTAACCTTGAGAGATGTTCAACTCTAAGTTGGGTCTTCCCCTTCCTAACCACTACTTCGAAGTCATACTCCATCAGTAATAGAAACCATCATATCAGTCATCCGGTGTTACAAGGCTTATTGACTAAGTACAATAATGCTTGATGATGTGTGAAGAACTTGAACTCATTTGCCAACAAGTAATGCCTGAATTTCTTTACGTCGTAGATCATTCCTAATCCTTTGCATTCCATAGTGGTGTAATTTCTTTCTGCTGCATTCAACTGTCTACTTGCGTAAGCTATAGGGAGATCTATATTACCTTCATTCGTAGGTTGTGCCAACACACATCCTATGGCATAGTTGGATGCATCCACATGTACATGGAATTGGTTACTCCAATCCAGTGTTGTTAATATAGGTGCTGAACACAAGCATCGTTTGAGTTCATTGAATGCATTCTCACATTCATCCGTCCATTCGAACTTGGTCAAAAGAGAGTACAGAGGCTTTTCTATGATAGCATATATGTGTATAAATCATCGATAATATCCAGAATGGCCCATGAAAGCTTCTACTTCTTTTACATTTTTTGGCCTAGGTAGGTCAGCAATCACTTTCACCTTTTCTTCATCTGTAGAGATTCCGTTCTTTGACACAATGTGTCCTAGAATCTTGCCTTTCCTGACCATGAAAACACACTTTTCTCGGTTCAAGTGAACCTGATATTCTCGACATTTGTCAAATCCTTGCCTTAATTCAAGAATATGAGTCTGCCTCATATTCGAATGAGTGCATATGTTATCCACATAAACTTCCAAATTCTTGCGTAAGAATTCCTTGAAAATATGACACATGAGTCGTTGAAAGGTGGCAAGTGCACTTGTTAGCCCAAATGGCATTACACGAAGTGGGAATATGCCCTATTCTGTGGTAAAAGCCATCTTATGTTGATCTTTGGGAGCAATGGCTACTTGATTATAGCCTAAGAATCCATCAAGGAAGCTGTAAACTTCCTTGCCCGCAACTCTTTCCAATAAGTGTTCCGTGATAGCAAGAGGAGAACTGTCTCTAATAGTGGCGGCATTAAATTTTTTATGGTTAATACACACAAGCAATTTTCTGGTCTTCTTGGGCACAAACCACAATGGGGGATAACCATCAATTTCGTAAATGAATCTTGCTTCTATCAAGCGATCAATTTCTTCTTTAATCTTAGCAGCATAGTTATCGTTATACGTGTATGGTTTCTGCTTGGAAGGTTTAGCCTCTGGAGTCTTAAGGATTTTATGGGAGCATATATCTAGGTCTACTCCTTTAAAATCTTTGTAACTCCAAGTGAACACATCTCTATATTCTCGCAACAGGGCAATCAACTCCTCTTCTTCTTCATTGGTCAAATCATGCCCTATGTATGTACATTTTTCTTCTCCTTCTTCTATGGTAACTATGATTTTTTTAGTTTTCTCTCGATTATCATATACTTCTCCAATGCATGCTTCTCTCTTGGTCATGTGTACCATAATTCTTCTATCTTCTATTTCATACTTCTTGAAGTTCTTAGGTACTTCCATGAAAGGTTATTCTTCTTTTGTCATAAGTGTCTTCTTTCTTTTCTTTGGCTTATTTTCTATACATTCTCTGAGTGATTTGGGTTGTTCACGTTGACTTTCCTTGTCCATCTCAGGGGTTTTGGCTTCTACAAAATAAAGATATTCCTCTTCTGTTGAACAAAAGGGTTCCATGATAATGGATTCTAAATCCTCATCACCACTCTTGTCTAGTTCTTGGGTCACTTTCGTGCATTCTTCTAGGATGGGTTCTTCCTCTAAGGGCTCTATATAAAAAATGGAAATGTCATAACCGTCCTCATCACAATGAGGAGTCCATTGTTCTTTGTTTATAACTATATCCATCGTAGCTAAAATCTCTGCCCAACCATGAGGTTCAAATACCTCGTCTGGAAATACTATAGGTGCAAACGCAGGGTCTTGAAGAGTTTGTGGATGTCGTTCTGAACCTAAGGTCTTGGCTTCTAATCGTTCTTCCTCTTGTTTGGCTACCTTACACATCCATAGATGAGTATCTTCATGCAACCCTGAGGGGTCTGATTCTAATGAGTGTATCGACTCTGTTTCTCCTCGCGTCTTATGGATGGTATTCCATTGTATTGGGGGTACATCACGATGGGAATTGTCCTTAAGATTGAGTTTGGTGTTTACTCCTAAATGTTGCAAGTACAAAGAATTAGTTCCCCCATCTTGTACAATTTGCAGCTCTTGCATGAATGGCCATCCTAAAATCATCTCGTAAGCGTGATTTTTCCCAAAATCACAAATGGCGAAAGTATGTTCAAACTCTACACCAAAAGTGGTGAGAGATATGCCTTCTAGTAAAACTGATGGCTTCTCTATATGTCCATCAGCCATTTGTAGCTTCATCGTGGTGGGTCTTAGTGCTAGCTTACCCCAACATTTCCATAAAGCAGTGGTAGCGATGTCTACCCCAGCTCCTGAATCTAAGATGGCTTTGGTGGTGTAGCCCTTGTGGGTTATTGGAAGGTAGGTATTACCTTCCTCTCCCTCACTTACATCTGCAATTCTTTCCACTGGTATCTCTAGCACCTTCTTGTGTGATCCTATTTGGGAGGGAGCAGTAGCAATCTCAAGGAATCGGTTTGCTACGTGCTTCCACAATTTTGGTTTAATCTTTAACAATTCTTCTAGAGTGAGATGACACTGTACTTTGGTGTTCTTTATCACTTATGTGTTTCTAGGGATTATTGATTCTTCATTCCTCACTATTATAGTGGGTGCTCTCATGGTGATAGACTTGGCTTCCCAAGGTCCTGTGAATTGAGGTAATTCTTGCAAAGAATTAGATTCAAAATCCATTTGTTCACTGAGTTGCTCTTCCTCTACATTGTCATAGATAGAGGGTATGGCTTGGGGAAATTGTTCCTGAAAGTCATCTATCTATTGAATAGGAGGATGGGTTTTTTGCTCTCTTCTCCACTTCTCTTCTTGGATTTCACTCAGAAAGCCTTGTGAATACTTGTGTATGGAAGACAGGTTGTCTTCGTATTTGGCACTTGAGATAGGGATGGTGCACTCCTTTCCTGTGTCTCTGAGATAATAGGGTTCCTTTGTAGATTCTTCTTCTCATTGCTAGTAATCAAGTATTCTAACCTCTCCAGTAGTCCTTGAAAGTGTAATTCAGGTTTTCTCATGTTGTTCCAATTAATATAACGAGAGGCTTCAAACATAGCTTGTGCTAATTCTACCATCTTCATGCAAAGTTTAGTTCTCTCAATTTCTAAGTTTGCTCTTGGATAGTTCTTACTCAATTCAACTACTTGGAGTCCTTTTAATCTCGCCTGATATGCACAAAACATCATGTCTAGGTTTTCAGGTATGGGTTCAACTAGAACTGATCTTGATCTCTGATTCAAAGTTTCCTGATTCGACTCTTGCAAAGTCAATTCGAGGATTTTGGCTCTAGATTCCTTTAGACTTTCTTCTAGTTCGCTTATCTTTTTGCTCCATTTCCTCTTAATTCTTTCTTGGGAATCCTTCCAAGATTTTTTCTTTCTACTACTAGACTCTCCAACTTCAATAGTCTTAGCTACTTTTTCTAGGCTAGGTTGTTGGTGTTGCCACAACGTTTGGGCTCTTGTTATAGCTTGAATGGCAATCTCTAATGATATGCTCTTTACCATATTCGGCAAAAAAACCTTGTATGTTATAGTATTATGACTATCCTGCTATTGGAGGATGTGGGCAATCCTTTATGAAATGATCTCCTTGGCACCTAAAACATGGTCCTTTTGGGCCCTGTGGTCTTGGATGTTTTTATTGGGGCTGTGAGTCAGGGTTCATATACATGACATTGACATAGTGGGGCTCTCGATTGGGTTCCAAGGGTGGATTATCATATTGATATGTTTCCATATGTTCTAGAGACTCCGTGTTATATGCGGGTGGAATATCTACATGGGTGGAGTTGAAACTGTTAGAATTAGGATCACCTTCTGTGATTAGGGGTGAAGAAGGCACTAAAGCCCTATTGAGGTTCTCTTTTGTAGTAGCGTACTTGACTCAGATTACATTAGCTCGGGGTGGTGGCTGTTGAGCTAAAACGAGTTGTGGTCTCTCTTGAGCCTGATAAGGATAGTTCTGTGGAGACCTATAGTAATGAGGTTGAGCATCGTATTGACCTTGATACCAACTTGGTTGGGGGTATGCTTGCAGTTAGTTCTGTCACACTACTTGTTTGTTGTATGGGCAATCTTGTGCTGTGTGATTCGTGTATCGTCTCTCAATTGTACAGTATTGGCCACGAGGGTTGGCTTGAGGTTGTGTTACATTGGGACAAACATTTGCCATATGATCATCAACATAGGTGTAACAACATTTGTTTGTTGCTAACCTAGGCATCTGTTTGCTATAGACTCCTAGTTTCTGAGCCACTTTTTCTGCTAGGTCTTCAATCAAGGTAGAAAGTTTTGAGGATGATTGACATGAGATATCTGAGTCTTTGTAGACCTTTGAAAGTTCCAATTCATCTCTTATATTGTCCTCAATGTCTATACAAATCCTTACACATTGCTCTAGTGTTCTGGGTTCCTTCATATAGACATAGGAGTGTAGTTTAGAGCTCAACAGGCCATCTAAAAACAAAGACACTTGCTTGGCATGTGATGGTAGTTCTTGCATTAGGTGTCTCTCGACATATTGTCTAAATCTATGTCTTGCAAGTCTCACTGTTTCCTGAGGGGTCTGTTTGAAGTTGTGAATCAACGAAGAAGTATCATGTCTGATTCCACTTTTAGAGAATTTGTGATGAATGACTCGAACAACTGATGAATATCCCTAAGTTGCCTTTGTTGCAATGGTTGGAACCAAGTTAAAGCCGTGTTCTTTAACGTGAGTCCAAATGCATTGTATTGTGTAAACATGTCTTCTACTTGCTCCGCTCACAATACGTGCTCAAATTCGGCAACATGGTCATATGGATCTCCTGTCCCATCAAAGTAATTTTTCGTTGACTTTACTAATTGAGTGGGTCTTAGTATCCTTCGATGTTCTCATGGTTTAGGTAGAGGAAAATCATCTCCACCACCTGGTATTCTTTGTTCCCTTTGTCTTTCCAATCTATTGGTGTCCGTGGTTGGTCTGTCCCTCCCTATGGGGCGAGTGAAACTTACTTCTGGCCTTTCTTTGTTCTTCTGTCTTTGAGTACCATGGGCTTAGGATGTCCCAACACCTTGATGACGAGTGTTTGCATGTGCATACTAACTCACCTCTCCATCTATAGGCATGTCTCGCGTGATTTGACACTAAAAATACTCGTTCTGAGGTATTGTCCAAAAATACCACCTTTCCAAGCATATCTGGGTCCCTGAATTCGGAAATCATAATGGAGCCTATCCCACTAGGTTGTTCCATTATGTATCTCCAAAATGCTTCATCCGTGTCCTTATTTAGGAACAATTCAATGCTTCTATTATCCTGAGGGATCCATTATGGGCTTAGTACTCTTGTCAGTATAGATTTCCCTCGAGGTGTCCTAGGTTCATCTCCTAATGGTTCTTTTCCTTGGGTTCTTGCTTCCGTATCAGGACTAAATACACCAAACTCATTGGTATGATAAGGTTGATTACTTATTATGTACATTGTTCCTTCTTTGTCTATGTAAGCATCTCTCTCCAATTTCACCACTAGATGTTCCAATCCAATGGGTTGGTCAGGGTTATGCAACTAAACCACTAATCTTCTCAAACCATCCTCATAGATGTGAGCACCTAGGTGGTTGGTTCGGACATATTCTAATTGGGTTTTGTAGGGTCCTTCCGGTCTTTCTAAGTATGCTACACTTAACCCTCCTAGTCTTTTCGTGCTAAAAGCCATTTTTGACTCACTAGTATATGAGCCCAACTCGTAAGGGTAACTATTCAATTGTTGTGCCCACGAACGTGCAATAGTTCCTACACTTTCTTCTGATGATCTAAGGCTTCATCGGTCTGACTTACCTATATGCTTGCCCGATCTAAGGTTCATGAATTTGTCTTCCTTGACCTCTCAGTACACTTTCTAATCACCAATGATTTTTTGTTCTTGGCCACTTGTTTTGTTCTTAATTCTTTTAAATTCGTGTCTTGTCTCAATGTATGCGTCAGGAATCGACTTTTCATTTCACGTTTAAATTCTCATCCTGTCAAACTTAGGTTCTTTCCTTTAGGCCTTTTTTTCGTATCGCACACTTTTATCTTACTCTTGGACTTGAGAAAATTAGATCTCTTGGACTTGATGTGTTCCTATCACTGTCCTAATTCAATCCACAATGCTAGAAATTTAGCCTAAGCTAATAATTGACTGAGGGGGTTGAGTATTCTTCCAACCTCGAGTCAGCTCCTTTGATAGCTCTGATGCCCAAGAAGTCGCGCTTCCCAAGCCTTGCGTACACCACCTGACTTGCCTTGATTGTACTTGGATAACTCTTGCTAGACCTGTACAAATCCAAAGTTTAGACCAATTTTTAAATCAATGATCAAACATATGGATATATACACCTTTAAGGGTCCCTTTTCCTTTGGCTAAATTTCTCAAATGCCGCCTTGCTTTCCTTGTCCCACAAATGGGTCAACCTCAATTTTCCCTAGCTATAGAGCTTTCTAACGAGCCCTAGAGGTCAAAAAACGGACTTCAAATGAAAAAGTTATGGACGTTCAAGCTCTTAGGGGTAAAAATGGTAGACTGGCTATTCTTCCAAATATGAGTTGAAGGGGTCTTAAATATGCCTAATCACTCACCAATTCACTCAAAATAGGCATTATATTTGCAAAAATCAAAACCCTAATTTGGCATTACAGGCAGACAATCACGATGGTCTGAGGTAATCGCGATGGTCTAGGACCGTCGCAATGGTCCAGTTGAACCGTCATGATGGTCCAATGGTGCGAGGCATTGCGATGGTCCAAAAACGAGTCATCTTGATGGTCTAACTAACGAGCAGTCGTGATGGCATGAGCCCATCATGATGGTCAACGATCAATAGAACCGTCATGATGGCTTGAGCCCGTTGCGATGGTTATGGGGTGTCGCGATGGCTTGAGCCAATCGCGATGGTAAGAAAATTGAAGCGCCGAGATGGCGTACATGTATCATCGCAATGGTCTAGATGGCATGTGGCAAGTGGGTCGTCGCGATGGCATGGGGTCAATGGGATCATCGCGATGGTCAGTGACCGTCGCGATGGTCGAATTGAACCGTCGCGATGGTCAGAGACCGTTGCAATGGTCCGACCGAGCCGTCACAATGGCATGAGCCAATCGCGATGGTGCAACACAATCAGTATGGCATGAGCCCATCCCGATGGTCCACCAAAATGCAAATTTTTTTGCTGCATCTATGGATTCCTATGTGTGCAAGTGTGCTCTATGCCATGGTGTTGACGCTTACCAAAAAAGCCGACTTTGTCAGACCATTGTGATGGTCCAACTCCAACGGCAGATATGGCAACAAGTATGAGTTTTTACCTTTTTGGAGCTCTCTTGCTATTTTGGGATACTGTACCTACAAGAAAACTCAAAAACACGCAACACACATTCAAGCTCAAAGGCTCTCTCTCTACCATGCACAAATGAGGGAAATGAGGAGGATAGGTGGATATGGTGAAATTTTTTATTTTTATGGAGTTGAAGAAGATGATGCGGTGGTGAAGAAGGAGTGTAGAGGAGATGAAAAACACAAAAAACTACTCAAAAACAAGAACAAAAACTGAAATTTTTTCCTTCCAATGCCAATACTTGCTGTACTCTTACCATCATGCATTCATCCTAGACCGGATCCCCGGCAATGGCACCAAATTTGGTGTTGCTCTAGCACAATGGTAAGCACCACGTCAGAGAAGCTCCACGTTATAAATGTCTATCCACAAAAGAGATATGAGTGATATGAAGATCGTGAACGCAAGATGTAGTGAGAGTGAAGGTGAGAAGCATGGAGATGCACACACACATACACACACATGTAGGAGACAGGCAAGACACAATGGAAGGTTGAAAGTAGATTCTATTGCTCAATAACACTATTAGAAGTTCAAAATAGCTCTAATCTCTAACTTGCTAACCTCAAAAATGAGCCCTCTAGCTCTTTTTATAGATTCTAGATTAGTTTTGACCGATTTCACATCTAGTGTTTGGCATAGTTAAAAAATAGGTTCTCGGCACTATTTGGAGGTCTAAATGAGATCTAAAAATAGCCAAAATTGGTATGCTTGATCTTCCTAAGCTCCTCAAGCTCAAGGACTCCTCGGCTTGCAAAAAATGGAGCTAATAATTACAAAAGTGGGTGTTTTTATGATATATATGTTACAAAAGTGATAAAAATCACTGTTTGGGGTTTTGAGAAAGTAATATAAAAAATATTTCTTTGGAAAAATTGACGACATGGCTCCCCACGACTCTTTATAGTCCGCCTTCACATGCTTCTTTTGCATCTATGCCTTTGACTGCAGCCAACACCCCTTGCATGGGTGAGGTGGAAACTCCTATCCTCATAAAGGATGTAACCTTGATAGTGAAGCTCCTAGTCTGCCATGATGAAGATCTAATAGAACCTCTGATTCTATACCAAGATTGAATTTATGATCACTTAGTTAACTTAAATCTTAGAAAATGCCTCCTTGAGTTTGAGGTAGCTGATCAACATAGAGTAATACATCTTGCAAACAAGGGCACTATTCATCTCCCCTCAACAAAAAAGATCCCCTGTCCTCACAAAAGGGAAGAGAATGAAAGCAGAATGATCCCTGGATAGATGGAGACAATCCTTGCACGGATGGTCAACTCCCCCAGGACAAACAAGAACTATCCTTGGACAAATGGAGACCACCAATGTCTCTCCTCCTTTCTCCAGAAAAATGGGGACCATAGCTAGAAAAATGGAGACCATCATCCCCTTGAGCTCACCATCCACACTTCTAGCATGCCCTAGCTCCCACATGGTGTGCCTTCTAAATCACAATTGTCCTAGGGCTTAAAAGGACCCCTAGTAGATGTAGAACATATTTATGAGGCAAGAATGTGTTTCAATGGAAATACCTAGGGGAGATATCAATTCTTCTCACGAGATTTTGCGGCATTACAGAACACGACATAACTTCTCAAGGCCTTCGAGAAGTTTCGTAACCAACCCCACAATCACCACACCAATTTCCTCCCCACACTTCCAATCTCGCACCTGATATTATATTAGTAACTTCTAAACCCTCCATTATCTCTTCCAATCCCATGGCCAACCCATCAACCATTCAACCGATGGTAGCAACCATCCCCTCATGTACCCCACCACAATCTACCGTGTCACTCCCATCATTTCCAACTCCACCCTCTCTCCGCACAACCCATCTTTCACCCCTTATCCACCCTATATCAACCCTCTATACCAACCTTTCTTCTATCAAATGAGTGTACCTTATTCCACCCTATTAGTTCAACCATCAATATGTATAAATTATTTTTTGTTACTAGCATGTCCACCCACAACCACTTCACTATACACATTCAGCACTATTGATCACATGTCCAATGATATGGATATATCACCATCCACTACACCACAACTCACAATTTCCACTACATGCACTGCCACTCATGTATCCTTCACTTCACAATCACTCACCACCACACTCACTTAACCATTCACTTCAGCATCCACTCCACCCTTCCCCTTCCCCATCCCATTTGCATCTCACATTGAACAGCATATTGTCTTGCATCCACCTTCCATATTCTTATCATCAGTCATAGACAATGCACTTCAACAAATGTTTACCTACATGCATCAAGTACACAATGAGTTCACATCTTTAGGTAAGCAGTACCAAGAATTGCAACAGAGGACACATCAACTACAAGAAAGTCTAAACTCCTTAAGTGTAGACAACACTTCCCTCAACGCATGCTACAAAGAAATCAAAGAATCTTATCACACCATGGAGATCGAATTAAGATAAAAAACTATAGAGGCAATCATAAATGCAGAAGATAAGTTATGATAGCAAATGGAGTGCAATGCTCAACTTACTCACAATATGGGTCGCCTTCGATGCCAGTTAGCAGTAGTTATAAAAGAAAACCAACAACTACAAGACCAGAATCGAGATAACTTTGAAGCTGCCATGGACAATCTTGGCAAGCCCCTCGTTCCTAATAAATTCAAAGCAATACCCTCAGAGACCATGAAGCTATTATTAGACGATCACATCATATTATTGGAGGACTATGATCGACTCACAAAAGAATGTAATTCACTATGCAATGAAAAGGCCACATTACTTTTAAGTGAGCACCAAGGACCACCTACTACACAGATTATGACATGATTGGAGCTACTAGAGGAGCTGAACTCCTTACGGTTGCATGTCACAGAATTACAAAACCAATTGGAAAAGTAGACAACAATAGAAAGGCCGGTTTTCGTTGTTGTTTTTACTTAATTTTTGGTGTTTTTCACCTCCCCCACACTCCATCTTCATCATCGCATCATCATCTTCCACTCCAAAAAAATCAAAAAATTCACCATATCCACCCATTCTCCTCATTTCCCCTCATTTGTGCATGCGAGAGAGAGAGAGAGCTTTTGTGCTTGCATGTGCTATTGTGTTTTTGAGTTTTCTTGCAGGTACAGTGCTCCAGTGCATCAGGAAAGCTTGAAAAAGGTAAAATTTCACTTTTTGTCAGAAATTTGTTGTGTGTGTCAGACCATCACGATGGTTTGCCAACTTTGGCATTTTTGGTAAGCGACCACACCACGACGTAGGCGACACAAGCGCATACACGAATCCACATTTGCATTTCAAAAATTTGCATTTTGGTGGACCATCACGATTGGCTCATGCCATCGTGATTGTGTCACACCATCGCGATTGGCTCACGCCATCGTGACGGCTCGGCCGGACCATCACGCCGGTCTCGCACCATCGCGATGGCTCACTTGAGCCATCGCGACGGTTCATTTGGACCATCGCGACGATCCCATCGACCCCCATGCCATCACGATTGGCTCACACCATCGCCACGATACTGCCACGTGTCAAGCCAGACCATCGCGACGGTACCAGGTACGCCATTGCGACGACTCAAAATCAGACCATCGGGATTGGCTCATGCCATCGCCCCCATGACCATCGTGACGGTTCACTCGAACCATCACGACGGTTCGCATTGACCATTGACTGACGCCATCGCGATTGTTCACCAATCAGGCCATCACGACGGTTCATTTTTGGACCATCGTGATCATTCATTTCAGACCATCGCGACGGTTCGCACCTTCGGACTATCACGATTGTGCTAGACCATCGTGACATTTCATCTGGACCATCGCGACGGTCCCAGACCATCGCGATTGTCCACCCCAAACGCAATTTTTAGGGGTTGATTTTTTTGTCAATTTTGGGGCTATTTTTGGAAAATTTTTGGGTGATTGCACTCATAGGAGACCCCTTAGCTCATAGGGAAAGAAAAACCTAGTTGTCAGTTTTTACCCCCGAGGGCCTAAACGCTCATATCTTTTTCATCCGAAGTCCGTTTTTTGAGCTTTGTAGCTCGTTAGAAGACGTTGATTTTTTTGAGAGGATAATTTGAGGTTAACCTTGTTGGGACTAGAAAAGCGAGGGGGCAATCATTGAAATTTTGGGCAAAAGGGAAAGGAGTTTTAAAAGTGTATAGACTCAAGTGCTTGATCATCCATTTGAGAATTGGCCTAAACATTGAATTTTTACAGGTTTAGCAGGGACAATCAAGAGTGATCAAGGCAAGACAGTGAAGAACGCAGGGCTTGGGAAGCGCGGCTTCTTGAGCATCAGAGCAACCAAAGCAACTGACTTGAGGTTGGAAGATTACTCAACCCCCTCAGTCAATTATTAGCTTATGCTAAATGGTAGCATTGTGGATTAGATTAACGACGATAGGAATGCCTCAAGTTCAAGAGATTAAATTTTTTCAAATCCAAGACTAAAGTAAAGGTGTGTGATACGAAAACCTAAAGGAAAGAATTAAAGTCTGACGGAACGAGAACTCAAAAGTACCACTGAAAGTCTATTCCTGACGCATACATCTAAACAAGAATCTAAAGGAATTTAAAAAGAATCAAGAAAGTAAGAAAAAAGGAACCATTGACGATCAAAGACTGTCGCGAAGAAAATTCATGAACCTTAGATCGGGCAAACATATAGGTAAGTCAGACCGACGAAGCCTTAGATCATCAGAAGCAAGTGTAGGAACTACTGCACGTTCGTGGGCTCAGCAATTGAATAATAGTTACCCCTACGAGTTGAGCTCAGATACGAGTGAATCAGAGATGGCTTTTAGCACGGAAAGACCAGAAGGAGGGTCAAACGTAGCATATCTGGAAAGACCTGATGGACCCTATAGAACTCAGTTAGAATTTCTCCGAACCAACCGATTAGGTGCTCGCATCTATGAGGATGGTTTGCGAAGACAAGTGGTGCAAATGCACAACCCTGATCAACCCATTGGATTGGAACATCCAGTGATGAAATTCGAGAGAGATGTGTACATAGACAAGGAAGGAACGATGTACATCTTAAGTACTCAGCCAAGTAATACCAATGAGTTTGGTGTAATTCAGTTAGAGACGGAAGCAAAAGCCCAAGGAAAAGAACCACTAGAAGAACCTAGAACACCTAGAGGGAAATCCGTACTAACAAGAGTACTAATCCCAGAGTGGATCCCTCAGGATAACAAAAGCATGGAGTTGTTTGTAACAAAGAGATAGATGAAGCATTTTGGAGGTACGGAACGGAGCAACCTAGTGAGGTAGGCTCCATCACGATTTACGAATTCAAGGACCCGAATACACCTGGAAAGGTTGTATACCTGGATGAAACTTCAGAACGAGTATTTGTGGTACCAGACCACGCAAGAAATACCTACACATGGAGAGGCAAGCTAGTATTCCCTCCATCTCGAGTGAACGTAAACGCGAGCCAACAAGGGGTAGGAACATCCTCAGCCCATGGTAATCAGAGAGAGAAAAACAAAGAGAGACCCAAAGTAAGTTTCAATCATCCCATAGGGAGAGATAGAACCACCATAGACACGGACAGAGTGGATAGACAAAGAGAACCTAAAATACCAGGTGGTAGAGATGATTTTCCTCTACCTAGGCCACGTGAACACGCAAGAATATTAAGACCCACTCAGTTAGTAAAATCCATGAAAAACTATTTTGATGGGACAGGAGATCCCTATGATCATGTTGCGGAATTTAAGCAAGTACTACGAGCAGAGCAAGTAGAAGATATGTTCATGCAATACAATGCATTTGGGCTAACATTAAAGAACACCACTTTAACTTGGTTCCAACCATTGCAACAAAAGCAATTTAGAGATATCCATCACTTTTTAGAGTCAGTCATCACGAAATTCTCTAAAAGTGGAATTAGACATGACACATCTTCATTGATTCATAGTTTCAAACAGACTCCTCAAGAAACAGTTAGACTAGCAGGACGTAGGTTTAGGCAATATGTTGAAAGATGTCCAATGCAAGAGCTAGCCAAGCAAGTGTCCTTGTTTTTAGATGGCCTGTTGAGCTCTAAGCTATGCTCCTATGTGTACTTGAAGGAACCAAGAATGCTAGAGCAGTGTGTGAGAATTTGCATAGACATTGAGGACAACCTTGGAGACGAGTTGGGACTCTCAAAGGTCTATAAGGACTCAAATTGTTCCTCTCTAGCATCTTCAAAATTGTCCAGCTCGATAGAGGACCTAGCGGAAAAAGTGGCCCAGAAAGGAGTTTCGAGTAAACAGATGCCTAGGTTAACAACAAACAAGCGTTGTTACACCTGTGGTGGTGATCATATGGCAAATGTGTGTCCCAATGCAACACAACTGCAAGACAACCCTAGTGGCCAATACTATACGATTGAGAGAAGGTACACAAATCACACAGCTCAAGACTGCCACAAGCATACGCACAGCCAGGTAGGTATCAAGGCCAATATAATACTCAACCTCATTACTATAGGCCTCCTCAGAACTATCCTTATCAGGCTCAACAGAGACCTCAACCTGTCTTAGCACAGCAGCCACCCCCACCAGCTAATGTCATCTCAGTTAAATATGCTGCTGCAGAAGAGAACCTAAGTAGGGCTTTAGTGCCTTCCTCACCTTTGATCACAGAAAGTGACCCGAACTCAAACAGTTTTGACTCTACTCATGTAGATAGTCCACCCACATATTACACAGAGTCACCAGAACACGTGGAAACATATCAATACGATAGTCCACCATTGGAACCTAGTTGGGAGCCCGGGTATGCTAATGTGATGTACACAAACCCGAATCCACGGCCCCAATGGAGACAACAAAGACCACAGGGCCCTAGAGGACAATGCTTTAGGTGCCAAGGAGATCATTTCATAAAGGATTATCCACATCCTCCTATATCAAGACAATCTCAATATTATAACATACAAGGCTTTTGTGTCGATTGTGGTAAAGAGCATGTCATAAAAGATTGTCCTAAGAACCCTGTTAATGCTTCAAATGTGACACCCATCAACGTGATAGGTATTGTAAACAACGTAGATGGATCCAACCCTACATATGTGCCTATCCAAGCTATAACAAGAGCCCAGGCGCTCTTACAGAACCAACAGCTTAATCACGAGAAAGTAGCCGAAACTAGTGAAGTTGGAGAATCTAGCAGTAAAAAGACAAAATCTTGAAAAGATTCTAGAGAAAGGATTAAGAGAAAGTGGAGTAAGAGGATAACAGAATTGGAAGGAAATCTCAAGGAATCTAGAGCCAAAATCCTAAAATTGACTTCACAGGAATTGAATCAAGAGAACCTAGCTCAAAAATGAGGATGAGTTTTAGCGGAACCCATACCTGAAAACCTAGACATGATGTTTCGTGCATATCAAGCAAGGTTAAAAGAAGGACCTCAAATAGCTGAAATGAGTAAGAACTACCCTCGAGCTGGACATGTTATGACCCCTACTTGCATTCCATACCATGGTCTAACCATGCACTTTGGTTTGCAAGTATTGTTCATAAGGGTAATGCATAATTATGTGTGCACATATAACTTTGGATTGACAGGTTGCTCTTACATTGGTTATGTACATGGAGTGGGACTATTCAATTCCAAGAACGGTGCTACCACTTTAGCATTATGAAAATGTACATGGAGATTATACATGGGTTGGGTTCTTATTTTTAGACTTTGTTTGGATTTGTGTTGGCCTTGATGTAAAGGCTTGACTTGATGTATTTTGATCTTGGTGAGTGTGATGGAACCGGTGTCCTCGGGCATGAGTGATGTGGAGGCTCGTGGATTGAAACCCTCTTCAAGATTAGGTGTGTCACTTTGGTTGTATGACATGTTGTATCAAGGTTCCCAACCTATAAATAGTTCCCATGTAATTTTTTGAGGGGGGTATCACTTATCAAGGGATGTGGTAGTTCAAGTCCACCGTGCGTGCCAGTGTTAAGGGCACATTGTATCACTTTGTATCTTGCTACCTTTTGGGCTATTCTAGAGTTGAGATTATATTTGTAAGGTTCATTTGGAGGGTGAGATAGAGATTGAGTGGGAAGAGCCTTAAAGGCCGCCTTCATTTGTATAAATATGGCAGTTTTCTAATGAAAATCTCTCTTTTTGTTTTGTGTCGCCAAGAATGGCCTTCGACGTTTTTCTTTAGATTAGTTTTGAGCTAGTTCTTGGAATTCGTGCCCTAAGAATACGTGATACTTCTGTGTTTCAATTCTGTTTGTAGCTATGGTGACGTCGACTCTGTCTCTTTCTCTCTCTTTTTCCTGTTGCAGGGAGGCACCAACTTCTCTCTTAACACAGAGATACCCATAGAAAGAATTGGAGATGTAAGCGAAGGAGAGGAAGGTAACATATATCTTCCAATAACCCACCAGGGCTACACCACGAAAGCCATCTTAGATTCAGGAGCCGGAGTAGCCATTGCTACCATCGCTTTATGGAAACGTTGGGGTAAGCCAGCATTGAGACCTACCAGGATGAAGCTACAAATGGCTGACGGACATATAGAGAAACCATTAGGCTTACTAGAAGGCATATCTCTCACCAGTTGTGGTGTAGAATTTGAGCATACTTTCGCCATTTGTGATTTTGTGAAAAATCATGCTTACGAGATGATTTTAGGACGACCATTCATGCGTCAATTGCAAATTGTACAAGATTGGGGAACTAATTCTTTGTACTTGCAACATTTAAGAGTGACTACTAAAGTCAATCTTAAAGACTATTCACATTGAGATGTACCCCCAATACAATGGAACACCATCCATAAGACACAAGTAGAAACGGAATCTATACACTCATTGGAATTAGACCCCTCATGGTTGCACGAGGACACTCATCTATGGATGTGTAAAGTAGCAAAACAAGAGGAAGAACGGCTAGAAGCCAGGACCTTAGGCTCAAAACAACATCCACGAACCCTTCAAGACCCAACTTACACACCTATAGTATTTCCAGATGAAGAATTCGAACCCCATGGTTGGGCAGAAATCCTAGCAACCATGGATGTAGCCATCAATGAAGAACAATGGACACCCCACTGTGACGAGGATGGCTATGACATTTCAGTTTTCACAATAGAGCCAATCATGTGTGATTCGATTATTGAAGAATGTGAACCTAACACTGATGCATTTGAGGATGTGAGTGATTTCGATCTAGAGTCAATTATTATGGACCCACCCTTTGCATCAGACGAAGAATATTTCTACGAAGTAGAAACTCACCCTCAGAGACACGAAGAAATTATGAATGATGTGAGGTTAACCACTCACGTGACCACCAAGAGTGAAGGTAAGAAAAGAAAGAAGAAAGGGACCACATCAGAAGAAGAAGAATCTATGTTTGAGGTACCGGAGAACTTCAAGAAGTATGAAATAGAAGATAGACGAATCATGGTACAAATGCCTAACAGAAAAGCTAATGCTGGAGAAGTATATGATAATCGAGAGAAAACCAAAAAAATCATAGTGGCCATAGAAGGAGAAGAAGAGAAATGTACCTACATAGGGCATGATTTGACGACTGAAGAAGAAGAAGAGTTAGTTGCCCTATTGCGCGAATATAGAGATGCGTTCGCATGGAGTTACAAATATTTGAAAGGAGTAGACCCAGATATATGTTCTCATAGAATCCCCATGACTCCAGATGCAAAACCCACGAAACAGAAATCGTACACGTACAATGATAACTACGTTGCGAAAATTAAAGAAGAAATAGATCGTTTGATAGAAGCAGGATTCATTTACGAAATTGAGCATACTGAATGGGTATCCCCCATTGTGGTTGTGCCCAAGAAGAATGGAAAATTGCATGTGTATTAACATGAAAAAAGTTAATGCTGCCACTATTAGAGACAGTTATCCTCTTCCTATCACAGAACACTTATTGGAAAGAGTTGCGAGCAAGGAAGTTTACAGCTTCCTTGATGGATTTTCAGGCTATAATCAAGTAGCCATTGCTCCAGAAGATCAACACAAGACGGCTTTTGCCACAGAATGGGGCATATTTGCATTTCGTGTGATGCCATTTGGCTTAACAAATGCGCCTGCCACTTTCCAATGACTCATGTGTCATGTCTTACGCAAGAATTTGGAAGTTTATGTCGATGACCTATGCTCATTCGAATCTACGACAGACACATATCCCCGAGTTAAGGCAAGTATTTGACAAATGTCGAGAATATCAGGTTTGTTTGAACCCAGAAAAGTGTGTTTTCATGGTCAAACAAGGCAAAATTCTTGGACACATTTTGTCAAAGAATGGAATTTCGATAGATGAAGAAAAAGTAAAGGTAATTGCAGATCTACCTAGGCCAAATAATGTAAAAGAAGTACAAGCATTTATGAGTCATTGTGGTTATTACAGACGATTCATACACATGTATGCAATCATAGCCAAGCCTCTGTACTCTCTTTTAACCAAGTTTGAATGGACAGATGAATGTGAAAACTCATTCAATGAACTTAAACGACGTTTGTGCTCAACACCTATATTGACAACCCTTGATTGGAGCAAAGCATTCCATGTACATGTGGATGCATCCAACTATGCCATAGGATGTGTGTTAGCACAACCCATGAAGGAAGGTAATATAGATCTCCCCATAGCTTACACAAGCAGACAGTTGAATGCAGCAGAAAGAAATTACACCACTACGGAACGAGAAGGATTAGGAATGATCTACGTAGTAAAGAAGTTCAGGCATTATTTGTTGGCAAATAAGTTCAAATTCTTTACAGATCATCAAGCATTACTGTACTTAGTCAAAAAGCCATGTAACACAGGACGATTGATATGTTGGTTTCTATTACTCATGGAGTATGACTTTGAAGTAGTAGTCAGAAAAGGAAAGACACATCTTAGAGTTGACCACCTCTCAAGATTAACCACAGGAGAAGCTCCTCAAGGAATAGTGGATGAATTACTCGACGCATATTTGTTTAACCTTGAGATAGCACCAGAATGGGCTAAGCCTATAGTCCCTATTCTAACATATGGACCCAAGAATCCTAGGATAAGGATCAAGGAAGGAGAGATTACAAAGTCTCAAAGATATCAAATCATAGCAGGAAGTATATATAAACAGGATAATCAAAAGATTCTTGCTTGCTGTGTAGATGAATCAGAACATGCAAATTGGTTGCAATTAGCACACATAGGTGCATTAAAGCAACATCATTTGAAACATCGTACATTGCAGACTCTACATAGATTAGGAGTATATTGGCCTTCTATGGAAGTAGATGTCTACAAACTGTGTAAAGAATGCCATGTTTGTTGTGAAAGACCACCAGTAGAACATGCTACATTATATCACGTGTCTCTCACACCAGAATGGAGTGAACCTTTAGTGACATACTTGAGGACGAAAACATTCCCTCAAGGAATGACCTTAGCACGACAACGAAGTCTAGAGCAGGAAGCTCAAGACTATTCACTTATTGGCGACAATCTATACAAACGAGGACGAGACGGATACCTAAGACAGTGTGTTCATGAGAGCGATTATTTGATCGTACTAGAAACTACACACCAAGGTGTTGCAGGAGGTCATTTTGGACCCGATAGGATAATCAAAGCCATTCTCCTTGCAGGATTATGGTGGCCCACTCTTTACATGGATGCACATACCTATGTAAAGAGATGTGATGTGTGCCAGAGAACTCAGTTTCCTACTCGCAGAGATGAAATGCCATTGAAACCCATGATGGGAGGACGTGCATTTTCTAAGTGGGGTATAGACTTTGTAGGACCCATTAACCCCCCTGCAAAAGGTACACATGCTGAATACATTATTGTTGCGATAGATTATCTTACCAAATGGGTAGAGGCAAAAGCCACAAAAAAGAATGATGCACACACGACTGCAAAATTCTTATTTGAAAATGTCTTTACAAGATATGGATTGCCTATAGAGTTAGTGAGCGATCGAGGAACTCACTTTCTAAACCAAGTCATTGAATATTTGTTACAGGATTTTATGGTGATTCACAAGAAATATGCACCATATCATCCTCAGGCCAATGGTCAGGCTGAAAGCACTAACAAGATCCTTTGTAACGTACTGACAAAACTCGTGAACAACAAACGTTCAGATTGGGACAAACAGTTACACCACGTTGTTTGGGCATATCGAGTGGCCTACAAGACCGTACTCAATGCAACTCCCTTTCAGATGGTTTTTGGTCAGAATGTTGTGCTTCCTTTGGAATTCTTGATACCGACCCTTAAGGTTGCACAAGAACATCAGTGGACCGGCCATGAATTATCAGCAAGAATAATGGACTTGGAACGATTAGGAGAAACCAGGCTGAAAGCAGCAGCAGGCATATACGCAGCAAAGAAGCAACAGAAAACATATTTTGATGCGCATGTGAAAGATAAAGGCTTAAAAGAAGGAGATTTAGTCCTGGTATATACGCTAAAACAACATGCACGGAAGTTAGAAAAGCGAGGTTATGGACCTATGATCATTAACAAACTCTCGACAAGTGGAGCGGTACAATTAGCCACCCTAGAAGGAGACATAATGCCTAATTACATTAGTGGTTGTAGAGTCAAGTTATATCAAGAATCTCTTACTGAGGATATGCTTAGAAGACTCACGTTGGCAAAGAAGCGTAAGGAGGAAGAACAGAGAATACGGGCTGAAGCTCAGGCAGAAGCTATAGAACACATTAAGCGCATGAAGTTAAGAAGACAGGGACTAGGGAGAGAACATTATAACCATCTGGAAACAACACCCAGATATCCCATGGCCATGTGCCAAGTAAAGTCAAGTACTCATCCTAGCATAGTGGAGAGGAGACCATTCATTACAGTCAGGCTAGAGCACAGCAACCCTTGCCAAGAGCTCAGGGCTTTAATTGACTTAGGAGTTGCGACTAGTGCTATTAGATGGTCCCACTATAAAGATTCAGGAATAGAAATGCGGCCAATTGAGGCATACCTCATAGGGCCAGGAGGCATGGAAACCCCTTGCATGGGTGAGGTGGACCTTCCTATCCTCATAAACGAAGTGACCATGACAGCTAAGCTATTAGTGTGCCATGACGAGGACCTGATAGAACCCCTAATCCTTGGCCAAGATTGGCTATACGATCACTCAGTGGACCTAAATCTTAGACAAGGCTCCTTGCAGATTGGGACCTTAGATCAGAAGCGAGTGATACTGCTTGACTTCCCTAATGGAAATCCGCCTGAAATACGTAACCGTAGACCTTATGAAATGCATGCGATGGAAGACCGAAAGATCTTTGGTCAGATAAGTCATGTTACGTCTACCCCAACCCACGTGGGCTTGGCGATGGACAATTGTCAATCAGAAGGACGTCAGGAGATTTTCCCTTGGGCTTCCTGCGAATTAGAAGGAGCAACCATTCAACCGCTTGATCAAATGGACACCATCAGTGGTCAAATGGACACCATCAGCGGTCAGGTGGACTTCATCAGCGGCCAAATGGGCACAATCAGCTACAGTGCCCATCCTTCCACACTTACTGTGGACTGGCCTAGATTAATAGTACAAAACGGAGCACTTCCTAATGGGCAGGTTTCGTAACTGTTGGACCTCCCTTCTTTTCCAAAGCAGAGTGTCCATCAGACCTCTCAAGCTCAACCACAAAGGAGTTAACCACGACAAAGGAACCCAGAGTGACGACCATCTCAGACGACACAAGTAGGAAAGCAATATCAGTGCCACAAAGCAAGCGGCACGAGACAAATATGGGTGCCAAAAGGACAGAAGTCACTGACAGATTTCACACATGCAGACAAGGATAAGAAGAAGTTAAATACAAATCAGAGGTAGTATCCAAAGTCTTCTCAACCTTCTTCTACAAGTACGAACATTCGACAAATTTAGATCGCCAAGAAGTACCTTACGAATCGACCCACATCCACGCAGATTTGGGTACCCAAACAGTGTATCATAGCTCAACCCTCAAGCCATGTAATATATACCCTGCAGAAATCTTTTCACCCCTCAATACCACCACATCTGATACCACCTTTTGTCCCTCAGCAGAGACATATCACCCGCTTAGAAACTCTTAGGAAGTGGGTACCAAAATGTATCCAGACGTCTTCTCCGAACCCCTTATCTAACATTACTCCCACCCCAACTAAACATTACCCTTGTAATAACTCATTCACGACTGAACCTTTTACAAATCCACACACTATAACCACACATCACTCATGATAACATCTCATCAAGCAATGTACGCATCATCTGAAGCATGTAGGTGTCTAGAGACCTGCATTAGTTTTGCAACAATCATTCCATAAACCACATCACAACACTTGGCTACACGGGTTACACATCGGTTATGGAAAGGGATTGCGGTCTCAGTTTAATGGGATCATGATTAATTTCCATACTAATGTGTTAATCTTTTGTAGCAGATCTTCTACACACTCGCATCATTCATCATGCAGGCAGAAGGACCATCGGAAGCTGGCCCCAGTGTACCCATGGCAAATATTGGCGAACTACTTGCAGAGCCCCATCCTACGGCTCAACCACCAGAATTTCAAGGCTTTCCACGACCTATGCCAATTGACGATCCTCCTAGGGGATATACGGAAAAGATTCATCGTAACTCACACTGGTTTCAAGGTTTAGCAGGCCCATTGGCGGATGCAAATTTTATTTTTGAGGCCAATTTGACTTTTGATACCCGCACTGGCACAAGTACCAGTTTTTCTCAAGAGAGTTTGAAGCATTATAGAACACAGAAGACTTAAAGCATGTTTGGGCACGAGCAGGCTTCACTGAATACTTTAGTGACCTTTGCCTAAACCAGATTTCTATAGATGCTATTATCTAGTAACCACTCTCACAGCCTCGAAGAACAAAGATTTGCCGGGAACATTTATTTTGCCATCATTAGTAAATGATCTATCGTTTAAAAAGTTTTATCTTTCCAAAGATCTGATTAGAGCTGCAATCAAGATCCATGGAACGCATACTCCTACAGAACGCGAAAGGTTGATTCCAGAGCCAATGAAACGTGGAGATGTCATTAAGTGGGAAGATATTTTGGCAATCACAACTGAGCTCTCTAAACCATTGAGGATATGCATGCAACATTTTGCATTCCCTGCTCAGGACCGATTCACCATGCCTCACAAACGCATCTGGTTTGGACTATATTTGTCTTGTATTGGACCCCAAACTATAGATTTAGCAAGCTAGATCATTGATCAGCTATACTTAGCACAACACCATTGGGAGAGGAAAAAGGTAATCCATGGATGTTGCGCTCTCACGAGAATTATTTATATGTGTTTGACCTACGATTTACCAATTGAGCATGCAATGAAAAGCGAGGAGCTGAAAGCATTCAAAGGGACAACAAAGAAAGCTAGGAAGGCCAGAAAAGGACACGCAAGAAAGCGCATGAGAGGAACCATTCCATGCTTACAGGTTCCAGAATCATCGTCACTGCAACCCTCTCCCGAACAGTCTCTGACAGAGGCCCCTACAACTGTTCAACCCATTCGCATACGGTTATCAAGACCAGTTATAACGGAGGGCACTACTAGCACAGTTGCTCCTCAAGCAGCCACAACCCCAGGTCCTCCCACCACTGCAGCAGAAGTTCCCACCACTATTGGTGAGGAAGCTTTTTCTTTTCTGATACCCAATTTGGAAGCAGAATCAACGGACACAACATTCGATTTCGAGATGCAGGATGTGTTTTCAAGTGAATTTCAATTTTCAGAAAGACAAATATTTTCTCAAGAATATGAACGTCCAAGCTACCCGACCACTCCCCCAGACCAACCACAAGGACAAGTAGTATCTAGTTCCGAGGACGAAAGAACAGAAACCGATGAAGATGATGGTGACGATGAAGCCAGCCAAAGCACTCACGAATCCCAAGAAAATGTGCAGACAGATGAACAAGGAGAGCAAACCGACACCCAAGGTGACACTAGCACACATGAAGATGAGACCTTCGAAGCAGCAGCATACACCTTGGCAATCAAAAAGTTATACCGCACCATGGAAAAAGTTTGGGCGCGCAAGAAGTTAACTGAGGAAGAAAGCCAAGCACTCATAGAACAAGAACTTGTCTCACGAGGTTTCAAAGAAGTATACATCAAAGGTTTCAAGGAACTTGTCAAATCAGTGGGATCTAATGAAGCATTAAGATATTTGCAAAGGAAATCGTTACCGCAATTTGACCCCCGAGGAGTACGACTATTATCAAAACCTGGTGAATACATTCGTGTACCGACGGGTGCCCAATCTTCAGAACAGGCCAGGGAAGCGCGTCTCATCCCTGAAGGCTCATTGGCAGAGGACAGCATTGTCATCGACTCCCCGCCCCACACCACTACTGTACATACCACCACTGTGACCGAAGTACCCACCACCCCAACCACTCCTCCTTCACCTCCCATCCATCCAGTCTCGCCAGTACACCCTACTTCTCCCAGACCATACACATCTTTGGATAGCGCTGTAGCAGAAGCCCTTGTAACATCCATTCCTCTCACCATATCCGCACCCACTCAACCTAGTCTACCCCCTATGACTTCTACCCTTCTATCAAGTCCATTTCTCCATCCATCCTTCCCTTCCTTCCCTACACCCCAAAGACCATTATTTCCCTTTCCACCTCCATTGACTTTCTCCCTCGTCTCACCTCCCCGACCCACCGTAATTCCTTTTTCCCCTTTCCACCAAGCAATACCCGAGACCCCCTCTGTAAATTACTCTTCAACCTTTGTAAACCCAAAGATGATGAGTACTTGGGCAAAGGCCCCATTACACTTAAAGTACAACCCATGTTGGGAACCCATGCCACGTCGACGATCTTGGAAGGCATTCACAATTAAAGTACAAAATAACAAGCAATGCCAGGATTGGTTGAATTACCCGTACTTCACTCCTCCCACAGGACCACCAACAGTCGGATACATGATGGCCACGATTCGCCACTGGCTCCCTCGCTTAAAACATATGGACGATGTAGCAGCGCGCATGACTGTCAAGATATTTGACATGATGCAAATGGTATTCAAAGTCTTCCGTCGCGTCAAGGCACCACATGTAAACACCCCGGGCTTCGAGCATGGCAACCAAGATCTCGCATATGACATGAGCATGACACCATCGCTCCAGGTGTGTTACGCCTGGCATTGTCGCATCAAATACTTACCGGCGTGCTACAAGCAGACCTTTGAAGAAATGTTCACAACCGGTTTCTGGGAATATCATTCAAAAGTGTTCATCAACAGGCCCACACATTTGCTTCAATTATTTGCCTGTGAACAGATGGTATATTCTACGCACTATCGACTCCCACCATCCGATGAACCGCAACCCATTGATTGGGAGAAACTCGAGGCAGATCTGGCCCGAGGCATTCGCATATCCGAACACACCCTCGCTCAGGAACTACTACAGAATTATATCCGACAGACCTCACAACAAGGTTCTGTCGAGGATGACAGAAGCGAGAGGGACGGGGGTGTTGGCAGCAGCCAGAGGCATAGAAGATGCGGAAGCATGTGAAGATAGAGCATAACGAAGAAGCAGGGAGTCAGTCGAATCATTTTTCAAAGAATTATGTTTTATAAATACTTTTCAAAACCTCCAACAGTGATTTTCATCACTTGTGTACCATATATAACATAGAAAAAACCTTTTTGTAATTTATAGCTCCATTATGTGCAAGCTGAGGAGTCCTCGAGCTTGAGGAGCTTAGGTAGAACGAGCCCACCAATCTTGGCTATTTTTAGACACCGTTTACCCTTTCAAATAGCACCTAGAACCTATTTTTTAACTATGCCGGACACTAGATGTGAAATCGGTCAAAACTAGTCTAGAATCTATAAAAAGAGCTAGAGAGCTCATTTTTGAGGGGAGCTTGGTTGGTTAGTGTGATCTTAGAGCTATCTTGAGCTTGTAAGAGTGTTCTTGAGTAATAGAGTTGATTTCCTACCTTCCATTGCGTCTTGCTTGTCTCTTCGTTGTGTGTGTGTATCTCCGTGCTTCTCACCTTCACTCTCACTACATCTCACGTTCACGATCTTCATATCACTCCTATCTCTTCCGCGGATTGACATTAAGGAGGTGGAGCTTCTTAACGTGGTTCTCACCATTGTGCTAGAGCAACATTCATCTTCGTGCACTTCACTTGTTCACGATCTTCATATCATCCTTACTCTTTTGCAGATTGACAATTGAGGAGGTGGAGTTCCTCGACTTAACTTGAATATGTTGAAAGAACAAGTATACAAGGGAAGGGCATAGTAGCTATGGGACCTCCCAGTATCCCACAAAGCAGGAGTTAGATTGATGAAGCAACACTAGAAAAAAGCTACCCGAAGACATTAGTTAGAATGGATCGAAGACATTGCAACTGGATAGATCAACTGGCGAAATTGGCTCAATAGTGTCCTCTAACCTAGAGGAGGGTTGAAGTCACAACATCTACCTCAAGAAATAAGAGTTCAACCAACTCACCTATGACGCATAGACCATGGAATCATATTAGTATTTAATGTGGTGTTAGAATTTAATGAATAGAAACGTTTGAGATAGCCACTCACAAGCAAACGCAATGTGAATTCAGCTTTCTGTTGCGTTCACAAAATGATGATGAAGGGGCAACATAGAAACAAAGAAGACTATTTTTGGCATGGAGGCGGGGATGGAAGTACAAAAGAGGAAAAGATAGAATCTTACCCCGGCACGGGCAACCTCAAAGGTCTCTCTGCTAAGCCTCTAGTGTGAACGATCCCCAGGCCCAAAGCCATGATTGTATGCCTGTCCCGAGTCCCTCCTTCCTCCGAGACAGGCCGTATGAACCAGACCTTAAGCAAGCAACCTCTCTCTCTCATCGTTCGATCTATCCATTCATGTGCAGTGCTGAGTCGGAGCCCTGACAAGTGACGAGGACTAGAATATGTCGTCCCTGCAACAACGTCCACGCATTCTCTCCCTATCGTTGGTTGTCCATAAGATGCTGGATTGCTGACAAGGAACCATAATGCTGTTCGATTGCGTGAGTGTGCGTTTACCTGCGAGCAGATAGATGCGCAGAGATAAGGACACATACCTCTCCTCTTCGAACACACATGGAAGCTACTCTCAACCCATCTGCTGAGACAGACGTCACCCGTTTGATCTGCTCGGAGATGCACGAAGATCGAAACCTCCGGTATCACTTGTTTTCTGGGCTCCTTGTGATGGTGGATGCACTCCATGCCCTCCGCAGTCTCTGGGATGCCCTCCTGCCGTTCGCTCTTCTCTGGTGCGATGCGATGTTCTACGCTACATGTGCCAAATATTACTCATGGAACAGGCCACGCTTTCGGCTACAAATGGCGGAGCAGAGGTTCTACAGTCAAGTGATGGAATCCGATTTCGATGCAATCAAATCGGTGGAATCTCAGAACGACGATCTACGTAGCCTAAGAGAAGCGAGCCTTGTGACTCACCTATCCGGCATGGGGAGTCCTTTTTTGGGTAACTATGGGGTATCAAAAGAGCCGTTGCCTCTGCAGGTGGTAAAATCCGGCTTTTTTGCGTCCCAGCAAGGCGAGTTACTTTCAAAAGGATGCAACAATGATGCTTGTATGAGTGAGAACGAGATAGAGTCATTTGATCAGCTTGTCGTGAGAACGGTGACAGATACAGAAGGACATGATGAGAATCAGCCCCAGGTGTTAACTTCCTTTCGATGTTCTTTGGACATGGCTGATGCTGGCCTTTTGAGGGCTATAAATATAACCACAACATCTTGCCCTTATAAAAGTATTTCATTGCATCTCACCGATGGGCTCAGAGTTGAAGCTTCTCAGTTCTGGAAGCCTTTCAATTTGGTAGATAGGCCGCTTCCTTCAATAGGACGTACAGATCAAGTTATTATATCTGACTCTGCTCTATTTTCTCATGGATGTCCCGACAGTCTTCAAATGTACAGAAAGATTGTGAATGTTGGAGCTCTCACAGAACAGCTCAATCTCACTCTAAACTACTCCATTGGAATGGAGACTTTGAACAGGTTTATCTCTGCAACTCATACAAAATGTATGTGTTTACCAGTACCGTTGTTCAGATTACTGACATCCATACTTCACCATGAAGAATTACTTAAGTCAGATTTTCTCAATTCTGATGAATTGAGGCTAACAAAAAATCGTACTTTGTCAAATGGTTTTGAAGGCATTGTTAAGGGGTCAGACTGTGGAAATGGGGAGGATCCATCCTCATCGAAGGTCTCAGATTTGGTGATAGGTGATGTCAATCCTCTTCAAGGAGATGGAAAACATGGTTCTGAGGAGAGAGGGAGCATTTCTGACGCTGTCAATGTATGTTTTAATGGTTACAATGACATGCCTGTTTGCATTCCTCAATCTAGCAGTGATCTGTCCAACAACTTTGAAGACGAAATCACCACTCAAAGCAAGCACTCAATGGAGGATGAGGCCTATTCTTCTATAGGTGTGATTGCTGAACATCATGCAGGCTGTTCTGATGGATGTGCAGATTTGGTCAGGAGTGTTCTACAAACTTATACTGAATTAGTTGGCTATGAAATTGGCAATGAAAAGGAAAGCAGACAATTTACCATGGATAGTGCTGTTCCTCCATGTGGTGGAGGCACTAATCATCTTGAAGGTGACATGGTCTCTCATGGAGTCTCTCTTCATTTGGATGATGACTATTTCAGTGTCCATGATCAAGCTACTGATTGGGATGTAAAACATGGTAGCGTTCATGTGCTTCAAGTTGCAGATAAGATATGTGATGAGTACACTGATAGGAATGAAGGGCTTTCTACCGATGACACTGGTTGTTCTGAAAGTAGTCAAACTGCTGTCTGCTCTGGAATAATTTCCAAGGAGAATGTTAGAGATGAACAGAATAATTCAGAGATGGAACCATTGCCATCAGCTACATGGTGGGATGAGGATGCTGTTCTCTTGTGTGAACAAGATGATGAGTACAACAACAACACAGATCAATCATGGCAAGTGCTGTGAAAATGATACTGTACTGTACATATTGCTATGACATAATAATCATTTGAATTGGCTTTCACTGGGACTGCTAAAGGTCAGTTATTGTGATCTCCAATAACAGAACTCGTATATGATATAGGAAACGAACTTGACACACAGTTATTATGCCTGACCCATCTCTTTCATGGGTGGCTATGGGCATTTGACACTTTATCCGATAGTAATGGAATGGATTAAAATACTTCCAAACATGTATTGTATATTAAGAATAAATTCCATTTGTTGATGAGATTGTGTATGCGTTCACTTACGTAGTATCTTGTTTCATTTAATTCTCATGTCCAGATGAACATTTCTTAATGAGCCTGTGTGTCAAATAATCTAAGATATGATTCATTTTACATATGCGTAAAAGTTTGTGTTCTTGAGCACACAGAATGACTTTAAATTCACTGCAGATGAGGCTCGACGTTAGTTGCTGCTTATCCAGGCCCATTGACACGCATGCATACACATTTAAATATAAACAGAACATTCATATGTATGCACTGTGTACACTTGCATATACATGAATGTATGAATGTATGCACACATGTATGTACGCATGCATAATGTATGTGCACATTATTGTTATATTCTAGTCTTTTTGTTCATTTATTCTTTTTCGTTTTTCTATTTATTTATTTATATATATATCTTCATATATTTTGGGAATTCCTTTTTTATGTGATACTTAGTTTCATTTGTTTATTTTATTTTAAAATTATCTTTTTATTTTTATTATTTATTTATTTTTGGGTTTATTTTTTTATGCAATGCTTTATCACGGATAAGTTTACCTTTCACTTTTGGAAGTGATAGAAACTAAGCTTGTTGGCTTTATTATTAGTTTTTATTTAGAGAGACTCTTTATTAAAGTTTACCCCTACTCTAGGGCAGCAGAGCAAGGATGTCATAACTATTTGTCCAAATTGTATGTGATAAAGTTCAAATTTTGATACTTCTTGGTTGGGATAGACATAGAAGTTAAAGGTGCACTCTTTGTTATTGTTCATATATTTACTTATTTATTTTTCTTTTTTCTTTATCTATGTCTTTTTCTTTTTCTTGTGTTATTGACAATCTATCTCTTTTTAAGTATGATTATTACTATTATTATTTTTTAATTACTTAATGTTTCTTTTATCATTTCTATACTTTGTTATTTATTAGACAATATATCAAATGGCCATTTTCTTATTTTGGTTATTTATTTATTTATTTATTTTATGTATTTGTTTATTATTATATTCTTTTACATTTTGTATTGGTTTTTCTATTTGTTTGTATTTTTTAAACTTATATTACTCTTTTTTTTTGTGTAGTCTCTTGCATTGGTGTTGGTTTTCTCTTATGTGTTTTTGTTTATGCTCTTTATCTTGTGTTCGTAAGTTGGGAGAACTATGAACTTATGGAGTCATGCAATAGTCATATACATACATACAGTCATGCAATAGTCATATACATTTAAATACATATATATGTTTCATACACATATATACACAAACACACACATATATACATATACATACTTACACATACACACACACACACATATATATACATACATATACACACACATGTACATACATACATATGTATACATGCATACATATATATATATATATATATATATATATATATATATATATATATATATATATATATATATATATATATATATACATATATATATATATATACATATATATATATATATACATATATATATATATATATATATATATATATATATACATATATATATATATATATACATATATATATATATATATATACATATATATATATATATACATATATATATATATATATATACATATATATATATATATATATATATATATATATATATATATATACACACACACTCACACATACATACATATATATCTATTTATAGTAATGTAGTTCTTTCACTTATGATTGAGGATCCTTTCACATGGTACTACATCTTGCTTTTGTTTGAAATTTAAGACGGAAGTTATTTGGTAGGATCATTTAGCAATGTTGTTCGTTGAATGTAGTATCTTGAGGTTTTATTGAAGGTCCTCATTAGATATGATTAGATCCTCTTACTAGAGGCTTACTCTTTTTATTCTTTGATATTTTAAAGTATGCTAAGTTGATTGTTTCTTTATTGATGGAATTTCTCGACCTTAATAGTATTTTGATGACTGATGATTGTTCCTTATTTTATGAATGTATTCACATTTATGTACACATAGCTACATACATAAATACATACGCACTTGCTTACATGCACATACATTTGTAATCTCATATAACTCATTTTCATGAAAGTTTTCTCACATGTATGATATGTTGGAAACAATGTAGAATTATGCTCTGAACTCTAATTTTCAATAATATTTGTAAACCATCTCTAGATAATGGTATGCTCAAATGTAGAAAAAAAGTATTGTTGCATATTTGTATAGAGCTTCATGAGGCCTATATGTTGATATGTAATACTTTATAATCCCAGACCTAAGACCCCTTCAAAGATCAATCCCAATTCTCAACAAAAGCACATGCTTTTCATTAAAGTTCATTAAAATCAATCAATGGTCCATATTTAATTGAAAAAAAACATATTGAATCAATGGTTGATCTTAATCACCTAAATAGAAGCATAAAAAAATTGTTTATGCCATAAGAAAAGCTAAAACAACTTTATCATAATGAATTCGTAAGTAAAAGCTGGTTTTTTGGCTTTTTTGGTGCCAAGTTTACGATGGAGATGTTTATCTATAAATATATCGCCATGGTTGTGTACAAAATAACATTTTTTCACTTACTTTGAGGTGCCCAAAGGGTTGATGTTGCTACTTGGAGCTTTTCTTGCTGATTTGGAGGTGTCTACCTGCTCCCTACTTCTTTTTCATATAGACCTAGTGTGTGCATGGCGATTTTCAGTAAGTTGCTTCAAATTTTTGGGTTCTACTTCATGTCTTGCTATTGTACGAGGTTTTTAAGCCTACTACCTCAAGAAAAGAAGTCTTTGTACTTGTTCATATTAGAGAAAAAGCATTGTTTTGTTTTGGTTGTAAATTTTAGCACTCTCTATAGTCATACTATTCTATCTCATAATCTAAGTCTCACTTATTCTTCTCTAACTTTTAGGGATAATTCTATCAAATTTCGTACCTAGATCGTTTCCAAACTCAATCTTTTAAGTAATTTTGTATAGACATACACATTATATAGTTATCTCATGGAGTCATTTTTTTAGAGTAGCCTTTTTGCTACTCGTTTCAATTCTTGTCTCTCCTCTATCTTTTATTGTCTCTCATCTATCTTATTGTTAGAATTTGAGGTCTGTGGAAGCACACAAACAACACACGGAAGAAGAAGAATCTTCGATCATAGCACAACACAAAATGTATTACTAAGAAATGTACAAAGATAAGTCATCCATTAGGGTTATAGGAGGGGAATAAACCTCCTAAGGAGGGAAAAAAGTGCCCCAATGATCTTAAGTGTGTTCACACACATCATTACCGAAATATATCAACAAATCATCCCTGGGAGTGATGCGGTGAACAAGGAGTTGGCACTCATGTATAAGGAAGTGCCAAGCTTTATGGAAGAATCTGAAATTTCTCCTTAGGAAGATCCTTTGTGAAAAGGTATGCAACATTATCCTATGTGGGCATATATACCAAACTGATCTCTTTGGCAGAGAACCTCTCCCTGACATAATGATAGTGCACCTCAATGTGTTTAGTGCGAGCATGGAACACACGATTCTTCGCAATTGCGAATGTGCTCTGACTATCAGTGAAGATGGTGATGGTAGACGACTGACCAACACCCAAATAAACCAAAAGGTGTTTGAGCCACACACACTCAACATTCATTGTGAAAGCTACCCTATACTCAACCTCACAACTAGAATTGGTTTCACTAGGTTGCATCTTGCTTAACCAAGATATGCATGAGCTACTAAGCATGAAGAAAAAACCACTCGTGGACACATGAGTGTCAAAGCAACTAGCCTAGTCTGAGTTAGAAAAAGCATGTCAATCTGGCAGTAACGACCTGCCTTGGGATAAAACAATCCAAGTATTATGATACCACTCAAGTAGTGAAAGATGTGCTTAACCGTCTGCCAATGATTTACAACGAGACACTACGTAAATCTGCTCATTTTAGAGATAACAAACTGAATATTAGGTCGAGTTATGCATAAGTAAATCAATCATCCAACAGTTTACTGATAGAGAACAACATCAAATGCATCTCTAGCATCATGAAAACTGAACCATAAACCTATTTCCATAGGAGTGGCAATAGGTTTGCTATCTTCAAAGCCAAAATGTTGCAATAATATATCAATATATTTTGCTTGACACAAAACTATTTCCAACATCAACTTGAATAAATTGAATGCCCAAATAATGATGCAAACATCCTAAACGTGACATCTCAAAAGATGCATGCAAATCAGCCTTAAATTCAACAATATGCTTCTCATTAGGACCAATGAGCAACATGTCATTAACATATACTACAATGATTAGAAGTATATATACACGCTTAACATATATGGTGTTCTCAGTTTGAGTATTCTTAAAACCATGTGAAAGCAAGTAGGCATGTATCTTTTCATACCAAGCAGGTGGTGCTTGTGTCAAACCATATAATTCCTTTTTAGCCTCCATAATTTTTTTTCATGTCCTTTCTACACAAAAACATGGGGTTGAGATGCATACACTTCTTCATGTAAAACACCATTCAGAAATGTTGTTCAACTGATGTACATTCCAACCATGATGGGCTGCAAGTGCACAAATGCTACGAACAATGGTCATCCGACAGGTGGGAGCAAAGTTCTCATCAAAATCAATGCCTCTCTCTTGGGCATAACCTTTTGCAACAAGCCTAGCCTTATAATTGTTAAAATGTTCCATCATGCTTACGTTTCAACTTGTATACCCATTTAATGCCAATGGCCTTTTTGCCTTGAGGAAGATCACATAAAGACCAAGTACCATTCTTCATAATAGCATCATATTTTGATTGCATAGGAGCCATCCAATTTCCTGAATTTTGTGCTTCATTAAAAGAAACATGCTCATTGTCATCACAAAGACTAGAGGCAATCATTGCATAAAAATCTGAAGCAAAGGAAGAACTATAAGAGCATGAACGAGTACGATATGATAGAGGTTCATTTAATTTGCTATATCTTTAACTCTTTTCCAACCATGTAGGTGTCACAAGGAAGGAGATAAGGAAGAGAACACACACTTTCACAATCAAAGAGAAGCACACACTCAGATTGAGGCAAGGAAGAATGATCTTCTTCTTCTTCTTCTTCTTCTTCTTCTTCTTCTTCTTCTTCTTCTTCTTCTTCTTCTATTACATAAAAAGGAATGTACAAGAATGACCTAAAAACCAAGAGTACAACAAGTGCAATATATAAAGATCAGTACATAAGGAAAAACCTAATGTCTACGAATGAGTGAGCTGGCAAGGAACAAATGTGCAATTACTCTCGATAGATAAATCTAATAAAGCTCAATGAAGTATCCCTGACATATACTGGCGTGACCACTATACATGTCACAGAAATGAAAAAACTGATATGTGTCATCCTAGATCATCACATGTTGAGTTTGATATCTCAACACTCCCCCTCAAGCTCAATGTCATGTCCTCTAATCCAAGCATCTTCCGAAACTTCTTCAGCTTCTCTGCTCCAAGTGCTTTAGTGAAAATATCAGGAACCTGCTCATCTTTTCTCACATAAACAAGATCAATATCACCTGCTAATACCTTCTATCTGATAAAGTGATAATGTTCCTCAATATGCTTTGTTCTAGCATGAAAAACAGGGTTCCGTGCTAACTGTATACTGCTAAGATTATCACAATAGATAGTGATAGGCTTTTGCACTTCCACACCTAAATCTGCAAGTAGCATCTCCAGCGATGATGCCTTACATGCTGCCATTGTAGCACCTCTATATTGAGCCTCTGTACTCGACAGAGCAACAGTGGGTTGCTTCTTGCTACTCCCATGTAATAGCTGCACTCCCAAGTGATAATAGAAAGCCACTAGTAGATCTTCTATCTAAAATGCTACCATCCCAATCTGCATTGGTGTATCCATGAACCTACAAATCTACACCAGTTTCATAAAACAATGCATAATCCAAAGTAGCACTCACATAACGTAGAGTGCACCTCAGAGCATCCAAATGTGGCTTCCTAGGAACCTGCATAAATTGACTTTCAAGTCCAACAATATAGCTTAAATCAGGCCTTGTAATTGTTAGATATATAAGACTTCCCACAATTTTCTTGTACATAGTAGCATTTTCCAATGCTTCACTTGATGTAGTATCCAACTTCAAATTCTGATCTAATGGCATAGAAATTTGCTTACAATCAGCCATACCAAACCTTTGCAACATATTCAAGGCATATTGCCTTTGTGACATCCATATACCTGTTTCTGTATGTATAAACTCAATGCCCAAGAAGTAGCGCAACACACCAAGATCTTTCATGTCAAATTCCTGCATAAGAAGTTGCTTTACCTCTTTGATGCCTTCTTCATTATCACCACCTACAATCAAGTCATCAACATAGATAGCCGCAATTGTGATGCCATCATCACCCTTCCTTGCATATAGTGAATGATCTGCATCACACATAGAAAACCCAATGGAGGTTAAGTAATCAACAATCCTTGCATGCCATGCACGAGGAGCTTGCTTCAACCCATACAAAGCCTTTTGCAACGTGCAAACATATTCTGGATGCTTTGAATCTTCATATCGCTGGTCCATGAATACTTCTTCCTTTAACTCACCATGTAAGAATGCAATGAGTGTTCTGACAGTATACATTTTAGCTACAGGGCTGAATGTTTCCTCATAATCAATGCCATATGTCTGTGCATATCCTTTTGCTACCAATCGTGCTTTGTACTTGCTTATGCTACCATCAACATTGTGCTTTACCTTGTAAACCCACTTGTAGCCTATGGGTTTCTTTCCTTGTGGCAATGGAACCAGCTTCCATGTTTCGTTTCCATAAAGTGCAGCCATCTCCTCATCCATAGCCTTTTCCCAATCTGCATTTCCAATTGCATCTTCAAAACAAGAAGGTTCATCATCTTGTATTACATTTGTCATGTAGGCACAATGACGAGCCATGTAATTATCATATGTTAATCGTTGTATAGAATTCCGCATCCTCCCAGATCTTCTTGGTCCTAGGTCACTTTTTGTTGTATCATCTGCATGTACCTGTCTAACTCCTGGAGTCTTCACAGAGGGCAATCCAAGTTACTCATTAAGACCCTTTTCTGAACCGCTTGAATCTCCATCAACATCTTCAAAACCTGCACATGTTTTATGACCAATAGAAAGCTTTTCTTTACCTTTCTTGGATGTATTTGATGAATTTTCTTGACTGAAATTTCCACACAATCTTCCACTCCATGGATTTGAGTTGGAACTATTGCTTGCTGATGCATTCGGTCCACTCAAAACTTGAGATTGTGCACTTGATTTTTCAGCATTTTCTTTATCATTTGGTTCAAGGTTCAGCCCTTCTTTGGAATATTCTGCATAGAAGCTTGACATTTCATCAAATACCACATCTCTGGTCACCTTCACCTGTCGTGTGAGTGGGTTATAACATTTATATCCCTTTTTCTCAAGAGAGTATCCAATGAAGACACATTTTTCTGCTTTTGGATCAAGCTTCGTCCTCAGCTCATCTGGAACATGTACATATGCAATATAGCCAAAAACTTTCATACGTGACAAATTTGGCTTTTTACCTGTGAACTTTTCTTCAGGTGTAACTTGATGTACAACAGCAGTTGGAGTTCTATTCATAATGTATACAACCATATGCACAACTTTTGCCCAATAACAATGAGGCATATTCTTCTCAGCCATCAAGGCTCTTGCTATTTCTGCACTATGTATGTTTTTGCGTTCAACAACACCATTCTGTTGTGGTGTGTACCTGCATGAAAATTGACGTCGAATTCCATGACTTTTAAGAAAGTTTTCGAACTCATTTGACATATATTCACCTCCTCCATCAAACCTTACTGTCTGAATATACTTCCATGTTTGCTTTTCCACCATAGCTTTAAAAATTGTGGAAGTGAGTGAACACCTCAATCTTCTCTTTCATGAAATATACCCACACTTTTCGTGTATGGTCATCAATGAAAGTAACATAAAACCTACAACCGCCCATAGATGTGGTCTTTGCAAGACCCCAAACATCTGTATGTACTATTTCTAGCACATTCTCACTAACATGCTTGTCATGCGGAAATTATGATCTTGACTGTTTACCAAATTGACATGGCTGCACATACTTTTTGCATCTCTGCAACCTTGAAATTTGGTGGTCCATGGAAAATCTCCTTTGACTGCATCAATTTCAGCCTTTGCAAGTTTGTATGTCCAATCCGTTTATGCCACATCTCTATATCAGCAATAACTCCCGCACCTTTTGCAAACATGGCTGCATTCATTTCAAGAATTTTCACATTTAAGGTGAACATCCTAACCACTTTGTTTCCTTTGGCAATCAAACTTCCATCCTATTTGTATTCTTCAACATATAACCCATCAACATTGAGCCTGACTTGTAAACCCTGGTCAACCATTTGTCCAATAGAAACCAGATTCTTTGTTGTATTTGGAACATGCAACACATAAACAAGGTGTTTTACCTTCCCATACTCCATAGGTATTGCTATATTTCTTGTATGCTCGATAGGGTGTGATGTGGCATCACCTGTTTTAACATATCCAAGAATTGGCAATTTTTGCAAAGTACTAAACCATTCCACATGACTGGTCATGTGATTTGAAGCACCTGAATCAACATACCAGACATTATCATTCGATTTTGAAACACCAGTAGACATCGTATTCATCATGTGATGTTGAACCATGAACAGCTTCTCAGAATCATCTGCACTTGTGGATGCATAGTTGTTTTGCTGCCTTTTGTTATTTTGATTCTTCAACCTGCAATCACGTTCAAAGTGTCCAAATTTACCACAATTCCAACATCCTTTACTATCATTACCTGAATCATTTCTTCGAAAATTTTTGTGACCGTGCCTCAAAACTGTCCTCTTCCTCTTGCATGATTCTATTGTTGACCTTGGTCTTGGTTATTGTTTCCTCTTCCACTTTGAAAACCTCTACCTCTGCCTCTTCCCCTACCATAGTAGAATACCTGCTTAGAACTAGATTTTCCTTGGGAGTTTGAATCCTCACCAAGATTCTTTTCTTCAATAATCAGCATAGACACTAGATTAGCAAAGTTCGTAATATTTTCCCTCATCTATATAGAAGTTCTAAATTGCTTATATGCAGCTCCTAAACCACGAAGGCACACCTCCACCTTATCATCATCATCTACATTCACGCCAATAGATGCAAGTGACTCACATATGCTTTTGATTTTCAGGGTGTAGTCACTTATCTACATGGAAGTAATGGATGAATTTCATGTTCCACAAAAACATCACAGCTAATCAAAATGTATTTAGTTTTTTTTATTAATACAGACGATACCCTTTGTTTCCAGAACTGTACCCAACAAAAATACATTTCAATGCTTGTGTTGTTGTTCAGGCAGTGATGCATATGCCAGACAACCAAAGACACACATATGAGCAACAAAAGGGTTGTGACTATGCCAAGCCTTATATGTATTGGATTTTGAGGTCTATAGAAGCATGCAAACATCACAAGGAATAAGAAAAAGTCTGCAACATAACACACAATAGTAAATGCATTAATAAGTGAATGTACAATTATAAGTCACCCGTTAGGGTTATAGACATATATACAAGACAGGGGAAAAAGACCTCCTAAAGAGGGAAAAAAGTATCTCGACAGTCCTAAATGTGTTCACACACATCACTACTAAATATATCAACAAACACCCCCCCTAGGAGTGATCTGGTGAACAAGGATCCTACGCTCATGTATAAGGAAGTGCCAAGCTATGTGGAAAGATCTCAGTCCACAAAACATTGTAAGCCCAAATCTTTGCAGAAAGCTTCAAACTTCTCTCCAGGTAGGCCCTTTGTGAAAAGATATGCAATGTTATCCTGTGTGGGTGCATATGCCAAATTGATCTCTCCAGTAGAGAACCTCTCTTAAACATAACGATAATGCACCTCAATGTGCTTTGTGTGAGCATGGAACACAGGGTTCCTTGCAACTTCCAATGCACTTTGACTTTCAATGAAGATGGTCCCAAATAATCCGAAAGGGATCTAAGACACACACACACACCCAACAATCCCTGTGAAAGTTGGCCTATACTCAACCTCATAACTAGAAGTGGCCACAGTAGGCTTCTTCTTGCTCAACCATGTTGATGTATGAAACATCACAAGAACCAAGTTAATGTGATATTAGAAATCCTCTATAATCACCATTAACTTAGCAAGTCTTCAAACTTCAAAAGCTTTAACACTTTCCATAGTAAATGTGAACACTTACTCTTCCTATAGTTGCACCTTTTCTTCTCGCTTCAATTTCTCTTTGATTTGTCTTGAATGTTAGAGATTCTTGTGCTCAATGATTAATATAAGTTCTTACATATAGTAAGCAAAACATTTCAAGCAATACTTTTAAGTAATATCTTGCAAATAACTCGAATTGTCTTCAAGACTTACACTAGATTTGAAATCTGAAAATTACCTTCATCGATTTGACATGCATTCACTATTAAGCTTATTTCTCTAAGCATGCATCCCATTTTGCAAAGATCTTTTGGTCGATTGTAGCTAAGGATGATAACTTTAAAATGAACTATCACTCATAAAAAAATTTACATTGTACTATGAGATCTGACTCTTAGAAGTTTAGGGAAATATGCGCCACGAACTCGTAACTTCTAACTAACATTCATATAGTTATGAAATCACTTTGATTTATTCACACAAAGAGAATTAACTCAAATTCTTCCACACAAACATGTTTTTGCTATTAGAGAAGATGTGTACAAAATGGATTGGTCTCATTTTGCTCATAGGCATAGAAAGATCTTCTTCAATGAATGATCTCTCACCACAATCTCTCACTCGAATAAACCCTAGCTCCCTCTCTTCTATCTTAGGACTTACAATTGAGTTTTTCTACATGTACATTCTGAAAGAACTTGGAGAAGCTTGTAGAAGGTAGAAAAATGCGTTTCAAAGCGACGAAGTTTGGTCTAACCAACCGGCACAAGACCAGGCCTTGAGCTTATGGAGACTCAAATAGACCTTATAGGCATGCAATAAGTGCAAAGAAACACACTATGTACTTTGGAGCACCAAGGAGAATGAGTCGATACAAAACAGATAGGTTCGGGGGTCGATTAGCTCAAAAACTTACTATCTATGGGAGAGACAATGAACTTCAAATGCCCATAGCGACCAGCGTGATTGCAATTAGAAAAAATCCTTTTATGGGAGTGATACAGGGTTGAGTGTATATAATGCACAAAAGTATAAGGAATAAGCAAAATATGCTATATGAATGAATGAGACATTCACCGGTGGTACTTCAAATCTGCTGAACCAAATGCTTTGAAAATTTATAAGCAAAAACTAGACACTTATATCTTTCCAATGAGCCATGTTCCCAATGAGCCATGCACAATACATGTAGAGATTGACCCCGAGACAGAAAAACTCAGATTTCTCCAAATCTGCTGAACCAAATGCTTTGAAAATTTATAGGAAAAAACTAGACACTTATATCTTTCCAATGAGCCATGTTCCACTCAATTTGGAGCTCTGAAGAGAGATCAAAAGCCTCTGCAAGATTACTGTTGGCGAAGAAGATGATGTAGAGAATTGAAGGAGCAAGACAATGATGGTCACAAGTGTATGTATATTGCTTCCATGTATTGTACAAGTGATTTCAAGTCTTTATATAGACTCTAGGACTGTTCCACGACTTCTATAAGTGAAATTTGAATTCAAATGAAGGTGGGAATGGTTGCTGGAGGGAATCAATTCACTTTCCTACAATCTAGGAAAAGTGAAGATTTAGTTTGATCTACTTTTAGGTGATTTGATTGCTTGATTGAATGCAACTTCAACCACCACAAATTCGTGGGATTTGGGCTCTATCTTTCTACCTTTACATGTGTAAAGCTCAAGATTTTTACAACGATAAATGAACCATCAATAATCTCTCAAAAAAATACAATAAATGAGCATAAGAAAAAGAAGTCTCTAACGGATATTCTTTCGACGTGATAGCCTTTGATGTAGATCAAATCCACCTCAAGCATAGTGTAAGCTTGATGTTCCAACAGCTCCCCCTCAAGCTAAATTATGCTTGAGTCTTCATTCTCTGATAGGTTGAATACATGCCATAGCTTTGAATCTACAAAGCTTTATTCCATCAAGTGCCTTCGTCATCATATCTGCTACTTGCTTTTCAGTTGGAACAAAAGAAATGTCAATCTCCTTTGCCATGAGCTTCTCCCTGATGAAGTGGTAATGGACTTCTATGTGCTTGGTTCTCGCATGGAAAATAGGATTTGCCACTAGATGCATGGAACTTACATTATCTCCAAATATGTGAGGTTTGGAACTCACTAGTCCCAAATCTGTATACAATGCTCTTAACCATATTGCCTCTTGAGTTGCTATGGTCAAGCCTCTGTACTCTGCTTCAATTGAGGATAAAGCAATTGTTGGTTGCTTCTTGGAACTCCATGACACTAGCTTCGAACCTGCAAATGCTAAGTAACTAGATGTACTTTTTCTATCATCCTTAGCTCATGCCCAATCTGCATCTGAATAGATTTTGATATCCAAATCTGAAGAGTAAGGATAGAATATACCTTCGTTGATTGTACCTTTGTGATACTTCAGTACTCTCTTAGCCGCATCCATGTGTGGTCTTCTCGGTGAGTGCATGAACTGACTAAGCACTCCCACGCTATATGAGATGTCTGCCCTTGTATGAGTAGCATATATCAAGCTACCTACCAAGCTTTGATACTCTTCAATGTCTTCAACTTTCTCACCTTCATAAACACTTAGTTTATGATTCATCTCCAAAGGTGTACCTGCAGGTTTAGTGTTCTCCATTTTGAACTTGAGAAGAAGATCCTGAATGTATCTTCTTTGAGTCAAATACATTCCTTCATCTGTATATATCACCTACATACCTAGGAAATATGTGAGCTCACCTAGGTCACTGATTTTGAACCTCTCTTGCATGTGTCTCTTGATCCTTTGAATGCCATTTAGATCATCACCTGTCGCAATAATATCATCTACATATACACATAGATAGATAAACTCATTGTGATCCCTTTTGATGAATAGAGAAGAATCTGAGTTGCTTGGTCTGAATCCTTGATCTTGAAGATATGTAACCAACCTGTAATTCCAAGCTCTAGGAGCTTGTTTCAATCCATATAATGCTTTCTTAAGTCTGCAAACATAAGATGGATGATTAGGGTTTTCAAAACCTGGTGGTTGTGACATGTATACCTCTTCACTTATCCAACCATTTAAGAATGTGTTTTTCACATTGAGAGGGGCATTAAGGAAATGGCCTCTAACACTTCCTTGATGCTCAACTCATAAACAAAGAATGGAATTGAACATGAGGGACACTAGGCTCCTATAAAATCACTCACATGAAAAACACACACATCACTGCCAAAGCAAGGGTGGTTTGTGCCGCTTTGTCACACAAATACAATGGCACTCTTAGGATGGGGGTGATCCACACTGCCCTCTTAGTACACTTAAACACAATCACACAAAGGTACTCTTAAGGCAGGGGTGATCCGCATCACCCTCTTAGTACCAACACACAAACATTACACAAGTACTCTTAAGACAGGGGTTGTCCACACCGCCCTCTTAGTACCAACACAGAAAATGCAAAACACTCACAAGAAAGAGATTCTCAATGACAAGAGGAGCCGAGTGATACCACAATCTTCAATGGGTTTTGGGAATGATGGAGAAGAGGGAAGGAATATGGAAGGAGTAGGAAATGAGAGAAGAAGAGAGGGTGTATTGGATAGAATAAGCAAGGGTTCAGGGTAATGGAAATGGAAGGAATTGGAGAAATGAACTTGATTGAAATAGAAAATATTACAAAGACATGGGGGACTTACAAATTAGGAGCTTGTATAGCTCTCTCAATACAATGACATAGGGTAGACTCCTCCTCCTAGGTTTGGAGTGCTCACTACACCTAGAGCGTGTACCTACATACAACTCTTCTTGTTTTGAGGGCACTGTTGCTCTAAGGGTGGCCCATAATTTTCCTCATGCTTTGGCATCCTTGAGCCCTCATGTAAATACCATCTTTTTGTAAATTAGGAGAGGTCCATATGAACACTCTCCTAAAACCACTTTTTGATAAATCCCTAAGCCTATGGTATTGAAGCTTTTCCTTTTTGAACAACTCCTTTTTAGGAACAAACTAAAATGCCCACGTAGAATTCTCCACGCGCCCACTCTCTCTCTAGGAGGGTATCTTTTGAAATTCCCAAATCTCATTAAGATCCTCTTTTTGATTTAGCACATGTGGTCTTTTGACCACATGTTTTTATTCACATATGCCTCTCTTCTCTATATAAAGAAGAGCCTCATTTGTAAAGGGGGGGGTCCCTTGGCCATGGCCTTGGCCTCCATTTTGGTAATGGAAGAAGGTGTCATTTGGCTTCCACATTTCTCCTTGTGTGCTAGGCGATGATCCATGTGTGTGGGTTTGGCATTTGGGGTTGGCTTGTGTGTGAGCATTGCCCTCCCTTGTTCCTTTTGACGTTGGCCATGGTGCCATTGTTCTTGGACGTGGGTGTGTGTGCGTTGCTTGCACTTCTTGCAACTCCTCTTGGAAGAGCCCCTCACTTCCATGTGAGGCGGTTTGGGTTGGTTACTCCCCATACTTCAACAACAAATTTGGCGCCGTTGCCGGGGATGATCGACCTTCAACCGTTGGGTTTTTTCAAGATTGCCGTGCCTACACTTGGTGGATGCACCTCATGCTTGGATTGAGTTGTGGATCCGTGTGGTCTTCGGTTGGCCTTGGGTACCTCCTCTTTTAATTTTTGGAGTAATTTAGTTCTTTATTTTTGTTTGATGCACAAAAACATCCCCTAAACCCCCTTCTCTCTCTCTCACTCTCTCTCATGTACACATTCCCACACATTCATTGTGGCATCACTCTCACCACTACCACCTCCTTTTTAGTGATGGCCTTGGGTAGAGGGATGAGGGGTACCTCCTCTTTGGCCCCATCCTTCTGTTCAATTTTCAAAAAAAAAAAACCAAAAAAAAAGGGTCGAACAAGGTTCTTGTGAAAAAGCAGATCATTTCTGGAATTTCTTTCTTCAATACTCTTAATCGACCTACCATTCAACCGTTCAAGGAATGCGAGGCGGAGCCAGAACCATCACCACGTCCTTCCCACTCCCTAATGAGCATTAAATAGGGCGGCAAGAAACTGTCCTTCCCACTCCCTAATGAGCATTAAATAGGGCGGTACCAACCAGGTAGTCCCCCTCACCATAGAGGGTCGAGTTATGCACTCAGTCGCGTACATGTTTTGGTGGGAGTGGGAAAGACCTATCCCCATTTTCGAAAAAAAAATCCTTTATGTCTTGAGGTCGAGCCACTTTTGACGCCTTCGGTTCGGGATCTCCTCCTTCCCGATGCCTGTAGGCTGTTGGCTATGGCGGACTAAAGCTTGGCTCTGCCCAACCTTCTTGTTGGCCTGCAGAACCCATTGGCTCACTCTCGAGCGGTACCTTTCCTTGTCTTGTCTTGAGCCTGAGCTTCTTGTGGGGTGGAGTTTCCTCTCTCTCCCTCCTCATTTCTCTCCAGATCTGGGATTGGGGTCTCTGTGAGCTTGCCGCGTCATCAGAGACGCCAAGGCGGGAAGGACTCCATCACTTCCTTTGCGTGGCACTTCAATGGGAAGGGTCGAACTATTGGACTCCCTCTCCCTTCCTTCTTACAGGAATTCGAGCAATACAGGTGGGCGACTCCCTCCCTTCGTGGATTGCCCTGGCGATGGCTCTGTGATTAATGAACCGAAACCAACAGACCTTTCTCCTTTCGTCTGTGATGGCTCGATCCCTTTCTTTTGGATCATTCCTCATGTTGCTCTCATTCCCCTTACAATCGGTAGCATTGGGAGATGTGTATCGGCTCTTTCTTGGGCTTCTCTAGCTACCATGTTCTGTCCTACTGTCTTTGAATACCATTGTTCAAAACTCACATGCATACGCTCCCGCGTCTTCTCCAAACTGTCGAAGTCTCTGTCGGCTACATTCAGCATAGGGGTTGTTAAAATCTCAGTTGTCGCTCTTACTGAAGTTACAAAGGGCTGTGCCATCGGAATATTTCCTCTGTTTGTCGACCCAGTTCATCCCGATTAGTGCTCTCTTCTTGTTGTGGTGTTCATCAGGTGCCTCAGACCTTGTGTTTGAAAATTAATTGTTATGATCAGTGGGGCGATGTGTGGAATGCCATTTTGTTATGGATGATATAGTACAAGTAGCCAGAATACGATAAAATGTTAGTTCGATTACGAATACTATGTCTGGATGCAGCTGCATGATGAATGATTACCATCCTGTCCCAGCATTCGGTAGGACCCTTCAGGTCATCCTGAGATGTGTTGTTCATTCCCCTAGTTTGATAAACGATGTATTTTGTGCTACTCATTGTGTTCTCCTTGATGATGTACTGCGATGAAAAGGGTGAAATAACCATTTTTTGACCCATTGACAATGCGACAACCTATGTCTGCGTAATATCTGAAGGAAATCGTGTTCATTCTAAATAATTTTTCTTGAACAGTTCCGCGGAATGATGTCCATCTTTTTGTTCATGATGTCCTTGAACTTCTCATTTAATGGGTGACCTGCTAGGACGATATAAACTCTTGGGGTTTAGAAGTGAGATATATGTTCATGTTGTTGTGGGTATAACGACTAACACATGCTTCCCATTTCACTTCTCTCTATGAGAAGAGCTAGGCACTTACTTTGTTTACAATTATGGCAGGCTTGCCGTTAAAATAGGTTCAGATTGTCGTGATTTTCACTGCTATGAATGAGTTGAAGTTTCATGTCTTCTTGTTTAGCCTTGTGAGAAACGGTGTCCATATGCCACATGAGTCTGTATCATCTTTATGTATTGGGAAGGTGCAGTGCCCTGTTCTTCAGCTGTTTTATCCTATTATCGCAGGATAACTTGTGAGTCATGTATCAAAACGACTGATCTGCATTCTATTGTTTACCTACATCTGTTCTCATAATGCCATATTATGTGTCACATCTTCTATCACTAGCAAGTGGTGACCTGAAACTGTTGGGCAAGGACAATAAAAATTCAGGGCTTAGAATACGAAGCTTTTTGAGCAGTAAACATGGGTCCTTGCTTGCTTCTGTAATGGTTGTAACGCACTTATCTAATGACAACCTGCTATAAAAGACTTGTCTCTGTACCTCATGGTGGTTGCTCTAGTTCTTGACCATGATTTCATTTTGCACAACCGAGAGAGTTGCAAGGGCATTGTATGCCATAACAAGTGAACTGTCCTGAATAATATACGGAGTGGCTCCCCTGATTAGTTTTTAGCTCTCTGTGTAGGTTGTCAAAGGATGTGTAGCTGGTAGGAGACTTCAAGATAGACAAGATCTCTAATGGGTTTTGTGAAAGTAGGATGCTCTCTTTGGAGCACTTGAAGGCTCACTTACTTGGAAGAGTCTGTTAAAGATGGCCATTAAGTCTTACTAAATAGCTTGAGGTGCCTGCATCATATGTGAAAATCATGTCTAGGAAGACGTTCTCTGCTTATAAAAGTTTTATTGTTGGCATGTATCTATGATGCTTCGAGCATAAATGGATGAATGTTTGATCTTGTTTTTGCACTTGCTTCAATTTAGAATGGGTTGGTCCTCTCTGTGACTTCATGACAATGATTTAAGTATATGGAAGGTTGAGTGCATGATGCTTATGGAAGTTCTGTGTGTTGTAAAAATGTATCTCACATGTTTGATAGAAGGAAATGTATTAATATTCTTCGAGTACTTGTGAATGCCACATAAGGCTTGTGTTCCCATATCCTGCAATTACTCATGGGTTATCTAGTCTTGATATTAAAAAAGAAGTGTTTTTTACAATGTTTGTTTCATGGCAAGTTGGCAGTTCCTGGAAAACTTGTGTTCTCTATTTTGCATACAGGGCATAATTATGTTATGAATGCACTTAGTAATCACATAAGCTACATAAGTGACACTGTAACATATTTATGAGGCCCTTCCACCTTACATTGGAACTACTCATACTTACTTTTTTCTATAATTTGGGATTAGTTCACTACACCGACTCTTAGGCTAGCAATGTGCAAACATGATGTATGCTCATAAGAGTACTTCTTGACTCTGCATCTAAAGTTGTTTAGGTCCATAAAGCTGGGATTAATCCAAGAAGGTGGATGGGCAATGCACTTCATGGGCAGGAAGATACAAGGTCTTCTTTCTCTTTGGGTTTTGCATCACTCTTGGGATGTAATGTGGTGTCCATAATGGTGTAAGGCTATGGGACACAAGTGTTCAAGGTGGTATTGTAAGGCCACCCTTAGCACACCTTGGATGTGAGGCTCCACACTCCCTGGTGGTCCTGGAAGGTTATGGACTCTTGGTTTTCTATTTGGCCTAACGTGGGGTATTCTGCCCATGGACCTAGTCATATCTAAGAGATTGTGACCTTCATTCTGCTATGACACGGTGAAAGCTTGTACTCGCTCCATGCTTTTCTTGCTGATTGTTTCAAGTGCCACATGTGCTTTCGAATAATTCTTGGAGTTGTAGGTTTTGGGGCTCTACCAAGGAGTGTTACACATTTTGCTGACTCCCTTAACCACCTAATATCTATGCATGATCTTCTTCTTTGATGAAAAGCTTGCAGGTGACGGGAGCATAGTGACTCTTCTCCTTAGGGAAGCAATCCCTTGGAATGATTAAAGAACTATTGGGGATACTGAATTCTTTTTGATCTTTAAATGAGAAGTTAATTGTGTACTCAATTACTCTTGACTCTGAGTGTTGCAGGTTTGAAACAAAGGATGATGGTGCTACCATGTCTTAGGAAGTTTCTGTAGCATGCTTCTGTCATAGTCATTAGAAAGGGATAACATGCTTGTTTCGCTCAATATGATAGTATTGGTTGCATGTGGCCACTTATGTTCAAAAGGCAATTAGTAATACCATAGGGTTGATGTGTGAATATTGTGCGAAGAATGGCTTGCTCTAGGAGTGTGTCTGCCCAATATTTTAGGCATAGAATCTAAAGGGTTTGTGTTGATCTTGCAAAGTTACTGGGAGTGTGGGTGGATTTAGACTTGTTCACATGCAATAGTCTCAATGGTGTGAATGTTACTTGATGCCTGTATTCATTGATCCATTAATAGGAATTTGGTCCAAGACTGCACAAACTCTTGCTATATGTTAATGTATCTCTCTTGAGTCTACTCTTTATTAATGCAAGTAGCAAAATTCTTGGGTTGGTGCATAATGCTCTCATGATGTAAGCATGTATTATTTAAAGGACATTTGCAGAAAAGTATGCACATGGGGGGTTGAAATTTCTGATTTGGACCTGCACTAAACTAATTGTGAAGTCACTACATAAGCCTTTGTTTTTTTTGCTAGGGAAGTAACTCTCTAGTTCCACATTCCTCATTTAAGGCTTAATATTTTATAGTTCATTATAGGCCAACACACTTAGAACTTCAGCATTGATCCTTCTTATCTCCTATGGATGATTTGATGCTTGGCAGTTATAATGTTGGATAAGTTGATTGAATCTCAGGAAGGCTTGTAAAATGACAGGACTCATCATGTTGCACTCTTGTTTATTCATTTTATGAGCACAGAACAGTCATGTTAAATTTCATACTTGATTGACTAGGAGCATAGTATGAATGATGGAAGGAACATAAGTTAATCATGCTACTACATATTCATCTCATGCTATGCAATGCAATATGTCACACTCACTTGGAGATAATTGATGGTGGTTTGCAGAAATAAGAAGATTTTTCAGGAGCTCTTCTCATTAGAAGAGCAAGTTTTAAGTGAAAGATGTCTCTCAAGTGGAAACTAAACATGACATTGCATTTTATGGCTGCTTCTTTTCAAATTCAGTCTACTTGTTGTGTATGTTTAAATTTCAGATATCGAAGCTTGGAGAGAAGGCACATTGGATGGAGGCTGGGCTGACTGCCCCCCAAGGGGATTGTGTCGCTCAGCATTGCTGGATTAGAGATTTCAAGGCAGCCGGCCTGCTGATTCAAAAGATTTGCAGGTTTGAAGTAAAGACTGAAGATTTGCAGCTTGAAGTAAAGACTGAAGACTTGCAGCTTGAAGCTTGGCAGATTGAAGAATTGCAGACTTGAAGATTTCCAGACTTGAAAGACTCTACCTTGAGTCAGTGCAGCTATGTATGCTCTTCTCTTAGCTTTGTCGAGGACGACAAAGTCTAGGAGGGGGAGAAGTGTTGCTCTAAGGGTGGCCCATAATTTTCCTCATGCTTTGGCATCCTTGAGCCCTCATGTAAATACCATCTTTTTGTAAATTAGGAGAGGTCCATATGAACACTCTCCTAAAACCACTTTTTGATAAATCCCTAAGCCTATGGTATTGAAGCTTTTCCTTTTTGAACAACTCCTTTTTAGGAACAAACTAAAATGCCCACGTAGAATTCTCCACGCGCCCACTCTCTCTCTAGGAGGGTATCTTTTGAAATTCCCAAATCTCATTAAGATCCTCTTTTTGATTTAGCACATGTGGTCTTTTGACCACATGTTTTTATTCACATATGCCTCTCTTCTCTATATAAAGAAGAGCCTCATTTGTAAAGGGGGGGGTCCCTTGGCCATGGCCTTGGCCTCCATTTTGGTAATGGAAGAAGGTGTCATTTGGCTTCCACATTTCTCCTTGTGTGCTAGGCGATGATCCATGTGTGTGGGTTTGGCATTTGGGGTTGGCTTGTGTGTGAGCATTGCCCTCCCTTGTTCCTTTTGACGTTGGCCATGGTGCCATTGTTCTTGGACGTGGGTGTGTGTGCGTTGCTTGCACTTCTTGCAACTCCTCTTGGAAGAGCCCCTCACTTCCATGTGAGGCGGTTTGGGTTGGTTACTCCCCATACTTCAACAGGCACCCAAGGGGGTCCTTTTATAGGCCTTTTGGATAGATATTTGAATATGATATTATTTGGGAGAATCTTCTAGATGTGACACTTGTGTGGTGGAAAATACAATATTGACAAAATCCTAGAAGATTTTTGGCCATTCTAAGGTGTTCATCTTATCCCATATGGTTATATCTTTGATTTTTTCATGAAAAATCATAAAAATACTATAAATAGAACCTCCATTTCGTGGGAATGAGCCTCAAATCCGAGTTTGGGTGTTTTGAATATTTTATGCATGGTTTTGGTGCAAGGTTGCTCCCCTATCCCTCTCATTGGATATTTTCCTCTCCCACTTCCTGTAGGTGAGTATGTCTGCAAGACTGGCTCTTGTGCTTTCCTCTACTACAAAAGTATAGTTGTATTCTTGAAGTTCAAGAACCCATTTAGCTATTCTAGATGAGATGCTCATATGTTGTACCACATATGGAAATGCATGATCTGTTGTAAGAATAATGAAAGACCTAGCAAGGAGGTAAGACCGAAACTTCCTTACCCCAAACATAAGTGCATACATGAGTTTCTCTGCATCTGTGTATTTCTTCTCATTTTCTTTCATTACCTTGCTAGCAAAGTAAACAGGACGCATGTGAGATATCTTTGTATCCTTCTGGAGTAAGACCACTCCGATTGCTTCTTCACCTGCACTTGGACACACATAGAAAGTCTCTACCATATTTGGTGGCATCAATGTGGGTAGAGTGCTGAGTACTCTTTTGATTTCTTCAAAACATTCATTATGGATATCCTCCCATGCAAAGACACTATCTTGTGCAAGCTTTTGTAATGGAGATATGATTTCAGTCAGAAGGTGGATGAACCGTGACATGTAGCGTACCTTTTGTACAAAAGTGAGGGTCTGCTTTGTTGTTGTTGGAGGAGGTAGAGCCAATAAGGCTTCCACTTTGGATGGATCAACTTGAATCCCCTTTTCTGATATGAGATTTCCAAGAAGAACTACTTCTTTCTTGGCAATATGACACTTATCAAGATTCAATTGACCCCCAAGCTCATACAATCTTTTTAAACCTTCTTCAACTTTTTGACAATGCATGGCTCTAGTGCTATATATGCAAAAGTCATCCATGTACACCCTTATTGATGATCCAAAGAATGGTTGAAAAACATAGTTCATAAACCTTTGAAATGTTGCAGGTGCATTGGTTAGGCCAAAAGGCATTACCCGATAAGCAAAGCATCCCCATGGCGTAATGAATGTGGTCTTCCTTTGATCCTCCTCAGCTACCCGGATTTGAAAGTATCCTGAGTATCCATCACATACAGTGCACCTTTCATGACCTGCCACTTCATTTAGAATCTCATCTTGGAAGGGTAGTGGAAAATGATCTCTCTTTGTTGCTGCATTTAAGGGTTTATAGTCTACACACACCCTCCATTTACCATTCTTCTTTGGGGTAACTACTACTAGAGACACCCATTCTGAATTTGATACAGGGTAAATGAAACCAGCCTTTATGAGTCTATTTACCTCATTTAATAGACCTTCTTGTTGAAGTGTTCCGATCCTTCTGAGCTTTTGCGCAACTGGCTTTGCTTCTGGCTTGATTTTGATATGATGTTGAATAGCAGTTACACCTTGGATCTCATTATAATCTTTAATGAACAATTTGGGATACCTTTTGAGCATGTTGATGTACGTGGTCCTTTCCTCCAAGGTGAGATCTTCTGCTAGCATCTTTTGGAGATCCGCTTCAGGCATGGAGTCCTCACTTTGTGGTTGTCGTAGATCATCCTCTTTGCCTCCATCTTCTTTTCCTTGAAAGATCATGCCCATGAATTCGAGTGTCGATGAATCATTTTCGGTTGTCGATTCCTCACTGCTAGAATCACTATCATAGCAAGAACTCTCTTCATCCACAGTTGTTTCATACCTGTGATCTTCCTTCTTTTGGTCCTTCAAATCATATGTAACTGACTTTGTTCTATCATTTGGTTTGAGAACTAGAAGGCCAGAACCCCATTTCTGATATGCTTTTACTGCAATTAACCATGGACGTCTTAATATGATAGGGTAGCCCTCCCCCTTGGTTGCAATGACATACATATCCAAAGCAACCTCTATATCACATACTGTAATTCTTAAATTTTCAATTACACCAACACATTTAACAACACTATTATTTGCCATTTTAGCTTGATATGTAGATGGTCCTATCACATCCAAGTCTAACCTATGCATTGTTTTTTCTGTCATCACACACATCTGTGCTCCACCATCCACGTACACATTTGAAATTCTTCTTCCTTTCACATATGCATCCACTGTGGGTACCACATCATCACATGCATTGGCTCTTATAAGGTTAAGTTCCTTGTTTTTAGCCCTCCTAGTGCTTACTAGCTTGGAGCATTCCCTCCTAGTTTTTGAAGATAATTGGAGTAATTGTGGCCAAGTGATATTTGGTTTCTGTGTGGATATATCCTCAATTAGGTCATAAGGTTCGATGCCCTTACCTAGAGGAAAGTCTTCCATTGTGATCTTCCTTTGTGGCCTTCTCCTTCTTTTGCTCGTTTCACCTTCTGCAACTTTCCCTTTCTTTGTTTGTGTACCCATGCTTGAATCTTCATCTTGAGATCGGTCTTTGTCTTGCACCCTTTTCCTCTTGATTGGCATAGTATCCATGGTCTCTTGTTCCTCGGTCAACTCCAAAACATTCACTTGCCTTTGGTCACCTTGATCCATTGGGACAGGTGGAATATCAGCTTGCTGTTGTTGTTGTTCTTGTGCATATTGTGGCGGCCTCCTAACAGGATACATATCACCTGGAATCCTACGAGGGTGAGGGCAATTGTACATAGCATGACCATGTTCCTTGCAATTGTAGCATATAAACTCTTGTGCTTGTCGTCGTTGTCCTCGATTTTGTTCCCTTTGTGGTCTGTCTTGTTGGCTCCTCACCAAGTTGAGTGTTAGTTGTTCCAGCTGTTGTGTGAGCTTCTGCAAAATATCTTGTTGCGAAGTTCCTTCATTCTCTGCTTGTGTAGCTGGTACAGCGGGAACAATATCCATATGCTCTAGTTTTTCCACCTTTGAAGACTGAAACTTCAATTTCCTGCACTTCACTCTTGCTACTTCTAGAGCTTCTTCAAAGGTCCCTGGAAATTGTGACTCCACCTTTTGTTTCAAAGAAGGGAATAGTCCCGAGATAAACCTATCCCTTTTTAGAAATTGTGGAGCTACTTCATTTGCTCCTAGACTAGCTTCCCAATTATTCCAAATACATTGAAATTTCGACTCATAGTTTGAGAAATCTTCAAGATTTACTTGCCTTAATGAAAGCAATTGTTGCCACAATCCTTTAGGTGTCTCCCTTTTTCCATATCTCGCAAGGAATGTTGCATGCAGTGCTTCCCAACTTCCTGTTGCCTCATTCAAAGGATTGTTGTACCACGTTCTAGCTTCCTCCTTCAGGACCAGCAGGAAGGCCCTAAGCTTGACTGTTTCTTGATCTCTTCCAGAGATAAGGTATGCCATCTCCAAGTTGTCAAGAAATTCCCTAGCATCTTCATTGAGTCGTCCATAGAAATGCGGGAAGATTGATGCCATTGTGATCTTGAAGGTGGATTTCTTACAAAAGAATAAAGATATAGACGTCGAAGCTCAAAGCGTACTCTAGAATTGGGAAGATGAATGGCTCAGGAGATGCAAGGATTTCTCCTAAACGTTCAGCTCTGAAGTGATACACTATGCGTTGCTGAAACAAAATCTTCCTACTGTATGTGATGTGGATGGAGAGAAGGGGTCTTGGTTGATAGGGTTCGTTGGGACGGTTTTGGTTATTGGGGTTTTGAAAATTCATTAACTTGAGATCCTCAGTGGGGGCACCAGGTTATGAGAGGGGCATTAAGGAAATAGCCTCTAACACTTCCTCGATGCTCAACTCATAAACAAAGAATGGAATTGAAGATGAGGGACACCAAGCTCCTATAAAATCACTCACATGAAAAACACACATAGCACTGCCAAAGCAGGGGTGGTTCGTGCCGCTTTGTCACACAAATACAATGGCACTCTTAGGGTGGGGGTGATCCACGCTGCCCTCTTAACACATTTACACATAGACATATATACATATATACATGTACACATCACATATACATGCCTACATGCACACATAGACATATATATACACATATACATATTTACATGTACATATTTACACATAGACACATATACATATATACATGTACACAATTATAAACACTTGCATATATTACATGAATACATGAATATTTTACATAAATGCATATGCATATATACACATATGCATATTTAACACATGTATACATATATCACACACATGCAAACACATACATATACATGAAATACATATATATGCATACTAACATATGTATACATATAATACACATGAATACACACACATATGCATACATACATGATAAAAATTTGCTCCTCGAAGATAAAGCTATATATAAAATAATTAGGCATACCCCCGAGCTTCATGTTCTAACTTAGAAGAACATGATTTCATCTCTATAGTAGGATTCATCGTTATTCAAGTTAATAAAAAAATCTATTATCTGATATCCATTCAGAAGCTTCAAGTTATTGATCAATAACTAGAGTAGAATTTACTATCTAATCTCCTCATATGTTTTCATTATTGCCATCATTTTGGTAAGACATCAATATAGTCACATCTTCATTATCCTTATTGATTTCATTTATTTTTTCTATTGTTAAATCTATGTTCTCATGAATCACATCATCTATTGATGGATTAATATCTATTTCTGGTAATTCCTCTTCCTCATCAGTAGAATCAGCATGTAGAGAATTATCCTCTTCATAAAAAATATTAGTATCATTATCACGTATAATGATTCTAATTTCTATTTCAGATGTTGATGTATCAGTATCTGATGCTGAATCATCAAGAGGAATTTCTTCGATCTCTCTAACAATAAACTGTTCAAACAATGACCCACCTCTAAGTTGCACATGAATGACTTGCCACCAAGGATGAGTCTGGGTTTTTATAAAAAAATGCTTGTTCAATATGCCTAGGAAGAATATATGGTTCTTTAGTAGATCGCATTACCTTGGAAGAATCAATTGCCCAAAACCCAGATAATTCCTTTCTTAATGTGGAATTACTACCTTTATACTCCGCTCGAAACCAGTCAACCTTCAATATGACCTATCAAAATATATAACAACAAAAACCCATTATTAGGTGCTTAAAAAAATAACTAACTCTATAAAAAAAAATATAAACTTTTTTCTGCCTGTTTTAATGTACGAAATGAAATTTCGTAGATACCAACAATAGTTCCTACGTAACCAAGTTTGCTATCTATAAGGTTCGTGTCTTTTGAGCTAGCACGTGATAGTTGCTTGAAAGAAGCAACAATACTAGAATCCTCTGTTTTACGTAAAGAATCAATGGCTTTGATTCTAATATGCTGTCCAAAAGCCCACATATTAGTGAACATTTGAGCCTGCAAAATAAATTCAACTAGTAAATAGAAACTAACATACATATATGAAAAAAATAAAATATTATTTTAATAAAATTACCTTTCATTCACAACCTATCATTAACTCTCTTTGCTCATCTGAAATTTCTTCATTATTTGCGTTGGCGCATTGCAAACGACTATATAGCCAATCTGTGAAAGAAGATATATCTGTAATCTCATTATTATCGAGATTACGTCTAAATCTTTTGTTTTTTCACCTTTTACTTCGGGAGTTTGAAGTTCCTCGTACTCGCTAAGGAATGCTTGCATGCATTCGCTATTATATGCTACAAAAGTAGAAACATCATTTTTTTCTTGAAATGTAAATAAGAATGGAACCCCCTTACCTGATAATACCTCATCTGTTATTTTTGAAGAAGACTCCTTGGTCCATGCACGTGGAGCTTCTTCATGAACCCTTTCAAGGTACTCACTAACGTAATACATGCACTCTTCAAGCATCCAACCCTTTGCCATGGATCCTTCTGGTTTCGCTCTTTGTCGCACATAACCTTTTAATACTCCCATAAATCGCTCGACCCAAAACATCCATCGAGTGTTGACAACACTTGCAATCTCTATTTCATCTACAAGATGGACTAATAAATGAACCTGAATATCAAAAAATGAACTAGGAAGTTCTTTCTCCATCAAACATAGTAGCTCTTTGCATTCACGTTTTTTTTGTGGGATTGAGTTTTTGTCAATCTCTTTGGATGTAATCTACCTATACATATCATAAAAACAATTATAAAGAAGTTAATCAAAAAATAAAAGATATCCAATATTCTCTTGTTGAGATTCTTACTATAGATTGATCTCAACCAATCACCACAATATGGACAAGCTTTATAACCCTTAGTAGATATTTTTGCATCATGAAAAATGATAAAAATATAATTAGATTAAATCATATTTACTTACATGCATATTGAATAAAAAAATTACATCAATACCTGAACAAACACCATATCCTAGAAAATCGTGAATAGTCCAAGCCACAATACCACGAACCGTAATATGTCTTTCATTGATGCTTTTCGATACATCAATGACATTAATACCTCTTCATAACTCTTGAAGATCGTCAATGAGAGGAGCAAGATATATATTCATATCTTTAACTTGTCTTTTGCCTGGGATTAAAAGTGAAAGCATTAAATGCTGCTTTTTAATGCTAAGATATGGCGGAAGATTGTAGTTTATGACTACCACTGGCCATGTTGACCATTTACTGGATTTCATGGAGAATGGAATAACCCCATCTAATGCAAATCCTAAGTTTAGATTCTGTGGATTTTGTGCAAATTCATGCCATGTAGAATCAATATGCTGAAAAGCACCACTATCATGAGGAATTCTGATTATTCCATCAGTACTTTTGTGATCATGTCCCCAAGTCAAAAGCTTTGATAATTCGGGGCTTTGAAACATATGTCTAATCCGTGGAGCCAATGGAAAATGTCTCAATACCTTTTTTGGGATTTTACCTTCTTCGCCCTTATATCGAGGAGATTGACATTTGGGGCATGTCAAAGAGTCTTCATATTCACCTCTATATAAAATACAATCGTTAGGACATGCATGTATACATTGATAATCTATACCAAGATTGTTGATTATCTTCTTCATTTCATCATGTGAGGTAGGAAGAATATTCTGACTTGGTAAAAACTTTTTAGATAATAACCTATAAGTTTATCAAAAAAAGATATATTAAAAAAAGTAAATAAATAAATATATATATACACACACACACACACACACACACATATATATATATATATATATATATATATATATATATATATATTGGGGAGTGGTTGAGTGACTTTTCTTGATGGAATCTCGTGGCTTTTGGCTTCCTTTGATTGCTCCACATGTCCATAAAAGATTCCCCACGAATTTGTAGCTTGAAGCTTGACTTTTAACATGTATGTGTCTATGTGTGTGTATGTGTCTATGTGTGCATATGTGTGTGTATGCATGTAAGTATGTATGTATGTACTCATATGCATATGCATTATGTATGCATATGTGTGTGTATGCATGTAAGTATGTATGGATGTACGCATATGCATATGCATTATGTATGCATGTATGTGTATGTGTGTGCATGTTTCTCTATGTGTGTGTGTATGCATATATGTGTGTGTATGTGTGTATATGTGTGTGTATGTGTGTGTGTGTGTATGTGTTTGTGTATGTGTGTATGTGTGTGTATATGTATGTGTATATGTGTGTGCATGTGTATGCATTATGTGTGCATGTGTGTATGCAACATTGTTTGTGTATGTGTGTATATGTGTGTGTATTTGTGTGTATATGTGTGTGTATTTGTGTGTATTTGTGTGTATGTGTGTGTGTGTGTCTATGTGTATGTGTGTGTATGCATATGTATGTGTGTGCATACCTTGCAAGTAGTTGTCTCTCTCTCTCTCTCTCTCTCTCTCTCTCTCTCTCTCTCTCTCTCTCTCTCTGTCTCTTCTTGGTCTCTCGCGTCCAAATCCCTGCACAAATGTGCCGGGAGAAATTGAATTTTTTTTTTACATTCCAGAGCATCGCATATGCGACGCTCTTCAGTTTGCCAATGTCGCAAATATCGTCACTAAGTAGTGACGGTATTTGCCATGCTGTAATTTAGCGTCGCATAAGCGACGCTAGCATCACTTATGCGACGACTGTCGCTTGAAAAAAAAATTCAAAAAATTGACCGTCGCTACGCCCCCCTATTTCTTGTAGTGATATGTGCTTTCATTGTCACTAAATAGTGGAAAAATAGGAGCGTGTATCTTCTTTTCCACCATCAACATGTAATGAATCAATATATGATTGTGACTCATCTTTTTCTTCACAATGAGCATCAAAATGTGGAGCAAGAATATTATGTATCTCATCATCATGCACCATAGTGGTTGTAGAGCATTCATTTATATGCATATCATGTGTACATTCTTCATTATGGTCAAAACCATGATCATCCAAATTCATATCATTTTCATGCATATCATCACCAATGAATGCCATAGTACGAATATGTTGATCAATAAGACTGCTTTTAGAATCAAATTCCTCATGCAATGAATCAACATTAGAGCAAGATGTGGAATTCACACATAACTCACAATCTTTCTTTTCTTCCTTTTGTTGGTGCAAGTCAACCACCAATTGATGTTTTGGATAAAGACTTGAAGTCAAAGGATGAAGAAAAGATCAACAATTGAATATTGAAGATAGAGTATGTTCAGGAAATGAAGACTTGTATACATATGTACATTAATTTGTAGTTAGCTCACTTATACCTTTTGTATGGTCATGAGCTTGTACATATATGCCTATATATACAAGTAAAAAATTGGGGCAAGTATGAGAGAGCATGACATGAGAAGAATTAGAAGTTGTAATAGTCATTAGACACTTTAGAAGTGAGGAAGAACTCTCTCATCATTCAGATGTAAAGTTTTCTGAACAGAAGAAAAAGTTGTGTCCGATATTTTGTTGTGTTCTCCTTCTGTGTTTGATCATTTCAAGAATCCTTTTGGAGATGTCTAATTCCATATTTAATGCTTCTATGGTTAAGATTTGAGAGCCTAATTGTAAACAGGCTGGGAAAATTATGTGTAGGAACATATTTATGTGAAGAAGTGTTGAGTGTCTTCTGAAACAGGTGCAATCTCGATGGTCAAAGAAGGTAAGCCATCTATGGCTAATTTGCTTAAACAGGTTCTAGTTTGGGAGAACAGTGTGTTAGAAGTTGCAAGTGTCAAAATCGACTCTACAAGAAAATAGTTTCAGACATAGGTAGATTGTTTGAATCATTTCTCAAGATCTACTGAATCTTTTGAGAAGATTTAACTTGGAGAAGGTGCACAATCTTTAGGCGACACCTTGTACAAAGTTTCATTAGAAAGTTTACACATTTGTTTAGTCAATGAGTGAGTTATGTGCAGCAGACTTTTCTGAGTAGTGACTCTCATCACAGTTAGTTCAAAATTTTGATAATTTGGAATTGATCCTCCAAATTGGTAAAGATTTTGAGTTATTCTTGATATAGAAGTGTTCTAACATTAAGGATAGCTTGTTCTTTTGGAGATTAACACTCTCCATCAGTGGTATCAGAGTAGGAATCATCAAAATAGAAGAAAGGAGGACCCTGACTGCTGCAGTCATACAGAAATAAACACTTGAAGGTTCAAAAGGTGAAAGTTTAAAGAGAAAACCTTGAGAAGGAGTCCTGAAGCTATCAAGATGATCAAAAGGAACTTCATTTGAAGTAAAGGTGCACTTATTCCTCATAAGGCTTGAAGAATTTAATACACAAGTGAAGAAAGGATGGGAGATTCTCTTCAGATAGAGAAATTGGATAGAGAAAACTATCCAGCTTGGTCAATGAGGATGGAAGCTCATCTCATGAGCAAAGATCTGATAGGTTACATCACATATGAAGAAGAAAAACCACAATTCACGGATCCTAGTGTTCCAACTAGAGGTGAACTCTCAGATCTGAAGACTTGGATGAAGAAGGATGCTCAAGCAAGGAGCATTATCTACATGGGAGTTAATGACTACTTGCTACCTCATATTAGAGGTCTTGAAAGTGCAAGTGATATATGGAGTGCTTTGGAGGAGCATTTTCAAAACACTACAAAGTCAAGGAAGGAATCTTTGTGGGCAGAGTTTACCACATTCAAGAAGAAGGCCTCTCAATCTATTTTTGATTATGTAACAAGGATGAAGGACATTGCAGATGCATTAGGAGCAGTTGATGAAGATATTGAGGAGGATAAATTGGTAAGGCAAATCATCACAGGTTTAAGAGGAGATGAGAAATGGAAACCATTCATTTTGTCTACTGAATTGTCACTAGATCATTTCACTCCTTATTTAAATCAGTTGCTAGGACACACGCTAACTTTTGAACAGGATGTCAAAGGTGATGGTGATAAGAGTTTAGGTCAAGCAATGTATTCAAAGGATAAGAAGAAGAAGAAGAATAGCAAAGGCAAGCAATAATTAAATGAAGAAGAAGGTACAAATAGTCAAGCCAACTTCCTAAGAGGAAGAGGAGGTGGCAAAGGTAGAGGAAGAGGCAGAAGCAATAAAGATGGAGCCAAAGCTTGTTGGATTTGTGGTGAGACAAATCATGTAGCTCATGATTGTTGGCATAATAATCAGAATAATGGAGGATATAGTCAGAACTTTAATTCAAGAGGAAGAGATGGTAGAAATCAAAGAGGTAATTTCAGAGGTAGAGGTTACTTTGGAAGAAATGTAGGTAGAGGATTCCAAAGTCAATCCTACAATAATACCTACTACAATTATGCTTCAAATCAGAAGCAGGATTCAACCTTGATTATGAATGCAACATGTGAATGGCAAAGTGAAGACCAAAGAGTCTTCTACATTGACTCAGGGTGTAGCAATCACCTGAGTGGTAATATAGCCTTGATGAATGATTTGGAGAATAAGGTAACTAATCATGTAGTTCAAACAGGTGATAATACAAAGCACAATGTGAAGTCAATTGGATCAGTGAAGGCCAAGGATGGAAGTACTCTCCTGAGTAAGGTCTTGTATGTTCCTACAATTCCAAAGAATCTGATAAGTGTAGGACAAATTGTTGAAAAAGTTTATGAAGTAAGATTCACTAATGATGGAGTTTTTGTGGAAGACCCTAGCAATGGGTATAAACAAATTGTTTCAGGGAAGAAAGAAGGAAGACTCTTCACATTGAAGATTCAAGGTAATGTTGGTCATGCCTTGTTCACTTATGGAGGACATAAGATCTCTGAGTTAGATCTTTGGCATAAAAGACTTCGACATTTAATGAAAGAGGTATTAAGGATATGGTTAACAATGGTTCAATGCTTGGATTGCCTAATGTTGTAGGTCAACATATGACATACATGTGTGAGGCATGTCAATTAGGTAAGGCTCATAAGCAATCATATTCTAAGCATGGTTTCATGTATTCAGAGAAGCTTGAATTGGTACACACAGATGTGTGGGGACCATCAAAGGATTTTAGTATCAATGGTTCAAGATATTATGTGATTTATGTTGATGATGCTACTAGGTGGATCACTATATATGTGATCAAAGTTAAATCAGAGGTATTCAATACATTTAAACATTATCATGTGTATGCAAAAAGGATCACAGGTCAAAAGTTAAAGAGACTAAGGTCAGATGGAGGAGGAGAGTATTTTGCTAATGAGTTCAGTGATTACTTATGGAATGTAGGTATAAAAAGGGAAGTTACTTGCAGGTACTCTCCTCAACAAAATGGTGTAGCAGAAAGGAGAAATAGAACTCTTGTTGAGTTTGCAAGATCAATGATGAAGGAGAAAAATTGTCCAAATTATTTGTGGGTTGAGGCTGTAAATATAGCTACATACTTGGTTAATAGGTTACCATGTAAATCTTTGCAGGGTATGACACCATATGAGGCTTGGTGGGGTAAGAGACCCACCCTACATCATTGCAAAGTGTTTGGATGTTTGGCTTATGCATATGTGTCATCTACGTTGAGGCATAAATTGGAACCTAAAGCTGAAAAGTATGTGTTCATTGGATATGATGATAAGCAGATGGGATATAGGTTGTGGAGTCCATCCACAAAGCAATTTCTTGTATCAAAGGATGTTACATTTGATGAGCAAGGTACTTGGTATGCAGGTACAATCAATAATCATGGAGGTGATGAAGAAGTTTTGAATCAAAAGAAAGGTAAATCAAAGGTTCAGATATTTGATGAAGAAGAGAGCAATGAAGGACAAATTGAAGTTGAAGAAGTGCGAAGGTTTGATCCATAATGTGATGAACCAGAAACTTCAAGAAGTGGAGAACTTAGAAGGTCATCAAGACACAAATGGCAACCTACAAGGTATAGTTATGACACTTCTTTTTTTACTACTAAAGACTATGCTTACATGGTGAAAGCAGATGAAGACCCTTCTACATATGAAGAGGCAAAAGGTAAGGAAAATTGGGAGAAAGCTATGCAAGAAGAGTATGATGCATTGATGGAGAATGAGACATGGGATTTGGTTCCTAAACCAAATAGTCAGAAGATCATTGGATGCAAATGGGTCTACAAGACAAAGAGGTATGTAGATGGAAATGTGTCTAGGTATAAAGCTAGACTTGTTGTGAAAGGGTATGCTCAGACATATGGTATAGATTATGATGAGGCCTTTAGTCTTGTGGCAAATATGACAACCATCAAGACACTCATAGCCATTGCTGCATGTAAAGGTTGGAGATTATGTCAATTAGATGTGAAGAATCCTTTTCTTAATGGTTATATTTCAGATGATGTCTTCATGGAGCAACCACAAGGGTTCAGAGATAAAAGGTATTCAGACTATGTATGTAAGCTCAAGAGAGCTTTGTATGGGTTGAAGCAGGCCCCAAGGGCATGGAACTATAGACTTGTTAAGTTCTTGAAAGAACTTGGTTTTCAAGTATCTAAAGGAGATCGTAGCTTGCTTATCAAAGCAAGTGATGATGGGTTCATTTACATGTGCATATATGTTGATGATATAATCCTTACAAGTACAGATGAGAAGGGCATACAAAGCCTCAAGAAACAAATGGAGAAAGAGTTCAAGATTAGTGACTTGGGAGGCGTCATATTTCTTGGGCATGGAGATCTCTTATACTCTACATGGAGTGTATGTAACTCAAGAAAGGTATTTGAAGAACTTTTTGATCAAGTTTAAAATGGAAGATTGCAGGGTAGCACCCACTCCAATGGAGGTGAATCATAAATTGAGCAGATATGGAGGAGAAGAATTCAAGGATATGAAGTTATATCAAAGTCTTGTTGGTAGTCTAATCTATGCTACATTAACTAGGCCTGATTTGTCATATGCAGTTGGAGTGTTGTCTCAATTCGTGCATTGTCCTAGAAAAGAACATTCAGTTGCAGGACAAAGAGTGTTGAGATACATTAAGGGTACACTCAAGGAAGGTTTGTATTATGGTTTTACATCAGATACAAACATCAAGATATATAATGGTACAGATTGGGCAGGTAATCCTGATGATAGGAGATCAACATATGGATACTTGTGTTATGTGGGAGATAAGTTAATCTCTTGGTGTTCTAAGAAGCAACACACAGTTGCTTTATCATCTACAGAAGCAAAGTATAAAGGTATGGTTGAAGCTGCAAAGGAGTTCATATGGTTAAAGACTCTTATGAAGAGTTTTGACATCATTCAGAGTACACCCACTATTCATGGAGATAATATGAGTTCATTGTATCTAGCTGCTAACCTTGTTTTTCATGCCAAGACTAAACACATTGAGATTCAGTATCACTTCTTAAGAGAGAAGGTGATTGATAAGGAGATTGAAGTCATACATACTTCAACAAAAGATCAGATTGCAGATATGCTAACCAAAAGCTTGGATGGACCAAAGCTAGAAAGATTTAAGACATGGCAGGTATAAAGAAGATAGAGAAAACCTCAATTGATGATTGAGGGGGGGATGTTGGTGCAAGTCAACCACCAATTGATATTTTGGATAAAGACTTGAAGTCAAAGGATGAAGAAAAGATCAACAATTGAAGATTGAAGATAGAGTATGTTCAAGAAGTGAAGACTTGTATACATATGTACATTAATTTGTAGTTAGCTCACTTATATCTTTTGTATGGTCATGAGTTTATACATATATGCCTATATATACAAGTAAAAATTCAGGGCAAGTATGAGAGAGCATGAGATGAGAAGAATTAGAAGTTGTAATAGTCATTAGACACTTTAGAAGTGAGGAAGAACTCTCTCATCATTCATATGTAAAGTTTTTTGAATAGAAGAAAAAGTTGTGCTTGATATTTTGTTGTGTTCTCCTTCTGTGTTTGATCATTTCAAGAATCCTTTTATAGATGTCTAATTCCATATTTAATGCTTCTTTGGTTAAGATTTTAGATCCTAATTGTAAACACGCTGAGAGAATTATGTGTAGGAACATTTGTATGTGAAGAAGTGTTGAGTGTCTTCTAAAACATGTGCAATCTCGATGGTCAAAGAATTGATCAGTTCTCAGTGCACAGTGTAAATTTTTGTACAAATGAGGAGTCAAAATCTAAGTTTGAAGGTAAGCCATCTATGGCTAAGAGCATTTGCTTAAATGGGTTCTAGTTTGGGAGAACTGTGTGTTAGAAGTTGAAGGTGTCAAAATCGACTCTACAAGAAAACGGTTTCAGACATAGGTAGATTGTTTGGATCATTTCTCAAGATCTACTGAATCTTTTGAGAAGATTTAACTTGGACAAGGTGCGCAATCATTAGACGACACCTTATACAAAGTCTCATTAGAAACTTTACACATTTGATTAGTCAATGAGAGAGTTATGTGCAACAGACTTTTCTGAGTAGTGACTCTCTTCACAGTTAGTTCAAAATTTTGATAATTTGGAATTGATCCTCCATATTGGTAAAGGTTTTGAGTTATTCTTGATATAGAAGTGTTCTAACATCAAGGATAGCTTGTTCTTTTGGAGATTAACACTCTCCATCACCTTTAATGCATGTACATGTACTAATGTATCCTTAGGTGCATCTTTTCCATCCTTTTGGGATTTGATGGGCTCATGCATACAAGAATCAATTTTTCCATTCTTTTTAAAATACACTTTTAATTCAACTAGTAATTCATCATTTAGAATGTATGTAGTGTACTTTATTCTTTCTTGCAATTCCCCATAACTTTCAATAAATCTATCCAAAAATCTTGGTGGCATGCATGTATAATCTCATAATGATGGATTAGATTCATATTCTCCCCTTTTCCTTTCCAAAGCCCTTTTATATATGCAAATCCCATACCAAAGCGTTGTTCCATTTTTGCAACAAGCAATAATATTTTCCCAAAGTGTGGCCCATGCAACAAATGCTTCAAATTCTTCTTTAGCACACAGTGGTGTACATCCACCTAAACATGAATTATTTGGACCCCAAAAACATGCATCAAGTAAATGATCTTCACTATGGCACAAAAGGCAATCCTTCACAAATATATGGTCATGCATCATTCAATTATGTCTATTGTCCATGTAGCCATCTAATTTATGCATATACGGCATGCTTGGAGGACATGAAATCCACAATCCCTTGATAATGTTTATGCCATGGAAGAAGGGAGAAAAATTTCTATGCATGCTCAATGTTTCCATACCATGCACCCATAATGTAAGGTGGTGAGTGGACTTGGAAGTGTCTTACCTCTTTATGTATGAAAGATATCCCCAAAACTGCACTATATAACGTGTGGCCCCTTTGACAAGCAAGAAGTGGAGAGTTTATTTGCCAAAATGTATGGAATGCATCATGCACAATGAGAAATGCTCATGGACAGGCATAATGAGGGAAGGGGGAGTGATAAGAGTGATTTGTCATGACCCAACTCCATATCTCTCTTACTCTGCCTCTAGCTTGCTCAAATTATCTAGCACATTTCCTACCATGCTCATGAATAAGAACCAATGTGGCACCATAGTGAAATGACCTCCCCGGTCAATCAACAGGAGCATAAAAAAATTACCATCTACTAGGCACCTCACATGAGCAGCGGGCTGCCACGGTTTGCATTGGGACTTCCTCTGGTGACTGAAGCATGATCTTCATGACATCCGTTGATGCAAAGTAGTTGCTAACATTGCTTGGAATGTGTGTGTGAAGTAGCACACTCTCTATCTGATCTTTTGTACAGTGGTTCTACATATCTGCTCTCTAACCGCTTGCCACCCTTCAACTTTGTTGTCTGCCTCAACATTGGAGGTGCTCGAGATTCTGGGTGCCCTAAAGGTTTCGACTTTTCATGAGGATCAGACTCCATCCATCGATGTGTATCAAAATCAGGGCCATGCGCATAGGAGTGAGTCACGTTGCATATCTATAGAGCAGAGGTGGGATCGTTGCGGAGATGATGCCATTATGTTTGAGTGCCAAAATGGATGGTTGTTCCTATGCTTCTCTGCGAGAGAGAGAGAGAGAGAGAGAGAGAGAGAGAGACCTACATGCTACACCGCCATAACCATGCAGACACGTCCACGTAACTGAATTGGGGAGTCACGATCACATCCCGAGACAAGACATGGAGAATAAGGTGTGCGAAGATGGTGCACAAAGATCGAGTCAGTTAGTTAGAGAATGGATGCACTTTTATGTCATTAATCGAATGGATTACATATAGCCTTTTAGCGGGAGGTTCACACCCCTTCAAATCTCTTCTCACCCTTCAATTACACTCTTAGAATAGGGATTTTAATTATTCCATCAACCCAAAACACTCATAGAGTGCGAATGCAAACATGCCTGCTAACAAATTCTTGGGAGAAGTAGTCTTTCCCTCCATCAGACCTTAGTCTCTTGAACTTTTGACTTTGAATCTACATGAAAATTCTTAGATGCTCCAAATACTTCTGATCTCTCCTTTAAAGATTTATCCATCTTGTAGCATCATCAATAAAGAGAACATAATACCTAGATCCATTGATTGATCCTTATCCATATGGATGAGCTATAGTAGTCCATCATGCTTGAATCCTTTCTTCTAAAATGGTAATCTTTGTGCTTTTCCCATTTAGCATGCTTCACATTTGTAGACCATATGTTGATTCTCCACATTTCATAATCCTAGTACAAATTGATTTGCCACCATAACTTTGATTGCTCTTTCATTGAAATGTCCTAACCTCTTATGCTAGAGGTCTAGTTTTGTAATCACTTCCTCACCAAAAGCTTGACCAATATTCCCTTGTACTTTGAACTTCCTTCTTACCATAAACAATCTGATTATATTCATTCTCTGGATCTTCCACAAATACTCCTTCATTTGCAAATATGACTTGAAAACCTTTTTCAACTCAGCAAATCAATGTCAGGCTGCAACAAAAGTTGAGCACAAAGATGCCCAAGAAGATAAAAATCTAAACAAAGTATCAATTTCAACCCAATTTGATCATGTTGCAATAAAAGTTGAGCACAAAGATGCCCAAGAAGATAAAAAACTGAACAAAGTATGAGTTTCAACTCAAATTGTTCTTGTACTAGTGTTTACACTACAAGGGAATTACGATCCTAAATGGATACCAGGCAAGTCAAAAAAATGAAAGAGGTGAGATCCTATGGTAATGGAACATGAATTTATTAAGATATAAAGGGATCCCCCAAAGATTCAACATGGAGTGCAGGGCTCTGATTCTAGAAGTTAATGTATTTGTGAACACTCAAAGTGACCAAGGTTTTCTTGATAATAAGCCTTTTTGGTGAGAGCTAAAACTTCTCTAAAGGCTTAGAACATGAAGACTTGCGAATTATGTGTGTGCCACTCTCCTCCCTGTTGATATATTTAGGTAGTGATGTGTGTGAACACTCTAGGACTGTCGGGGCACTTTTTTCCCTCTTTAGGAGGTTTTTTTCCCCCGGCTTGTATATACGCCTATTGCCCTAATGGGCTACTTATCTTTGTACATTCTCTAGTAATACATTCAGTCTTGTGTGTTGTGCTCCAAGCTTCTTCTTCTTCCTTGTGCTGTTCGCGTGCTTCCGCAGACGTCTAACTCCAACAATTGGTATCAGAGCAGGTCGTCGCTTCTTCTAGGGCGCCGTCGACACTCCTCCGTTTGCAGTCTCAGATTCGCACGAAATTTGGTGAGCATACTCAGGGTGTTTCCGAGATCAAAACTGCTTTGCTTTGTGGTGCCAAAATCGCGATCTGAGCTCGTTTCAGCCTCCGAACGCACTATCGCAGCGCTTGTGCAGGCTATTTTGTCCTTTTGTGCCAAAGGTATATACCAGTTTCTGTTCGCCAGTTTAAGCGTCTCGAAGTCTGCTACAGGTCTAGCAGAACTCGTTTGGGCAGTTCCGTTCAACTTTTTTAGATACAGTCAATTTTCTACATCAAGGTATTTTAGTCACCGACCATGGCTGAAAGCAGTGATGTATTCCGTACATTGGCTGTTGAGGATAAGTTGGATGGTACCAACTACCCATTATGGGCTTATATGATGCGACATGTACTGGTTGCAAAAGGATTGTGGAACATTGTGCAGGGTGTTGAAAGACGTCCTGTTACACCTGTAACGACAGGTACTGCAAATACAGGTGTTGGAGCTGATGAAGATGGTGTCGAAGATGATATTCTGCAGATTCCTGTTCGTGCTTCTGTTTTCTGTTGCACCTACTGTAGAGCAGATTCGTTGGGATGGCAGAGATGCCCAGGCACATGCATTGATAGCTTTGTCTGTCAAACGTGCCATTATTCCTCACATTCGCTCTTGCAGAACAGCAAAGGATGCTTGGGATACACTTACCACTTTGTACCAGGCTAGGAATGAGGCTCGTGTTGCTTACCTCCGAAAACAGTTGGAGAATGAGCACATGAATGAAGGTGATTCTATGGACAGTTTTCTTACAAAGATCAAAGACCTGAAGGACCAATTGATTTCTGCTGATGAGGTTATACCAGATAGCTCACTTGTGCAGACCGTTCTGAATGGTCTTCCTGATTCATATCAGAGTTTTGCCTCTACTCTTCGGTTGATGATGAAAGGCAATCCGAATGCCTTGTCATTTGAGGAATTAGTCTCTGTTCTATTGCAGGAAGATCAGTCCAGGCAGAACAGGTCCATTATGCGTGTTGCAGATCAAGCTTTCCTGGCTAGTCAGAAGGGCAAAGGAAAATGGAGCTCTTCTACTAGTAAGCAGAAATCTGCAAATGCTGCACATTCAAAGAACCAAGACAAAGATGAGAAAAAATCAGAAAAGCAGAAATTGTTTTGTAAGTACTGTAAAGGCAATGATCATATCATAAAGAACTGTCCAAAACTGGCTGCTAAAGAGGCAAAGAAGAAAGAGGTTGGAATGGTTGTTGCAGAGGCCTCTACACCAAAAACAGAGTCTACAAATCTTGTGCAGGAAGAAGAATGGGCGTTTACTACTGTCTGCAGTTTTGACCCATCTTCTCCTGATCAGTGCATGTCTGCAGTAGACTCAGATGTTTGGTACTTTGTCAGTGGGGCGACCAAACATATTACCTCGCAGCGCAGTTTCTTCTCTTCACTCGAGCCTACTCCTACAGGGAATACTGTCACATGCGCCAATAACTCCTCTTATCCTGTTATGGGAGTTGGTAAGATCATTCTGACTATTGATGATGGTAGTTCTTTCACTTTGTCAGATGCTTTATTTGTGCCAGGGATCAAAAAGAATCTGTTATCAGTTTCTGCATTAGCCAAGATTGGCTTGGTTGTGAAATTTGTTGATGATAGGTGTACAGTCCATGATCTCTCAAATGGCGATGTGATTATTGCTTCTGGCATTTTATGTCGTGGGCTGTATAAGCTCATAGACTATGAAAGATCTGTGAATGATTCGGCATGTGCAGTTCATGATTCTCAGGCTATGTCAGATGCAAAGCTTTGGCATGCACGCTTTGGCCATCTGAATTTTGCTAGTTTGTTACGCCTGCAGAAATCTGAAATGGTGTCCTCTTTGCCCAAACTTGAGGCACCTGGAAAACATGTTTGTGAAGGCTGTATTTTGGGCAAAATGCAGCGTTCTTCCTTTCCAAAAGATGGTTCAGTTCGGGCTACGCAGAAATTGCAGCTTGTACATAGTGATGTCTGTGGTCCTATGCAGACACCCTCTTTTGGAAATTACCTTTACTTCGTGACTTTCATTGATGATTTTTCCAGGCATGCATGGGTATATCCACTCAAAGCAAAGTCCGAAGTGTTCATGTGCTTCAAACAGTTTTTGGTTTTGGCTGAAAATCTGTCAGCATGTAAAATGGGCACCCTCCGTTCTGATCGAGGGGGGGAATATATGTCTTCAGATTTTAATGCATTTATGGCTGAACGTGGGATAAAACACCAGTGTACAGTGCCGTATAAACCTCAACAGAATGGAGTTGCTAAACGGAAGAACAGGTCTCTCATGGAGATGGCGAGGTGTATGGTCAAGAGTCAGGCTTTACCTCATAGTTTCTGTCTTGAGGCTGTCATGTGTGCAGCATATGTACTGAACAGGTGTCCCACTAAAGCGTTGCAGTCTATCACTCCATATGAGGCTTGGCATGACTGCAAGCCATCTGTTGCTCATCTGCGTGTTTTTGGTTCTTTGGCATATGCATTAGTGCCTGAACAACATCGCAGAAAATTGAATGATAAGGCAGTAAAATGTATTTTTGTTGGGTACAGTTCTGAAAGTAAAGGCTATCGTCTGTATCATCCACAGACTAAACGCATTCTGGTTAGCCGTGATGTTGTCTTTGTGGAAGATGCTATTCAGCCATTGCTTTCATGTACTAAGGAGACATCTGTTAGCTCCAAAGACATGTATGATACTTTGATGCCTCTTTTTACAGGTGTACAGTCTAGTGCTGGTCCTAATGAGGCAACTTCTCAGCCTTTGCAGGTTTCATATGATGATGCAGATCATTCCATTTCTGATGCAGATTTACATGATGCACTTGCTGATGAGAGAGCTGATATTGAGCAAGCAAAAACTATGCCAAAATGGCTGGTGCAGACTTTGCGTGACAGCAAATTAGATGCACCTTTGTCATATCGTACTCGTTCAGGCTCTCATAGTGCCTCCTTTGCATCAGATTGCTATGCTATGGTTGCATCTAGTCTCTGTGATGAGAATGAGCCTGTTTCTTTTGATGAAGCACAAAATTCAGAAAATTGGATGGCTGCTATGCAATGTGAATATGATGCTATAATGAAAAATGGTACATGGTCTTTATGTGACTTGCCTCCTGGCAAGAAGGCCATTGGCACTAAGTGGGTATACAAGCTGAAGCGTAAACCTGATGGTACAGTTGACAGGTATAAGGCTAGGCTTGTTGCAAAGGGTTATGCGCAGGAAAGAGGCATTGATTTTGATGAGACCTTTGCACCTACATGCCGTATGACTATTGTTCGGAGCATTTGTGCACTTGCAGCCCATCATGGTTGGAATGTACATCAGTTGGACATTAAAACAGCATTTCTGAATGGTGACTTGCATGAAGAAGTGTATGTTTTTCAGCCCCGTGGCTTTGTGCAGAAAGGGCATGAAAACCAGGTGTGCAGGTTAAAGAAGGCGTTATATGGTTTAAAGCAAGCACCACGTGCTTGGTATGAGAAGATACATGCCTATCTGATTGCACATGGTTTTGAGAACAGTCCAACTGAAAGCACCTTATATGTTAAGCGTGCTAATGATGTGCTTCTGATCATTGTTGTCTATGTTGATGACATGCTGCTCACTGGTCCTATTGAGACACATATTGCTGATTTTAAGGCTGATTTGCATGCCTCATTTGAGATGTCTGATTTGGGGCATTTGCATCACTATTTGGGCATTCAGTTTATGCACGTTGATGGTGGAATGGCTTTGTGTCAAACGAAATATATTGACACATTATTGCAGCGTTTTGGCCTTGAAGACTGTAAGCCTATTGCCACTCGTATGGAGACAGGTTTACGATTGAGTCTTCATGATGCTGGAGATGCATTTGATGCTGTTCTCTATCAGTAGGCTGTTGGATGCTTGATTTACTTATGCATTACTCGGCCAGATATTCAGTTTGCTGTCTCACAGATGAGCAGGTTTATGCATTGCCCAGGAGTCACGCATTGGAAAGCGGTTAAGCGCATCTTTCGCTACTTGAGTGGTACTCGGCTACTTGGGTTGTTTTATCCCAAGGGGGCATCACTACCGCCAGATTTGCATGCTTTTTCTGACTCAGATTGGGCTGGTTGCTATGACACTCGTGTGTCCACCAGTGGTTTTTGCTTCATGCTTGGTAGCTCATGTATATCTTGGTTGAGCAAGAAGCAGCCTACTGTGGCCACTTCCAGTTGTGAGGCTGAGTATAGGGCAGCTTTCACAGCGACTGTTGAGTGTGTGTGGCTCAGACGCCTTATGGCTGATTTGGGTGTTGGCCAGTCTTTTGCCACCACCATCTTCACTGACAGTCAGAGCGCATTGGCAGTTGCGAGGAACCCTGTGTTCCATGCTCGCACTAAGCACATTGAGGTGCATTATCACTATGTCAGGGAGAGGTTCTCTGCTGGGGAGATCAGCTTGGCATATGTGCCCACGCAGGAGAACATTGCAGACCTTTTCACGAAGGCTCTGCCTAGGGAGAAGTTTGAAGCTTTCCGCAAAGCTTTGGGCTTACTTCCTTTTGTGGAGTGATTTCCACATAGCTTGGCACTTCCTTATACATGAGTGCCAGCTCCTTGTTCACCGCATCACTCCCAGGGGGGATTTGTTGATATATTTAGGTAGTGATGTGTGTGAACACTCTAGGACTGCCGGGGCACTTTTTTCCCTCTTTAGGAGGTTTTTTTCCCCCGGCTTGTATATACGCCTATTGCCCTAATGGGCTACTTATCTTTGTACATTCTCTAGTAATACATTCAGTCTTGTGTGTTGTGCTCCAAGCTTCTTCTTCTTCCTTGTGCTGTTCGCGTGCTTCCGCTGACGTCTAACTCCAACACTCCCATCCAATATATCCTCTTGCATTCAAGATAATAATGATCTAGAAGGACCTAGTGTCGCCATGTGGCCATCATGCAACACTCATCCCCATTACCATTGAATACCTTAGGATATCCCTTGAGCTTGGGACCTTGGCTATGGCTAGCCCTTGTCCCACACACACATGGATGGGTCTTTGTAGACCAATGTCTGACACTCTCTCCCCCTTCTAAAGATCATTGTCCTCAATGATCAATGAGGGAAAGTTATTGTAAACTAGAGCTTCTAATTTCCAAGTAGATTATGTAAGCAATAATCCTCTCCAGGCTACTAGATACTCCTAGATGGCATGGTTTCTCAATCGCATTTGTCTACAATCTAGTATCCCATCTCAAGAATGATATGTGCTATCATTTTCCTACAAAGAAATAGTACCCTCTATTAGATTATCCTCCCTAGAAATATACTTTCTAAGTTTACTGAAATGAAACACTAGATGGACTCTGCAATCTTGAAGAAGCTCTAATTGGTATGCAACATCACTAAGTTTCTTAACTATCTTCCAAGGTCCACAAAACCTTGGCGAAAGCTTAGTACACTTCCCTATGGATAGTGAAGTAGATCTAGTTGGAGCTTGAAAAAAAATTGTATCTCCTTCCTCAAAGACTCTAAGACATCTCTTCTGTTCACCATATTCTTTTGCCCTATCAGCTGCATGATGCATCTTGGCTTTAGTTATTTCTAAATAACCTTGGAGGTTTGCTAAGAACTCTGAAGCACTAGTAGTGGCAAACAAAAGCCCACGTATATGTTTGGAACAAAAGGAGAAAACTACCTACACAATGTCTTTTATAGTGCATTCGAATGCCAAAACAAGATCAAATCAAAATTTTGATGCCAAAAAGTGAATCAATTTTGAACTCCTAATCAGGTCGAGCATGCTCACCAAGTTTCGTGCAATTCTGAGACTGTGACTAGAGGGTTGTTGACAATGCGCTAGATGAATCGATGATGTGATCTAATAGCAATTGTTAGAGTTTGAGGTCTATGGACGCGCACAAAAAACACAAGGAAAAAGAAGAAGAAGCTTGGAACACAACACAATATTGAATGTTTTACCAAGTGAATGTACAAAGATAAGTGACCCATTAGGGAATATATACAAGTCGGGGAAAAAACATCCTAAAGAGGCAAAAAAGTGCCTCGAAAGTCATAATTTTTTTCATGAACATCAATACCAAAATATATCGATATTATGTTGAGGTTGCCTTTGAATTGTTTCAATTGGCTTGCATCCATAGACTTTTTCATAATGTGTGCCATCTGCTCATTGATGTTGATGTATTTGATCTCCATGTCTTTGGATAACACCTTCTCTTTGATGAAATGATAATAATATGCTTACTTCTTTTATGGAACACTAAATACTTTCTAGATAAATTCTTGAAATATTGTCCCGAATAGTGTGAACTTTTTGACTTCTACATCCTAGTCATTGAATAACTTCTTGAGCCTCATTCAGGTCTCGCATGTAGCAAGGGATAAGGCTCTTTACTCAACTTCGGTAGAACATAGAGTAACTATGGGTTGCTTCATGGACATCCATGAGATGACTTTTGGTCCTAGCATGAAGACAAATCCAAATGTACTCCTATCCTCCTTTGAGCTAGCGAGTAGCATAATTCAATACTTTAGTTTCTATTCTTCAAAAGGGTAGAATAGCCATTGGTTCACTATGTGCTTGATTTATCTAAGATTCCTAACCGCATTCAAATTAACATCACTTGGGGCATTCAAGAATTGAGACAATACCCCTACAACATAAACCAAATCAGTTCTTGTGATCGCTGCATATTTTTAAGCTCCCAACTATGCTTCTATATGATGTAATATCTTCAAATTGTTATACTTCATATATGCATAAATTTATATTTAGCTCTATAGGTGTGTGAGTGGCTTATATCCACTCATACCATACTTACACAACACATCTAGGAATTAATTCCTTTGTGCCAAGTACACACCATTTGCTACTTAGATAACTTCAATCCCTATAAAGTATGTAAGTGTTCAAAGGTCAAATATTTTGAATTCCTATATGATCTTTACAAACTTCATACTTGCATCATCACTTCTAGTTATGATCAGGTCATCTACATATGTACATATGTAGACAGGTAGGTTTTCATCTTTGTTGAAGTATAGAGAAGGATGTATATCACTTGGTTGATATCCACACCTGCATAAGTACTTCATAAGCCTTTGGTACCAAGCATATGGTCTTTTTTGAGAGCATACAAATCTTAAATAAGGTTGGATCCTCTCCAAACAAGGTGTTATGTGCATGTAAGGCCACGTTAGATTCACACACATACACACACACATACACACACACATAGAGATTTACGTGAAGATGATGAATAAATAATATAAAAGATAGTGAGAAAATGATTTATCAATAGACTCCATGAATTCCAAGGGGTATATCTTGCATTAGTCCAAAAGATTATATTTATACAACTTAATTGGCTCCACATTTCTCCTCTTGCACCCATCTCTAAGAGAGTCACAACCTTTCCCAATGAAGTTATTTGATGGCGATGCACCACAATGCGCTCTCCTTCTTGAGAGCTGCTCGACAATATCCTTAGAGTAGAAAATTGAGCTCTAGGGCCGCACACGGTACTCTGCACAGAGGCTGCAGAATATGCAGGAAAAAACACAGTACAGAGAAGAGCACGAAGACAGACTTCTTAGGTCTTACAAATGTGGTCGAACTTATAGCCTGTGGCTGACTAGGCCACTATATGTTTTATTAAAGAAAGTATATAAAGAAGTGTCCGGTGGCCATTTGGCCTTTCACATGGACACTAACAGTAACAATCTCCCACTAAAGGCCAATATGGCTAAAGTAACTATGGGAGAAAAATAAAGAATGATAAAGAATGATAAAGAATGATAAAGAATAGCTGAGTGTAAGTATACAAACAATACCTCCCACCTGATGGGCATGTTACACAGTATATAAGTGACTGTGTAAGATCATGAATCAAGTAACCCCCATCAAGTGACAGTAGTGTTGAAAGCTATCATGTGGTAGAGCTTTAGTCAAAGCATCTACAACATTAACTTAAGTGTGAACCTTCTCAAGAATAATGTGCTCAGTGGCTAAGTAGTCTCTAATGAAGTGATACCTCACCTCAATGTGCTTGGTCTTTGCATGATAGACCAGATTCTTAGCCAAAGCAATGCCACTCTAACTGTCACTGAGCAAACGAGGTACATGTTGAGGTAAACCCATATCAAAGGCAAGACGAGAAAGCCACAATGCTTCCTTACATGCCTCACTTGCTGCAACATACTCTACTTCTATGATGGAAATAGTTGTACATTCTCGAAGATGACATCTCCAAGAGATAGCACCTCTAGCAAAATGAAAAATGTGCCCTGATGTAGACTTACGATTGTCTACACAACCAGCATAGTCAAAATCCGTGTAACCAATAATGGATGCTTTCCCTCTACCTAAGCATAGAAACTTGTCCCTAGTGCCACTCAGATATCTCAAAATCATCTTGACCGCTTCCCAATGTTTCTTGCTAGGATTAGACATATATATATATATATATATATATATATATATATATATATATATGCTCACAACTCCCACTGCAAATGCAATGTTTGGTCTCGTAGCTACCATAGCATACATGAGACTACCAACAACAAACTGATAAGGAATTTTGGTCATGAATTCCTTTTCCTCATGTGATTTGGGTCGGTCATCCTTGCTCAATTTCACATATGTGGGTAAAGGTGTATTCAATGCATTCCCACCCTGCATATTGAACTTTTGAAGTACTTTGGGTATGTGCTTACTTTGAGACAAGTATATGCATCTTTTACTCCTATCAAGAGTAATGCGCATGCCAAGAATATGTCTAGCATCCCCCAAATCCTTCATATCAAATGTCTGACTCAACTTCTTTTTTAGAATTCACAAGTCATAAGAGGACTTCCCAGCAATCAACATATCATCGACATAAAGTATCAAGCATATCAAGCTACCATCTGAGCATCTCTTTGTGTATAGACAATGATCCTCATTGCTTCTAGAATAGCCTTGAGACTTCATAAAAGCATCAAAATTTTGGTACCATTGTCTAGGGGACTATTTAAGTCCATACAAGCTCTTCTTGAGCTTACAAACTAGACTTTCTTTGCCAAGAACTACATAACCCTCTGGTTGTTCCATATAGATCTCATTTGTAAGATCTCCATGCAAGAAAGCAATTTTCACATCCATTTGGACTAGCTCTAAGTCCTCCATTGCAACAAATCCAAGCAACATGCATGATATAGATGATGAATCTCCAAACGATAAGTTATAATTGAATTTAGAACACCTCTATATCAAGTATAACTTATAAACTTCTTCAAATTTGGAAAACTCCTGCCAATTTATAAACTATCAACATTTCTGTGAACTATGACTATACTCAGAAAATTCTGCTTCACAAAATGCATTCATTGACTTATGAAATGATTAAATTTTCATATAAAACTTTGATACAATACCCTTCTAATGCTTTTGCAACTACTCCAAACTTCAGATTTACTTCAATGAGTAAACCTATGTCTGAAACATGATTTCTCTGCAAGTGACTTTTACATATGTAACTTTAAATGCATAGTTCTCACAAAGCAGACCCCAATTGATCAAATGCTTTTAGATATAAGTTGCTTACCTTCCAACTTAAATTTTGAATGCTTAGTTGTGCAAAATGTTACATGGTAGATTGAGATCTGATCAATTCTTTGATCATCGAGATTGCGTCTGTTTCAATAGTCTCTCAACACCTGTTTACATATGAATGTTCCTACAGAAAATTCTCTCAGCTTGATTACAATTGAACTCTCAAAACTTGACCATAGATGCATTAACTGTGGACTTAGACACACATAAAAGGATTTCACAAATGATTGAGCACAAAAGAAGAGAGATTCTTCAAAACTTCTCTATTCTGAATAGAAAGTACATCTCATGAATATTAATCACTCAACTCATAATTTTCTCTTCTACATCTTATCTATCTATCATCTCTCATATATATATCACGACTATATATAAGTGTATACATACATATGAGCATGTATTCGTCATTACATCAAAATATGTTTGAAGTATTTACAAAACTATTGCACATGTGTATGTAGAACATCTCTTCCTAAACTTCCACTTCACTCCATGCTTTAGGCTTTGATCTTTACTTTAATTCTTCATTTCTAAACTTCATGTAATCATCGATTGTTGATTTTCATGCTCCAATAGCTCCCCCTCAATCATCAATTGTGATTACCTGCATCCTTTTTATCCCTGCGATATCTTTAAACCTCTGTGTTGAAGCTCAAGGTCAAGGACAAAGCATGGAAGCACTTCAAGGAAGTGGACACACAAGAAGAAGGAGCAAGTAGGGAGCTCCAAGAAGCACCTATCAGATTTTCAAAAGAAATCCCTAAAAAAAATAGTGATTTTTATCACTAAAAACCATTGTAAATACCATTTTCCATTTTTCTAACTCCATTTTGTTCAAATCTAGGAGTCCTTGAGGTTGAGGACTATTAGAAGTATCATCCTGCCAATTTTCATAATTTTTAGACTCCATTTGAGCCCCCAAATAAGCCCTTGAACCTATTTTTTAACTAGGCCAGACACTAGGTCTGGACAGGGCCAAAACCACTCAAAAAACTATAAAAAGGGCTGGAGAGCTCATTTTTGAGGTTAACTTGTTGTAGATTTCAGCTTTGTAAGAGAGTTCTTTTGGTAATCGAAGATCTTCCATTGTTCCACTCTTTGCTCTTACCTTGTGTGCATGTGTGTGTATGTGTGTGCATGCTTGTGTGCTTTCACTCACGCACTTGTGCCATCACTTACTCACGGTCTTCATACCGGTCCTCACGTCTTCGTGGATTGACATTTATGAGGTGAAGCTCCTCACGTTGGTACTTGCCATTGTGCTAGAGTGACACCAAATTTGGCGTTGTTGCCGGGGAGAGAGCTTGGAGGACGAGCGTGTGACGGTAAGACGTAGAATAGCGATGTTGGAAGGTAAAAAAATCACCATTTTCAGTTCAATTTTTGAGTTTTTTTTCTCCTTCATCTTCATCATCATCACCATCTCCACCCACCTTCATCTTCTCAATTTTTCCTATTTTTTAGAGTACATTCACCTCGCTTTTTACTTGTGGTTGTGAGAAAGAGCCTTAGAGAGGGTGCAGAACTGAACGCTAAAAAAATAGTACCAAAATAGTTGAAAATCAGAGTGATCTATCCCAGATGTGACATGACCTGCACCAAGTATCGTGAGTGCAATATCGCGGGTTTGAAGGGAGATTTGGCATCTGCAGACACACAGGAGTGACAAGGAGGACACAAGGTACTCATATTTGCAAAAAAATTTTAATTTGGACTCCAAAAAATCCAAGTATTGTGTTCTCCCGCGGTTGAGTATCGCGATATCTGGATATCGTGAACTCCTGTGGTCGAGTATCGTGATACTTAGGCTTGTGAGATATCGAGTATCGTTGAGGAAGTTCTCGCGATACTTGTCACATATCGTATATCGTGAAAGTTTCTTCCGTGATACCTGTGAGATATCGTGTATCACTGAGTATTTATCGCGATACTTGGGTCATATCTAGTATCATGGAGCTCTGAAAGCGATACTTGGCGAGTATCAAATATCGTGGGATTTTTCTTGGTGGAATATCAAGTATCGTCAAAAGTTTTCTGCGACATTTGTTGAATATCATGTATCATTGAACTTTTCATGATACTTCACAGATATCGGGTATCGTTGAATTGGCTCTGGTGATACTTGTGCAATATCGTGTATCGTGAGTTTGTTCCCTGCAATATCTGTTGAGCATGAGTATCGTGGGACTTTCTCTCGATATTTGTCGGGTGTCGGGTATCGCAGATTTCTCTAGCGATATTTGTCACATATCGGATATCGTGACTTTTCATTGTGTCAAGTACCGTGTATCGTCTGCTTCCAAGTATCGCCAATACTTACTAAGTGTCGTGTATCGCCTGTTTTGAAGCAATCCCACAGAGGCCCTGTTTTCCTGTTTTAAACTCCAGAACCCTGAACTGGCATAACTTTCTCATACGAAATCCGTTTGCAGTGATTTTGGGTTCATTGGAAAGCTCGTGGGGAGTACAACAAAAACTTCCACTAGTTACAATAAAATTAATACGCGGATTATTAGATATAGTATTTTGAAGTTGACCCTCAGGTGGACTAGGAAACCAAGGAGTTCCAAAGGATTTTGAGCAATACAAGGGGAAATTTTGGGCTTGTAGACAAAGCTTATGAACCTGAGATCTGGCAGACACTTAGGCAAGGATAGGCAAAGCATTAGATCATCTGAGGCTATTGTCAACCATACAGCTAAGTCTTGGGCTCAACAACTAAGTGATTATCCCTACGTGCTAAGTTCCGACACAAGTGACTCAGAAATGTCTTCAATATGGAAAGACCCTCGCATAGCTCAGGTACTTCCTATTTACAGACACCAGAAGGTCCCTATAAGACACAGTTGGAATATATCAGGACCAACCAATTAGGTGCTCGCATTTATGAGGATGGCCTGAGGCGATCAGTGGTCCAACTCAAAAATCCAGATCAACCCTTTGGACTGGAACACCCAGTGGTCAAGTTCGAACAGGGTTCATACATTGATAAGGAAGGAACCATGTATGTGGTAACCAACCTCCCAGATAGGAAAGATGAGTTTGGAAATGTTATTCCTGAGAATGAGATAGGAGACCTAAAGCAAGGGGACCTAGGAGGAGAACCCAAGACTCCTAGAGGTAAGTTAGTTTTGACTAGAGTAATCACTCAAGATTGGATTCCTCAAGACAACAAAAGCATAGAATTGTTCTTGAATAGAGAAATGGAGGAAGCCTTTTGGAGATTCAAGCCAGATCAACCAAGCCCAATAGTTACCATATATGAGTTCAAGGATCCAGAGACACCAGGAAAAGTTGTCTACCTCGATCACACATCGGAGGAACTGTTCTTGGTAACAGAGCAGGATAGGCATGCATACACTTGGTAGGGTGAATCAATTTTCCCTCCACTAAGATCCAATGTTTCCCATGGCTTGCAAGGAGCAGGATCATCCAAAGCTCATCAAACCCAGAGGGAAAGAACTAGAGAGAGACAGGAGGTAAGCTTTGCAAACACTGTGGACAGAGATAGATCAAGATATGGAACTGAAAGACCTGAAAGGGAGAGACATAGAGTTCATAAGCAGCAAAGAGATGATCATGATTTCCCATTGCCTAGACCACGAGAGCACTCAAGAACCCTTAGACCCTCTCAAGTGGTTAAGACAATGAAGAACTATTTTGATGGGTCAGGAGATCCTTATGATCATGTGGCGGAGTTCAAACAAGTGTTAAGAGCCGAACAGGTCGAGGACTTGTTCACTCAATTCAAGGCATTTAGTTCGACTCTTAAAGGTATTGCCTTAGCTTGGTTTCAACCCCTGAATAGTCGCAACTATCGAGACATAGGCCAACTTCTAGAAGCATTCATTGTCGAATTTTCCAAGAGTGGTATCAAGCATAACACATCATCCCTGATCCAGAGCTTCAAGCAGACACCCCAAGAAACAGTGCGACTTGCAGGAAGACGGTTCAGATAGTACTTAGAAAGATGCCCTGTGCTAGAATTACCCACAGCAGCCAAACAAGTGGCCTTGTTTTTAGATGGATTACTAAGCACAAAGTTAAGGTCATGTGTTCTTTAAAGAGCCCAGATCCATAGAAGAGTGTGTGCGGATGTTCATAGACATAGAAGACAACTTGGGTGAGGAGTTAGAATTGTCCAAACTCTATAAGGATTCTGACAGCTCTACTAGTCATACCTCAAGAACCTCCAGTAAGATAGATGAGATAGCTGAGCAGGTGGCCAAGAAGCTAGGAGTTCAAAATAGACAAACACCAAGGGTCACCCCATTGAAGCGATGCTATACATGCGGAGTAACTTGTATCTGAAGTAAACCCATAATACAAACCTTCTTTAAGTGTGTCCTTGATATATCTTAGCACCCGTTCACCTGCAATCCAATGTTCCTTTCTAGGACAATGCATGAATTGAGATAGAACTCCAACTGCATAAGACAAATCAGGCCTTGTTAATGTAGCATAAACCAAGCTACCCACCAAACTCTAATAATTATTAATGTCTTTGAATTCTTCTTCTCTATATCTACTAAATTTTTTATTCACATCCATTGTAGTTGGTGTTATCCTGCAATCTTCCATTTTAAACTTGATTAGAAAATTCTTCAAATACCTTTCTTGAGTTACATATACTCCATGTTGAGTATATGAAATCTCCATTCCCAAGAAATATGACAAACTTCACAAGTCACTGATCTTGAATTTTTTCTCCATATGCTTCTTAAGTATTTGTATGCCTTTGTCATATGTACCTGTAAGTATTATGTCATCAACATAAATACAAACATAGATAAACCCATCTTCACTTGCTTTGACTAGCAAGTGACTATTTTCCATGCTCTTTGGGCCTGCTTCATGCCATACAAAGCTCTCTTGATCTTACACACATGATCCGGATAAAACTGATCTTTAAAACCATCTGTTTGTTCCATGTAAACTTCATCAGAAATATAACCATTTAAAATGCATTCTTCACATCTAATTGAGACAATTTCCAACCTTTGCATGCAGTAATGGCTATGAGAGTTCTTATGGCTGTCATCTTTGCAACAAGACTATAGGTTTCATCATAGTCCACACCATATGTCTGTGCATACCCTTTTACAACAAGTCTAGCTTTGTACCTAGACACACTTCCATCTGCATACCTTTTTGTTTTGTAAACCCATTTGCATCCTATCACTTTCTGATTAATTGGTTTTGGCACTAAGTCCCAAGTTTCATTCTCAATGAGTGCATCATATTCTTCCTTCATAGCTTTCTCCCAGTTCCCCTTTCCTCTTGCCTCATCATATGTAGAAGGATCTTCATCTGTCTTTATCGTGTAAGCATTATCTTTAGTAGTCAAGAATGAAGTATCATAACTATACCTTATGGGTTGCCTTTTGTTCCTTGATGATCTTCTGATTTCTCCACTCCTTGAAATTTCTGGTTCATCATATTTTGGATCAAACCTTGGCATTTCTTCACCATCATTTTCAGCTTCAACATTCTCTTCTTTGTCAGATATTTGAACCTTTGATTTACCCTTGTTTTGACTCAATACTTCTTCAAGACCTGCATAAGCACTATTTGTACCTATATACCAAGTACCTTGCTCATCAAATGTAACATCCTTTGACACAAGAAATTTCTTTCTGGATGGACTCCACAACATGTATCCCATTTGCTTATCATCATAACCAATGAGCACATATTTTTCAGCCGTTGGTTCCAATGTATGCCTTAATTGAGAAGGAACATAAGCATAGGCTAAACAACCAAATACTTTGCAATGATCTAATGTAGGTCTCTTACCCCACCAAGCTTCATATGGTGTCATACCCTGCAAAGCTTTACATGGTGGCCTATTAACCAAGTATGTAGCCGTATTTACAGCCTTAGCCCATAAACAATTAGGGCAATTCTTCTCTTTCATCATTGACCTTGCAAACTCAACAAGAGTTCTATTTCTCGTTTTTGCTACACCATTTTGTTGAGAGAGTACCTGCAAGTAACTTCTCTCTTTATACCTCCATTCCACAAATAATCACTGGATTCATTTGAGAAATAATCTCCCCCTCCATCTAACCTCAATCTCTTCAAAATTTTTCCTATAACTCTTTCTGCATATACATGATAGTGTTTAAATGTGCCAAATACTTTGATCACATAAATAGTGATCCACCTAGTAGCATTGTGAACACAAATGTCATAATATTTCAAACTATTTATGCTAAAGTCCTTTGAAGGACCCCACACATCTGTATGCACCAATTCAAGTCTATTTGAATACATGAAACCTTGTTTGTTATATGATTGCTTATGAGCCTTACCTAATTGACATGCTTCACATATGTATGTCATGTGTTGACCTGCAACATTAGGTAATCCAAGTATTGAACCATTGTTAATCATCCCTTTAATACCTCTTTCATTGAAGTGTCCAAGCCTTTTATGCCAAAGATCTAACTCAGATATCTTTTGTTCTCCATATGTGAACAAGGCATGTCCAACATTACCTTGCACTTTCAATGTGAAAATTCTTCCTTCTTTCTTTCCTGTAACAATGTGCTTATACCCTTGACTAGGGTCTTCAACATAAAATTCATCATTAGTAAACCTTACCTCATATCCCTTTTCCACAATTTGTTCTACATTAATCAAATTCGTTGGAATTGTAGGAACATACAAAACCTTACTCAAAAGAGTACTTCCATCCTTGGCTTTTACAGATCCAATAGACTTTACCTTGTGCTTTGCATTGTCACTTGTTTGAACTGTATGATTAACCACATTATTTTTCGAATCAAACATTAAAGCAATGTTACCACTCAGATGATTGTTGCATCCTGAATCAATGTAAAACACTCTTTGGTCTTCACTTGGAACTTCACATGTTGCATTCATGATTAGGGTTGAATCCTCCTTCTGATCTGATGCATAATTGTAGTAGGTATTGTTTTAGGAACGACCTTGAAAGTTTCTTCCACCATTTCTTCCAAAGAAGCCTCTAATACCTCTACCTCTGAAACTTCCTCTTTGATTTCTTCCACCTCTACCTCTTTGATTATAACTCTGATTAAAGTTGTTAAAACTTTGATTGTTATGCCAACATTCATGAGAAAGATGATTAGTCTTCCCACATATCCAACAAGCTTTGGCATTATCCTACTTCTACCATTTCCTCTTCCTCTTAGAAAGTTTGCTTGGCTTAGAGTAGCTTCATCTCCAACTGATTGTTGCTTTCCTTTGCTACTTTTCTTCTTATCCTTGGAATACATTGCTTGACCCACACTCTTATCAACATCTCCTTTGATATCATGCTCAAAAGTTAACATATGTCCTAACAATTGATTCAAATCAGGAGTGAAATGATCTAATGAAAGTTTTGTTGACAATATGAAAGGCTTCCACTTCTCATCTCCTCTTAAACCTGTGAGAATTTGTCTTACCAATTTCTCTTCTTCAATATCTTCATCAACTGCACCTAAAGAATCAGCAATGTCTTTCATCTTTGTCACATAATCAGATATTGACTGTGAGGCTTTCTTCTTGAATGTAGTGAACTCAGCCCATAGTGATGTCTTTCTTGATTTTGTTGTATTCTGAAAATGCTCCTCCAAAGCACTGCATATATCACTTGCACTTTCAAGTCCTCTAATATGAGGAAGCAAATAATCATTTACTACCATATAAATGATGCTCCTTGTTTGAGCATCCTTCTTCATCCAAACTTTCAAGTATGCAAGTTCCTCCCTAGTAGGAACACTAGGATCTTTGAATTTTGGCTTCTCTTCTTCTCCTGTAATGTATCCCATCAGATCTTTGCTCATAAGATGAGCTTCCATCCTCATGGACCAAGCTGGATAGTTCTCTCTCTCCAACTTCTCAATTTGAAGACTATCTCCCATTCTTTCTTCACATGTACTAACAAATTTTCAACCTTACAAGTAATGGATGTACCTTTTCTTTGAAATTTAATCCTTCTAATCCTTTTGATTGCTCTGGTGTGTCTCCATTTATATTTTCCTTCACACTTTGTCCTTTGAATCTTCAAATGTTAAATTTTGTATGTCTACAATAGTCGGGGCCCTCCTTTCCTTCAACTCTGATCAAATCTGCTCTGATACCACTGATGGAGATGATTAATCTCCAAAAGATAAGCTCTATATGAATTTACAACACCTCTATATCAAGTGTAGCTTATAAATTTCTTCAAATTTAGAAAACTCTTGCCAATTTATGAACTATCAACATTTCTGTGAACTACTCTACTCAGAAAAGTCTGCTTTACAAAATGCATTCATTGACTTATGAAATTATTAAAGTTTCTTATAAAACTTTGACACGTCATTACATCAAAATATTTTTGAAGTATTTACAAAACTATTGCACATGTGTATGTAGAACATCTCTTCCTGAACTTCCACTTCACTTCATGCTTTAGGCTTTAATCTTTACTTTAAGTCTTCATTTCTAAACTTCATGTAATGATCAGTTCTTGATTGTCTTGCTCCAACAATGCATAGGGTAGTCATCTTGACCACGGGAGAGAAGATTTCCTCAAAATAAACACCATGTTGTTGCTTAAAACCCTTTGCAACAAGTCATGCTTTATACTTTGGAGAAGCACTATCTGATGTGAATTTCAGCATATATAACCATTTACATGATAAAGCTTTCCTGCCCTTTGGCAAAGGTACTAAATCCCAAGTACGAAAAAGGCGGTGACCAAGGCATAGACCTTGGCATACCTTGTCATCCGAGTCACCGAAGTCACTGTTGGCACCATTGGCTGCGCGCGAGGGAGGACCTCAATGATCAAGGAAGATAGAGGTTCCCAGTACTTCCTGGGAGGTCACCCATCCCACTATTGTTCCCCCCGAAGCTCACTTAACCGTGGCTATCTCTTGCCACTAAGCTACACTCTTGTGGTGTTTGAAGAAGGGGAAAGACTAAGGTTAACATTACCTTGAACCTGTTTTGGTCCCTCAAAGCTTCATTCTTTGCTTTCAAAGCCTATTTTTGAAGCACTTTTGGGGTGTTTTTGGAGCCATTTTGGAGTACTTTCGCACATAGTTCTCTTAAGGTCCAAGAAGATCAAGGAGATTGTTCTTTGTACTTCTCCAACAATAAATATTAACCATTGGGGCTGTGTTTTCAGCCACACTCGTAAAATTATAGGTTTCTCTAAAGGTTTTTAGTGGTGGGAGCGGCAACTGCAAATTTAGGCAAGTTTTTTGAGCCTAAAACATCAGAGTTGACAGACACTTGCAGGTGTTGTTGGCTAGTTTTTGGGCTGTGTATTCAATTTTTTAGTGTCATTTTATTGCATATACTGAGCACATACACACCATGTATGCTTTTGTGGATACCACTTATGTACATCCATGTGGACATTGATATAGCGGTTATGTTTTTTCATAAAGCCTTTTACATTTGATAAAGAGGGTTGTTGTTGCTCTAGCATAATGGTAAGTACCACGTTAAGAAGCTTCACCTCCTTAATTGTCAATCCGCGGAAGAGATAGGAGTGATATGAAGATCGTGAATGTGAGATGAAGTGAGAGTGAAGGTGAGAAGCACCAAGATGCACACACACATACACACACACAATGAAGAGACAAGCAAGACACAATGGAAGGTGAGAAATCCACTCTATTACTCAAGAACACTCTTACAAGCTCCAAATAACTCTAATTTTTTCTCTATTCAAACAAGCTCTCCCCAAAAATGAGCTCTCTAGCTCTTTTTATAGTTTTTAGACTAGTTTTGACCGGTTTCACATCTAGTGAGTGTTTACATGAGGTGCCTTGACGCGTCGAAAGACTTTAAAAACCATTTGCATCATGTCAAAGATTTTGACAGTCATGTGCGCCGCTATATCGTCCATAGGCTTTAGTCGAGGGAGCCAGTGGCGAATTGTAGCCATCATGTAGCCTATAGTTGGTAACTCGATCGGTGGCTTAAAATAGGGGTAATTCAACCAATCCTGGCACTGCTTATTGTTTTGTACCTTAATAGCAAAGGCTGTCCGGGAGCGGCGTCGTGGTACTGGTCCCCAACATGGGTTGTATTTTAAATGCAAAGGTGCCTTTACCCATGTACTCATCATTTCTGGATACTTCTGTAGTAAATCTTTGCGCCACTCTGGTTGATAGATCTCTCCTTGCTGCGCATCGAGTGGTAGATCGTCCTCCTCGAATTGAGTCACGTGTGATGGTTTCTTACTTGTTTCTTTCTCAATGGCTAACTGGTATTCGGCCATTAACATAAAATATGGTTTATACTGTATCTCATGCCCAGATATGTATCGTCGCGGGGCCAAATGAGCAAAGAATGGAGACTGTAAAATTCTTTCTTCTATCATTGCCATGGCATGTAATTGTGCCTCTACTCTAGCTGAGTGTGTGGTCCCAAGTTCCTCAATTGTCTCCATCCACGCGGGGGTCGGGAGTTCGTAAGTCATCCGGCCTTCGGCCGTGACGCGTCCGCCTGGGATGGGTTGTGGCTCGTACGCCTCTTCAAACATTTCCTCCACCGGGATAGTGACAGTTTCTTCCTCAGCTGGTAGTTCGGGTGGGGAATCTGGCCTTGGTGGTGCTTCATATACTACGATCCTTGATTCAAGGTTTGATACCTAGGCCCGTAATGCGTTGAGTTCCTCTAAGATGTCAGGAGAGGGGTCCACAGGTGTTGGTATGTCTTGGTCTGCCGGTGCTCGTAACTGGAGTAGTTTATGATCATCTTTGAGTTTCTGTAACTCCTCGTTCATGCGATCATATTCATCTAACAGTCTTACATGATCCTCTAGCAGCATCTTCATTGATTCTGAGGGAATGGCTTTGAACCGACTAGGACTCAAAGGTTGGTCTGGGTGGTCGAGAGCTGCTTCTAAGTTTTCTCGGTTCTGATCTTGTAGGCGCTGGTTTTCTTCCTTTGCTGCTGCTAGGTGTCTTCGTAGTAAGCCCATATTTCTCGTTAATGTTGCGTTGCGAATTGTCTGGGCCCTAAGCAAGTTGTCAAGATCAGCAGTGGCTTCCTTGGTCTTTGCTTCGCTTTCTAGTTCTAATTTATGATATGCCTCTCGTAATTCTTGGTATCGGCTGTTCAGTGAGGCATTCTCAATAGACAATAAATTAAGTTGCGACTGTAAGTCATTGGTTGTCCTGTGCAGCTGCTGATAATTATCGCCAAGAGATGTGAACTCATCTCTTACTTGCGTCATACACATGAACATCTGTCGAAATGCATTATCTACAGTGGGTGATAGTATTAGTGGGGTGCTAAATGAAGATCCAGTGGGTGTAGATGCAAAGGGAACGGGGAATGGGGGTGGGAAAGTGGATGCGGTGGTGATTGTGGAAAATTGTGATGTGCCTAAAAATGTTTGTGCCGTGAGTGCAGTGAGTGGTGGTGCTGGGCGGTGAGATGTCCATGTCATTGGACGTGTCCAGTGCGGTGACTGTGAATAAGGGTGTGATTGTGGGTGCTTGTGATGGTGTAAATACTGGATTTACAAAGGTTGAGGAGTAATTTATAGGGGGACTGGCTGGTGCAACTGGGTGGAAAGGGGAAAGAGGGGTTACCGTGGGTCGGGGAGGTGAGACTGGGGAGAAGGTTAATGCCGGTGGGAATGGGAAAAGGGGTCTTGGAGGTGTGGGGAAGGATGAAAAAGATGGATGGAGAATGGGTTGGAGAGCTCAGGGGTTATAGCTGAAATATCCTCCCACTTAGTTACGTCACCACGTTTCATCGGCTCTAGAACTAGCTGTTCTCGCTCCATCGGAGTATGCGTTCCATGTATTTTGAGAGCTGCGCGAATTAAATCTTTAGACAAATAAAACCTTCTGAATGGAGGGTCATTTACCAAGGATGGTAACATGAATGTTCCGGGTAGATCCTTGTTCTCTGAAGCCGTCAAGGTGGTTACTAAGTAAAAGCATCTATAAAAATCGGGTTTAGGCAGAGGGTCACTAAAATATTCTATAAATCCCGCTCGTGCCCAAACATGCGTTAAATCTTGTGTATTCTGCAGTCCTTCAAATTCTCTTGAAAAGAATTGGTACTTGGCCCATGTGCGAGAATCAAATGCCAAATTGGCCTCAAATATGAAATCAGCATCTGCTAATGGTCCTGCTAGGCCTTGAAACCAATGAGAGTTACGATGAATCTTCTTAGTATATCCTCTAGGAGGATCGTCGATTGGCATGGGTCTTGGAAAACCTTGAAACTCTGGTGGTTGAGCCGTCGGATGGGACTCCGCGAGTAATTCTCCAATATTGGCCATTGGTGCACTGGGGCCAACTTCTGATGGTCCTTCTTCGGTTTGCATGATGACAGACGAGATAATGGAAAAGATCTGCTACAAAAGATTAACACATTAGCATGGAAATTAATTATGATCCCATTAAAGTAAGACCGCAATCCCTTTCCATAACCGATGTGTAACCCGTGTAGCCAGGTTTTGTGAAGTGATTGATGCTATGATTTTTTGCAAAACTAATGTAGGTCTCTAGACACCTATGTGGTCAGATTATGCATACATTTCTCGATGAGCTTTTATTATGCATGATGTGGGGTGTTGGTGTATGAATTCATACAAGGTTTGGTTGAGGGTGAATTATTACAAGGGTGGAGTTTAAACGGGGTGGGAGAATTGTTAGATAAGGGGGTACAAGAAGACGTCTGGATACGTGTCGCTATCCATTTCCTAAGGGTTTTTGAGTGGGTGGTGTGTTTCTGCTGAGGGACAAAAGATGGTATCGTATGTGGTGTTATTGAAGGATGAAGAGATTTCGGTGGGGTGTATAATACATGGCTTGGGTGTTGAACTATAATACATGGTTTGGGTACCCAAATTTGCGTGGGTGTGGGTCGATTGAGAAGTCGTTCTTGTTTCTGAAGATCAACTTGGCCCACGAGGCCTCCCCGTTGCACCAAGCCTTAATCATCCATTTGGCCGCCAGTTTGTTAGCCATGCATCCAATGTCCAGGATACCAAGTCCCCCGCTATCTCTATGGCTGGTGGAGATGGACCATTTGATTTTAGGCACCCCCCTCCTATTGTGGTCGCCCGTCCAAAGGAAGTTTCTACAAATACTATCTAGTTTGGACAGATCTTGCTCTTTCGGTCTCCAACAAGAAAGGAAATAAATGGTAGATGAAAGGAGGAACGTGTTGATAACCATAGCACGACTAGCAAGATTGAATTGCATACCTCTCCAATAGTTAAGCTTGTTTTCAATTTTGGCAAGCACCCAGTTCCACCGCTGTTCCATAGAGACGCCAAACCCCAAGGGGATCCCAAGAAGCCGAAAAATTTGGCCCTGCGGAATGATTTGACAGCCATGATCAATGAGAAGGTTGGGTTGTGACCCAACAATAGCTCTAAAGGCGGTCTTAGAGTGGTTGATTGTGGATCCAGAGGCTTCACAAAAAGTAGCCAGACACCTCCAGAACGTCTCCAGGCTGGTACTATCATTGTGAACAAACGTGTTCATATCATCGGCAAAAAGTCTCATGGTGATCTGGCTATGGTCATGAGGCAAACGGAGGCCTTTGATATTACCAGATTCCACCTGATGCTCCACCAGCCTACTAAGCCCTTCCGTGGCAATGGCAAAGAGAAGGGGAGCCAATGGGCACCCTTGTCTGATAGATCTTCTAAGTTTGATCACCTTTGAAAATTTGCCATTAATGTTAATTTGGGTCGATGCATTTCCGAGAAGGGTGGCGATCATCTTGGTGAATTTCTGACTACATCCAAGATCTTGCAGTGACTGCAGAATATAGTCCCATTCCAGCCTCTCGTAGGCTTTATCAAAGTCGATCTTGAGGAAGACCACGTCTTGTTTAGACTCATTTGCAAATTCAAGACCTTCCCAGATATCTATAATGGTTTCCAAAATTGACCTGCCTTTGATGAAACATTTTTGGTCCTCGCTTAACCACGCTCTCAAGTGGCAAGAGATTCTGTTGGCAATGACTTTGGCGATGATCTTGTGTCCTGTTTGGAGCATCGTAATAGGACGCCAGTTCTCTATTCTGTTCTTTTCCCCTTTTTTGTGTATTCACTTGATAATGCCATTGTTGAGACAAGAAGGAAGTGCGCCAAACTTGAGCGCCTCTTGCCAAACCAGACGAAGAGGGGTGGCAACCACCAACTTGAAAGATTTAAATAACTCATTAGTGAGCCCATCGGGTCCCGGGCTTTTACCAGAAGGGAGGGCATCAATGATCTCAATGATTTCTGCTTTAGAGATAGGGGCATGTAGCAGGGAGCGAAGGTTGAGTGGTATCCTGTGGGGGGAAACCCTAGATATGGCTGCCATATAGTCCCTTCTATGGTGGGAGAGGGGGTTCGAGGTCCCCAAGAGTCTCGTGAAGTGCCCTTCAAGGATCCCAAAATTATCTTCTTCCGTATTGTATACATTGCCATTTAAGTATAGCAATAAGGGGATCGATTCTCTGTTATGTTTCCTTTTAAGGATACGACACATCTCTTTGGTGGGTTTATCGGCTTTGCCAGCCCACCACTCCTTGAAGAAAATTTGTAAATTTTTCCTTTGTATTTCTTCCTTGTATCTCAACAGCGCTCTGATTTTTCGAAGACCTTTCTGGGCTTGATATTTTCCTTCGTTCACTTCCTTCTTTTGATTACGTATACCTTTTGATTATTTAAAACTTCAACAAGATATTATAAAATTCTGATTTAATTGATTACCTGAAGCTTTGTAATGTCAACATACAATGAATAAATGGTTTCGAATGAAATTCTTGCTAAAACTTGTGCATGTAATATAATAGATAACAAGTGTGTCACACTTTCAACGGGTGTTGATTTTGACCTTGAAACCTATAGATATCAAAATATCCTTTTGTTGCCATTGATGAACACATCATCGATTCAGACATTCATTCATTGTTCATTTATTTTCATATGAGACCATCGTGATACTCCATACATTCAAAAGTTCTCATGCTTCTTATTGTGCCGAGGATAACACTGCTATTTCTTTGTTTCTGATTCAATTGATTAATGCATTGGATAGTTGAATGTGAACTCATGTGTTGAAAGAAATTTCTTTTCTTTGAATTCAATCAAACCTTAAGAAAAAGATCAAGATGATGAATGAGGATATGTTTTTGCTAAAGATGATGATAAAGCTGAATTTTGAATAAATATGATGAGTTGTTGTTTCTTTCTAAAGCTCCTCATAATACTTTTTTTTTTTTTTTTGAGAATGTGATCTAATCTATCTCTTTATGAGTTCCATTCCATCACCTGAACTTGCTAAAAACACCATGCATGCATCGACATTTGGGAACCAGCAGTTGGAGTGATCCAACCAATTGAGCCCCTTCACCACACATTGAACCCAATGTGAAAATCCATGGTACGACAACTCAGGTGATATCTTTTCTCATATTGCATATTCATTCATATGATTTGTGAGTATAAGGCGATAGCTCTTTGTCTTTGGGTGCAGATGTTGGATTGGACTCTTGCATAATCTCTTTGGTATTGAGGGCTAGTCTTTGGTATGTATGGTATATTTCCTTCCCTAGTTTTTGAAGTTTTTTCTCAAACTTATTTATCTATTCTCTTTAAGAGTTTTGATTCTAGGTTTTTACAATGCAGGAGAGGATTACAAGAATCTAGGGGCATTATTGACAAGAACCAAGATGATTGTGAAAGAAGTTGTTTTTGATGTGAATGTTTGATAATTAAGGTTACTCATGAAGTTTTCAAGATGGATGTCAGGCAGGCACAGGTGGATTGAATGTGATAAATGAAAGACTAGAACTTTCAACTAAGCTTTTGCCATCAAGACTCCAATCACAAGAATGGTACTTGGGATTTAGTACTTTTGCCAAAGGGCAAGAAAGCTTTACCATGTAAATGGGTATATAAGCTAAAATTCACATCAGGTAGTGCTTCTCCAGAGTATAAAGCACGACTTGTTGCAAAGGGTTTCAAGCAACAACATGGTGTTGATTTCAAGGAAATCTTATCTCTAGTGGTCAAGATGACTACCCTCCACATGTTGCTTGGATTCGTTGCAATGGAGGACTTAGAGCTAGTCCAAATGGATGTGAAAACTGCTTTCTTGCACGAAGATCTTATAGATGAGATCTATATGGAACAACCACAGGGTTATGTAGTTCCTGGCAAGGAAAGTCTAGTTTGTAAGCTCAAGAAGAGCTTGTATGGACTTAAACAGTCCCCTAGACAATGGTACCAGAAGTTTGATGCCTTTATGAAGTCCCAAGGCTATTCTTGAAGCAATGAGGATCATTGTCTCTACACAAAGAGATGCTTAGATGGAAACTTGATATGCTTGATACTTCATTTCGATGATATGTTGATTGCTGGGAAGTCCTCTTATGACTTGTCAATTCTCAAAAAGAAGTTGAGTCAAACATTTGATATGAAGGATTTGGGGGGGTAAGGTTTTAGGATTAGGGTTTTAGGGTTTTACATAAATATACACATGTTTTAGGGTTAGGGCTTTAGGGTTTTACATACATAATCAAATACATAAATTATTAGGGTTTTAGGACTTAAAGGTACTAACAAATGAATAAAAACTAGGGTTTAAGGATTAATATTAGTATACAAAATTAAATATAGCAAAAACTACGATCGTAAGAGTGATATTAATATATCAAATAAAATTAAAAAAATAAGGTTATAGAACTAAAACTAGCATATATAATGAGTTATACAAAATATTAGGGTTTGAGGATTAAAATTAATATATATAATTAAATATTGGTATATACAATCAAATGTACAAAATATTACAGTTTTGGGATTTAAAAAAATTATATTTAATTAAATAAATAAATTCTTTTGCTCTAGGATTAATATAAGTATATAAAATTAAATATATAGATTACAAGGGTTTTAGAATTTGTTGTAGAATGTATAACTAAACATATGAGAAATTAGGGTTTTAAGATAAAAATTAGTATATATAAGATGGATTATTTATTTATTTTCTTGTGTCTTCTTCGCACCTAATGCTGAAGCCGCTTGCTTCACCAAAGGGCCCTGCTTCTGTCTAAATCTCTTCTATTTCTCAAGTCCCCTCTCACCTGTCTTAATCTCTGAAGTCCGCTGTCTTCCTGCTATCTCACTACCCAAATCGCGTTAGATATATAAGAAACTAAGGCTCTATGATGAATATTATTATCCAAAATTAAATATGAAAAGAGCTAGGGTTTTCGAATTAAGATAAATATATATAATTAAATATATAAAAAATAAGATTTTTGGTTTAATATTAATATATAAAATCAATATATATATATATATATATATATATATATATATATATATATATATATATATATATATATTAGGATTTCAAGATAAATACTACTATATATAATTCAGTAGAAAAAAATAGTAAAAAAAATAGGATTTGAGGATTAGAATTAGAATTTGAGGATTAAGATTAGTATATATAATTAAATATTACTATACATAAAATCAAATGTGCAAAATATTATGGTTTTAGGATTTAAAAACCATATATCTAATTAAATAAATAAATACTTTTGCTCTAGGATTTGGCAGTAGTCCCATTGGTAGCACTCCCTTTGGCGGGGCTACTCCCGCCTATAGCACTCCCTTTGGCGTGACTACTCCTGTTGGCAGTACTTTTGGATTTATGACTCCACCACAACCGTCTTCTTAGCCATCCCCTAGTGGCTCTAATAATGGACGTGTGCGTCAATGTTCTACGCCAGAATATGATATAGGCACTGGCTCATCTCATTCGTCTAGGTCAGATTCGAGGTCACCTTTTGGAGGAGCAGGTTCTAGAGGTGGATCTACGTGTGGGTCTGGGGGAGGAGGGGGATGTTGTGGAGGTGGTGCGATGGAAATTGTGTCACCCACAGCTAGTCCTAGACCGAGTACCTCATATGCAGGTATGCCACACAGTACACCATGTACACCTTGGGATGCTCATAAACATGAAGACTCCAAAATGTACTGTATATGAGATGGATCTCCAATAATGGATGCGACCGAAAAAGCCATGCATCAACGCATATGACAATTGTGCACAATACAGTTTGGACACTCTGTCATGGTCAAAGTGAGTGAACAAGACAAGGATCATAAGAGTTACATCACAGAGGCAATATATCATGAGTATCGACCAACACTTGAGCACCCTCTTATCAGCTCAGAGTGGATTTAGCACACGACACGTGAGGAGATGTCCCATTGATTATTAGAGGCTCGAGACTCTTTCAAAGGAGGCTTACAAAAGCTTACATGTCTAGATGTTGAGGCATGGGAGATGATTCATGATGAGAGGCAGAAGACTCCTCACCAATATTGTCAACGACAAAATGTGACGGCCACACATCTAGATACAATCAGAGCATCACATTTGAGTAGCGACGGTTACGACATGATGCATCATGAGTTTTTAAGTATTATTTTGATGAATGAATTTGCTTATGTTAAGTATTCATGTTTGTTGATCTCACGTTTTCCATATTTCTTATAGGAGTTGGCAGCGGGCCATCTCCGACACAAGCAGAGGAGGCTTATGGATATTGTCATGGGTTGGTTATGATATTGCAGGACTTGGTGGAAAACGGTGCGGCCATTTCATGGGAGCATCTACTATGAGGTGAGCTTCTGAACTTGGTTTAGTGTTTCTTAGTTGTTGTTTATAGACATCATTTCAATTTTTTTGATTTCATGAATATGCTTTGTTGTAGGATTTTAGATATAGATGTTTTGATCCCTCTAGTTTTGTGTATGGCAGTGGTGAGCCACAACTTTGTATTTGGCTCATATATGGCAGTGTTGTGCCACATTTTTGTATTTGGTTCATATATGGTAGTGGTTTGTCACATTTTGTATTTGACTCATATATGGTAGTGGTTTGCCACATTTTGTATTTGGCTCCTATATGGCAATGATTCGCCATAATTTTGTACATGGTTCGTTTATGGAATATCTCTTTTGTACATGGTTCATATTCATTATGCTCCTACATATCTCTTTTATGTTTGAAAATGTGTTTTGCTTTATCAAATCTTTTTTTGGGTTGTTGATAATTTAAACTCTAAATCACCAACCACTAGAGTACACATCAAGACATGTACTTGGCTCTTTTTAGGAAGAGTGTATTGTCCTTTGCTACACAACATCATGGTCATGTTGTTCCGGCAAGAGACACTACATTGTACCCATTTTTTTTTGGAGATATGGTCATCGGTATATGCATCGGTATGAGTGTCAATATGCTGAGGGCCAAACCGATGCTTATATCGATGGTGTCTCCCATGAATATATTGGCACTTATATTGACGGACATACTGACGCTTACACCATCAGTCTATTGGTCAATACCGGTATGTATACTATCGAAAAAATATCGGCGTCCATATTGATGCTTATACTAATGGTATTCAATGCATACCGAGATGTATATCGGCACCTACACCAATGCTTATACCGGCATTATGGTACCAATGCTTATATCAACATCATGGTTAGATTCCACATGTGTATTTTCACCTGTATAAGGGTCGATATCAGGCTCATATGTCGTAGTGCATTACTAAGAATTGGTTCAATAGACTTATGAATACCCATGAGGATCAGAATCATCGATGGATGGGTGCTTCTTTCGGGAATCCTCTCTAGTTCACCATAGTCTCCCATGTATGCCCACAATTTCAATTAAAAAAGGATTGCCACCTAGCAATCTTTGGACTCTTTGTCCCTCAATGTTGTTCTTTGTGGGGACTTTAATATTGCGGAGACTTTTTCTAATAGATGGGGAAATAGAGGGCGAGTAATTGAAGGTCATGAGAAGGACATCTAGGATGAAGTCAAGATCCACTTGGATCTGGTGGAGATCAAAGATGAGACTGTCAAACCTCTAATCTGGAGTTGATTTGAGGAAAGTAGACTTGGCAATAGCTATATCATGCATAATATAATCAATAAGTGAGGCCACCCTCCCTCTCCCAATGTGTGGACCTAGTTGTCTTTTATCACTACCCAATTATGCTGAACTTCAAGTCGATCATCAATCTCAAGAAAGCCCCTTGGTTTCATGCCAATCTGACAACCTTCTCTTTCCCCTCGGTCCAACAAGAGATTACTAATGCATGGAATTGGGTCTTTGCCACCCGCTCCTCGTCAGCCAAGTGCTGGAGGATGGCAGTCTTGAAGACACGACACATCTTGGTCAAGACTCAAAAGAATCTTCAAAACATTCATTGTGCTAGAAGGGAAAATCATTATCGAAGGTTGAGGCATCTTGAGGAGGAAGTAAACATAGGCCACTCTCAATACCAAAGAGGGCTTTGAAAAATTATATGCATGTTGAGATACAAAGAAGAAAATTCAAAGAAAGAATCTATAGGTATAGTTTAAAGATTGGTGGGCAGGAAGGGAAGACAAACCTACTGAAGAGATGTGTGGCCTTCTCAAGAATAAACAATTCAAGGAAGCGATCCCTTTCATGATGGACATCAATGGGGTAGAGTGCAAAATAGATGAAGAAAATAGCTTGTTGATTGTCAATCACTTTACCAAGCTTTTGGGGGTTTCCATGCCTCTTTCTCCTCACATGTGTGATGGCATGGAAGTGTCATAGAGATTTCATCTCTACTGTTCTTTAACTCTCAACCTTAATTAAAGAGAAAATGAAGAGATGCAAAATATATAAGTCCAATAACATGATTGATCGAGATGGTAAAATGATATATATTGGAGAGGAAATTCATACGTGGATTGATGCCTCTGTTCTTCATAACCTACTCAAAAGAGGGATCCATGAGATCACCATTGCACCCGTAGTTTGCATGGGCACAACTTAGTAGCTCTTGCTCAGACAGTCTCACAAGCTCATTAGTGGTGATTGCATGAGCATCTTCAATAGCACAAGCTGTTGAAAACGCCAACAACTTTCACATTGGCCCTGATCTTTGACATTCATGATGGCACCTTTTTGAAACCAATCAATAGATGTGGGCAAGGTGTGCTTATTACATATAGATATAACCATGCAAAGATTCCTCGACTCCTTAGGAAGACGAAGCCCAAGGTGGTGAGGATGAAATTCTTGTTAGATATGCTCAATACTCCACCCTCATGTGACCACAAATGATCCATGGTGCTCTAAGTTGTAAGGCCCCCATTATGAGGAGAAGCCATTCTGAGAGCACCAACATTTGTGGAACCCTAACTTCCAAGTTAGATGAGGTCTATGTGTGACCGTTGATGGTTGTAGATGATCTTTGTGAGCCTAGCCATTAGGTTAGGTAGGGCATGATCTTCGAGGCCATTGGGTTTCCATTTTAGGTGAAAATAAAGGCCCTGTGGCATCGCGCGGTTTCCCCATAGAACCTTAATGGGGGCAGTGCAGAGGGGGGCTTGCCCCCTTCTACGGGTCCGAGGGGGCCTATCCCCCCGGCCTGTAGGGCCGAGACGGTAGGAATTCTGGTCGTGGAGATATTGTCGGATCATGTATTTTACCGACTATTTTGTATCTCCCGACTACATTTATCTAGACCAAACCACCTTGTAAACGCTATATAAGCACGGCCCAGGTTGAGCTTTAAACAACATTGCGCACTAGTAAGCCCTTCATCTAGAGTTTGTCTAGATCGCCATCTAAGCTCCACAGTGGGAGCGCACGGGTGGATAGCACCATCATTGTAATTGCATTACGCTCGGCAATCTGAGAATTTGAGTTCTCTATCTCTCAATCTGCGTCTCTCTTTGTCTGCGTTTTTTCTCTCAACTTTGTCTACAGGTCTATTCCGCTGTGCTGTTATTTTGTTACGTTCCCAAGGTGGTGAGTATTATGTTTTTGGGAATTTTTAACTGACGTCGAGTATTCTGGAGATCTAAACACTAAAGAATTGTGGAGTTTTTGATATGAAACGATGAAGAACTGGTAGATTTTTTTTTTGAGAGTACAATGAATTGGAAAGACACACACACCTGACCTCGTAAGGTAGAGGCACCCTTCTTGGGAAACTCTGAGGCATCCAGCCCTAGGCGGGGCTTGAACCCTCTCCATCTACCTAGGGGTACAAGGCACATCCACTTTAAGATGAACAATTTTGATGCTTCTGACGATGGTGATCAAACAGACGTTCATGAGCTCAAATTGTTCCCTCAAATTTTTTTCGACACTCATGATCACCTACAACTTTGATGCCTATAGATTTACAACCATAACTCCTCGAGTTTTGTGAAGGTAAAATCTGTTCTCTGATGATTTTTCTAGATATCATAAAACTTTTTTTTTTATATAAAGGAAGTTCGGCATTAGCCTACTCTCCCGGACTTGAATTAAATAAAGAAAAGTACAAGAGAAGGGGACTAGTGCCCACGGGACCCCCCAAATCCCACAAAGCAGGGGAAGCTTTTACAAAGCTTAGATGGCATTACAGAGAAGGTTAATCACCCTCTCATCACCCTCATGAGGGGCCCACTTGGGTTTAAGCTTGTTATTGATCAAAAGGAGTACTTGATGATGCCTGAAGGGGGGGGGGATTTCTTACAGTTAACAATCCTTTTGCCAAGGAGGAACAACGATTTCTCAATTGACCACTCTTTGGGGGAGTCACGGAAGTTGAAAGCACATCTTTCCCACCAAATTTTCCATAGGACCTCCCCTCTGATGGCATTCCAAAGAGTCGCGGAGCAGCCGATTGCTTCTCCCAGCAGGGCTTGCTGCCAACTGAGATGTTTCTGAAGTCTAATTTTCTTTCCAACCGTCTGCCAGAGTCTGTTGGAGTTGGGGCAAGTAAAGAAGATGTGTGAAACATCTTCGATAGACCGGTAGCAACGTTTGCACCAGGGAGGAATCCCACAAAATTTGCTAGCCTTAAGGTTGGTCCAGATTCCATGATGAAGAATTTGCCATAAGAGGACATACTTTTTGATTTCTATGAGGGGGTGCCAGATAGCCATGAACTTCATGTCCCATTGAAGCCGCGTCCATGATAGGCACCACTTCTTGTTGAGGTTAACCTGATAATCAATCGTTTCTTTGATGTTTGGGATTTTTGATAGGCTATTCCCATTGTGCCATTTGAGACCAAGCGAGCTCGACATGTCGTGTTCCATGAGAAGGTGAACTTTGTGTCGGTTCCAGGCTAGACATCTGCTTTGCAAAGTGTTCCATTCTTCGTACGAAATGTTGACGCAAGGGTCAATATCCTCGAAGTTGATCCAACGGTTGGTGTCTTGTTTCCAGAGATGTTTCCATTTTTTGAAGCCTTTGTTCCATAACTTCTTGGCATTTTGAATGTTCCAAGATTCCACACTCCGGATGCCATGGATCGGAGACCAGATAGAGTCGTTTTGTCTGATACCGGCTGCCCACTTCAAGTCTTCACTAATTCTTGTGTATCTTTTGACTTTATTCTAACTCTTCCATAGGGAGCACATGAGATTAGAGCCTTTCGGGAAGACGGGGATCGGGGAAAATAGCAAGGTCCAGATGTCAAGATTCTTCCAATTTGGGAAACCCATGAGAGCCAACTCGTTCTTGTTTCTGAAGATCAACTTGGCCCACGAGGCCTCCATGTTGCACCAAGCCTTAATCATCCATTTGGCCGCCAGTTTGTTAGCCATGCACCCAATGTCCAGGATACCAAGTCCCCCGCTATCTCTATGGCTGGTGGAGATGGACCATTTGATTTTAGGCACCCCCCTCCTATTGTGGTCGCCCGTCCAAAGGAAGCTTCTACAAATACTATCTAGTTTGGACAGATCTTGCTCTTTCGGTCTCCAACAAGAAAGGAAATAAATGGTAGATGAAAGGAGGAACGTGTTGATAACCATAGCACGACTAGCAAGATTGAATTGCATACCTCTCCAATAGTTAAGCTTGTTTTCAATTTTGGCAAGCACCCAGTTCCACCGCTGTTCCATAGAGACGCCAAACCCCAAGGGGATCCCAAGAAGTCGAAAAATCTGGCCCTGCGGAATGATTTGACAGCCATGATCAATGAGAAGGTTGGGTTGTGACCCAACAATAGCTCTAAAGGCGGTCTTAGAGTGGTTGATTGTGGATCCAGAGGCTTCACAAAAAGTAGCCAGACACCTCCAGAACGTCTCTAGGCTGGTACTATCATTGTGAACAAACGTGTTCATATCATCGGCAAAAAGTCTCATGGTGATCTGGCTATGGTCATGAGGCAAACGGAGGCCTTTGATATTACCAGATTCCACCTGATGCTCCACCAGCCTACTAAGCCCTTCCGTGGCAATGGCAAAGAGAAGGGGAGCCAATGGGCACCCTTGTCTGATAGATCTTCTAAGTTTGATCACCTTCGAAAATTTGCCATTAATGTTAATTTGGGTCGATGCGTTTCCGAGAAGGGTGGCGATCATCTTGGTGAATTGCTGACTACATCCAAGATCTTGCAGTGACTGCAGAATATAGTCCCATTCAGCCTCTCGTAGGCTTTATCAAAGTCGATCTTGAGGAAGACCACGTCTTGTTTAGACTCATTTGCAAATTCAAGACCTTCCCAGATATCTATAATGGTTTCCTAAATTGACCTGCCTTTGATGAAACATTTTTGGTCCTCGCTTAACCACGCTCTCAATAGGCAAGAGATTCTGTTGGCAATGACTTTGGCGATGATCTTGTGTCCTGTTTGGAGCATCGTAATAGGACGCCAGTTCTCTATTCTGTTCTTTTCCCCTTTTTTGTGTATTAACTTGATAATGCCATTGTTGAGACAAGAAGGAAGTGCGCCAAACTTGAGCGCCTCTTGCCAAAACAGACGAAGAGGGGTGGCAACCACCAACTTGAAAGATTTAAATAACTCATTAGTGAGCCCGTCCGGTCCCGGGCTTTTACCAGAAGGGAGGGCATCAATGATCTCAATTATTTCTGCTTTAGAGATAGGGGCATGTAGCAGGGAGCGAAGGTTGAGTGGTATCCTGTGGGGGGAAACCCTAGATATGGCTGCCATATAGTCCCTTCTATGGTGGGAGAGGGGGTTCGAGGTCCCCAAGAGTCTCGTGAAGTGCCCTTCAAGGATCCCAAAATTATCTTCTTCTGTATTGTATACATTGCCATTTAAGTATAGCAATAAGGGGATCGATTCTCTGTTATGTTTCCTTTTAAGGATACGACACATCTCTTTGGTGGGTTTATCGGCTTTGCCAGCCCACCACTCCTTGAAGAAAATTTGTAAATTTTTCCTTTGTATTTTTTCCTTGTATCTCAACAGCGCTCTGATTTTTCGAAGACCTTTCTGGGCTTGATATTTTCCTTCGTTCACTTCCTCCTTTTGATTACGTATACCTTTTGATTATTTAAAACTTCAACAAGATATTATAAAATTCTGATTTAATTGATTACCTGAAGCTTTGTAATGTCAACATACAATGAATAAATGGTTTCGAATGAAATTCTTGCTAAAACTTGTGCATGCAATATAATAGATAACAAGTGTGTCACACTTTCAACGGGTGTTGATTTTGACCTTGAAACCTATAGATATCAAAATATCCTTTTGTTGCCATTGATGAACACATCATCGATTCAGACATTCATTCATTGTTCATTTATTTTCATATGAGACCATCGTGATACTCCATACATTCAAAAGTTCTCATGCTTCTTATTGTGCCGAGGATAACACTGCTATTTCTTTGTTTCTGATTCAATTGATTAATGCATTGGATAGTTGAATGTGAACTCATGTGTTGAAAGAAATTTCTTTTCTTTGAATTCAATCAAACCTTAAGAAAAAGATCAAGATGATGAATGAGGATATGTTCTTGCTAAAGATGATGATAAAGCTGAATTTTGAATAAATATGATGAGTTGTTGTTTCTTTCTAAAGCTCCTCATAATACTTTTTTTTTTTTTTGAGAATGTGATCTAATCTATCTCTTTATGAGTTCCATTCCATCACCTGAACTTGCTAAAAACACCATGCATGCATCGACATTTGGGAACCAGCAGTTGGAGTGATCCAACCAATTGAGCCCCTTCACCACACATTGAACCCAATGTGAAAATCCATGGTACGACAACTCAGGTGATATCTTTTCTCATATTGCATATTCATTCATATGATTTGTGAGTATAAGGCGATAGCTCTTCGTCTTTGGGTGCAGATGTTGGATTGGACTCTTGCATAATCTCTTTGGTATTGAGGGCTAGTCTTTGGTATGTATGGTATATTTCCTTCCCTAGTTTTTGAAGTTTTTTCTCAAACTTATTTATCTATTCTCTTTAAGAGTTTTGATTCTAGGTTTTTACAATGCAGGAGAGGATTACAAGAATCTAGGGGCATTATTGACAAGAACCAAGATGATTGTGAAAGAAGTTGTTTTTGATGTGAATGTTTGATAATTAAGGTTACTCATGAAGTTTTCAAGATGGATGTCAGGCAGGCACAGGTGGATTGAATGTGATAAATGAAAGACTAGAACTTTCAACTAAGCTTTTGCCATCAAGACTCCAATCACAAGAATGGTACTTGGGATTTAGTACCTTTGCCAAAGGGCAAGAAAGCTTTACCATGTAAATGGGTATATAAGCTAAAATTCACATCAGATAGTGCTTCTCCAGAGTATAAAGCACGACTTGTTGCAAAGGGTTTCAAGCAACAACATGGTGTTGATTTCAAGGAAATCTTATCTCTAGTGGTCAAGATGACTACCCTCCACATGTTGCTTGGATTCGTTGCAATGGAGGACTTAGAGCTAGTCCAAATGGATGTGAAAACTGCTTTCTTGCACGAAGATCTTATAGATGAGATCTATATGGAACAACCACAGGGTTATGTAGTTCCTGGCAAGGAAAGTCTAGTTTGTAAGCTCAAGAAGAGCTTGTATGGACTTAAACAGTCCCCTAGACAATGGTACCAGAAGTTTGATGCCTTTATGAAGTCCCAAGGCTATTCTTGAAGCAATGAGGATCATTGTCTCTACACAAAGAGATGCTCAGATGGAAACTTGATATGCTTGATACTTCATTTCGATGATATGTTGATTGTTGGGAAGTCCTCTTATGACCTGTCAATTCTCAAAAAGAAGTTGAGTCAAACATTTGATATGAAGGATTTGGGGGGTAAGGTTTTAGGATTAGGGTTTTAGGGTTTTACATAAATATACACATGTTTTAGGGTTAGGGCTTTAGGGTTTTACATACATAATCAAATACATAAATTATTAGGGTTTTAGGACTTAAAGGTACTAACAAATGAATAAAAACTAGGGTTTAAGGATTAATATTAGTATACAAAATTAAATATAGCAAAAACTACGATCGTAAGAGTGATATTAATATATAAAATAAAATTAAAAAAATAAGGTTATAGAACTAAAACTAGCATATATAATGAGTTATACAAAATATTAGGGTTTGAGGATTAAAATTAATATATATAATTAAATATTGGTATATACAATCAAATGTACAAAATATTACAGTTTTGGGATTTAAAAAAATTATATTTAATTAAATAAATAAATGCTTTTGCTCTAGGATTAATATCAGTATATATAATTAAATATATAGATTACAAGGGTTTTAGAATTTGTTGTACAATGTATAACTAAACATATGAGAAATTAGGGTTTTAAGATAAAAATTAGTATATATAAGATGGATTATTTATTTATTTTCTTGTGTCTTCTTCGCACCTAATGCTGAAGCCGCTTGCTTCACCAAAGGGCCCTGCTTCTGTCTAAATTTCTTCTATTTCTCAAGTCCCCTCTCACCTGTCTTAATCTCTAAAGTCCGCTGTCTTCCTGCTATCTCACTACCCAAATCGTGTTAGATATATAAGAAACTAAGGCTCTATGATAAATATTATTATCCAAAATTAAATATGAAAAGAGCTAGGGTTTTCGAATTAAAATAAATATATATAATTAAATATATAAAAAATAAGATTTTTGGTTTAATATTAATATATATAATCAATATATATATATATATATATATATATATATATATATATATATATATATATATATATATATATATATATATATATATATATATATATATATATATATATATATATATATATATATATATATATATATATATATATATATATATATATATATATATATATATATATATATATTAGGATTTCAAGATAAATACTACTATATATAATTCAATAGAAAAAAATAGTAAAAAAAATAGGATTTGAGGATTAGAATTAGAATTTGAGGATTAAGATTAGTATATATAATTAAATATTACTATACATAAAATCAAATGTGCAAAATATTATGGTTTTAGGATTGAAAAACCATATATCTAATTAAATAAATAAATACTTTTGCACTAGGATTTGGCAGTACTCGCATTGGTAGCACTCCCTTTGGCGGGGCTACTCCCGCCTATAGCACTCCCTTTGGCGTGACTACTCCTGTTGGGAGTACTTTTGGATTTATGACTCCACCACAACCGTCTTCTTAGCCATCCCCTAGTGGCTCTAATAATGGACGTGTGCGTCAATGTTCTACGCCAGAATATGATATAGGCACTGGCTCATCTCATTCGTCTAGGTCAGATTCGAGGTCACCTTTTGGAGGAGCAGGTTCTAGAGGTGGATCTACATGTGGGTCTGGGGGAGGAGGGGGATGTTGTGGAGGTGGTGCGATGGAAATTGTGTCACCCACAGCTAGTCCTAGACCGAGTACCTCATATGCAGGTATGCCACACAGTACACCATGTACACCTTGGGATGCTCATAAACATGAAGACTCCAAAATGTACTGTATATGAGATGGATCTCCAATAATGGATGCGACCGAAAAAGCCATGCATCAACGCATATGACAGTTTGGACAATCTGTCATGGTCAAAGTGCACAATACAGTTTGGACACTCTGTCATGGTCAAAGTGAGTGAACAAGACAAGGATCATAAGAGTTACATCACAGAGGCGATATATCATGAGTATCGGCCAACACTTGAGCACCCTCTTATCAGCTCAGAGTGGATTTAGCACACGACACGTGAGGAGATGTCCCATTGATTATTAGAGGCTCGAGACTCTTTCAAAGGAGGCTTACAAAAGCTTACATGTCTAGATTGTGAGGCATGGGAGATGATTCATGATGAGAGGCAGAAGACTCCTCACCAATATTGTCAACGACAAAATGCGACGGCCACACATCTAGATACAATCAGAGCATCACATTTGAGTAGCGACGGTTACGACATGATGCATCATGAGTTTTTAAGTATTATTTTGATGAATGAATTTGCTTATGTTAAGTATTCATGTTTGTTGATCTCACGTTTTCCATATTTCTTATAGGAGTTGGCAGCGGGCCATCTCCAACACAAGCAGAGGAGGCTTATGGATATTGTCATGGGTTGGTTATGATATTGTAGGACTTGGTGGAAAACGGTGCGGCCATTTCATGGGAGCATCTACTATGAGGTGAGCTTCTGAACTTGGTTTAGTGTTTCTTAGTTGTTGTTTATAGACATCATTTCAATTTTTTTGATTTCATGAATATGCTTTGTTGTAGGATTTTAGATATAGATGTTTTGATCCCTCTTTGTTTTGTGTATGGCAGTGGTGAGCCACAACTTTGTATTTGGCTCCTATATGGCAGTGTTGTGCCACATTTTTGTATTTGGTTCATATATGGTAGTGGTTTGCCACATTTTGTATTTGACTCATATATGGTAGTGGTTTGCCACATTTTGTATTTGGCTCCTATATGGCAATGATTCGCCATAATTTTGTACATGGTTCGTTTATGGAATATCTCTTTTGTACATGGTTCATATTCATTATGCTCCTACATATCTCTTTTATGTTTGAAAATGTGTTTTGCTTTATCAAATCTTTTTTTGGGTTGTTGATAATTTAAACTATAAATCACCAACCACTAGAGTACATATCAAGACATGTACTTGGCTCTTTTTAGGAAGAGTGTATTGTCCTTTGCTACACAACATCATGGTCATGTTGTTGCAGCAAGAGACACTACATTGTACCCATTTTTTTTTGGAGATATGGTCATCGGTATATGCATCGGTATGAGTGTCAATATGCTGAGGGCCAAACCGATGCTTATATCGATGGTGTTTCCCATGAATATATTGGCACTTATATTGACGGACATACTGACGCTTACACCATCAGTCTATTGGTCAATACCGGTATGTATACTATCGAAAAAATATCGGCGTCCATATTGATGCTTATACTAGTGGTATTCAATGCATAACGAGATGTATATCGGCACCTACACCAATGCTTATACCGGCATTATGGTACCAATGCTTATATCAACATCATGGTTAGATTCCACATGTGTATTTTCACCTGTATAAGGGTCGATATCAGGCTCATATGTCGTAGTGCATTACTAAGAATTGGTTCAATAGACTTATGAATACCCATGAGGATCAGAATCATCGATGGATGGGTGCTTCTTTCGGGAATCCTCTCTAGTTCACCATAGTCTCCCATGTATGCCCACAATTTCAATTAAAAAAGGATTGCCACCTAGCAATCTTTGGACTCTTTGTCCCTCAATGTTGTTCTTTGTGGGGACTTTAATATTGCGGAGACTTTTTCTAATAGATGGGGAAATAGAGGGCGAGTAATTGAAGGTCATGAGAAGGACATCTAGGATGAAGTCAAGATCCACTTGGATCTGGTGGACATCAAAGATGAGACTGTCAAACCTCTAATCTGGAGTCGATTTGAGGAAAGTAGACTTGACAATAGCTATATCATGCATAATATAATCAATAAGTGAGGCCACCCCTCCCTCTCCCAATGTGTGGACCTAGTTGTCTTTTATCACTACCCAATTATGCTGAACTTCAAGTCGATCATCAATCTCAAGAAAGCCCCTTGGTTTCATGCCAATCTGACAACCTTCTCTTTCCCCTCGGTCCAACAAGAGATTACTAATGCATGGAATTGGGTCTTTGCCACCCGCTCCTCGTCAGCCAAGTGCTGGAGGATGGCAGTCTTGAAGACACGACACATCTTGGTCAAGACTCAAAAGAATCTTCAAAACATTCATTGTGCTAGAAGGGAAAATCATTATCGAAGGTTGAGGCATCTTGAGGAGGAAGTAAACATAGGCCACTCTCAATACCAAAGAGGGCTTTGAAAAATTATATGCATGTTGAGATACAAAGAAGAAAATTCAAAGAAAGAATCTATAGGTATAGTTTAAAGATTGGTGGGCAGGAAGGGAAGACAAACCTACTGAAGAGATGTGTGGCCTTCTCAAGAATAAACAATTCAAGGAAGCGATCCCTTTCATGATGGACATCAATGGGGTAGAGTGCAAAATAGATGAAGAAAATAGCTTGTTGATTGTCAATCACTTTACCAAGCTTTTGGGGGTTTCCATGCCTCTTTCTCCTCACATGTGTGATGGCATGGAAGTGTCGTAGAGATTTCATCTCTACTGTTCTTTAACTCTCAACCTTAATTAAAGAGAAAATGAAGAGATGCAAAATATATAAGTCCAATAACATGATTGATCGAGATGGTAAAATGATATATATTGGAGAGGAAATTCATACGTGGATTGATGCCTCTGTTCTTCATAACCTACTCAAAAGAGGGATCCATGAGATCACCATTGCACCCGTAGTTTGCATGGGCACAACTTAGTAGCTCTTGCTCAGACAGTCTCACAAGCTCATTAGTGGTGATTGCATGAGCACCTTCAATAGCACAAGCTGTTGAAAATGCCAACAACTTTCACATTGGCCCTGATCTTTGACATTCTTGATGGCACCTTTTTGAAACCAATCAATAGATGTGGGCAAGGTGTGCTTATTACATATAGATATAACCATGCAAAAATGCCTCAACTCCTTAGGAAGACGAAGCCCAAGGTGGTGAGGATGAAATTCCTGTTAGATATGCTCAATACTCCACCCTCATGTGACCACAAATGATCCATGGTGCTCTAAGTTGTAAGGCCCCCATTATGAGGAGAAGCCATTCTGAGAGCCCGAACATTTGTGGAACCCTAACTTCCAAGTTAGATGAGGTCTATGTGTGACCGTTGATGGTTGTAGATGATCTTTGTGAGCCTAGCCATTAGGTTAGGTAGGGCATGAACTTCGAGGCCATTGGGTTTCCATTTTAGGTGAAAATAAAGGCCCTGTGGCATCGCGCGGTTTCCCCATAGAACCTTAATGGGGGGAGTGCAGAGGGGGGCTTGCCCCCTTCTACGGGTCCGAGGGGGCCTATCCCCCCGACCTGTAGGGCCGAGACGGTAGGAATTCTGGTCGTGGAGATATTGTCGGATCATGTATTTTACCGACTATTTTGTATCTCCCGACTACATTTATCTATACCAAACCACCTTGTAAACGCTATATAAGCACGGCCCAGGTTGAGCTTTAAACAACATTGCGCACTAGTAAGCCCTTCATCTAGAGTTTGTCTAGATCGCCATCTAAGCTCCACAGTGGGAGCGCACGGGTGGACAGCACCATCATTGTAATTGCATTACGCTCGGCAATCTGAGAATTTGAGTTCTCTATCTCTCAATCTGCGTCTCTCTTTGTCTGCGTTTTTTCTCTCAACTTTGTCTACAGGTCTATTCCGCTGTGCTGTTATTTTGTTACGTTCCCAAGGTGGTGAGTATTATGTTTTTGGGAATTTTTAACTGACGTCGAGTATTCTGGAGATCTAAACACTAAAGAATTGTGGAGTTTTTGATATGAAACGATGAAGAACTGGTAGATTTTTTTTTTGAGAGTACAATGAATTGGAAAGACACACACACCTGACCTCGTAAGGTAGAGGCACCCTTCTTGGGAAACTCTGAGGCATCCAGCCCTAGGCGGGGCTTGAACCCTCTCCATCTACCTAGGGGTACAAGGCACATCCACTTTAAGATGAACAATTTTAATGCTTCTGACGATGGTGATCAAACAGACGTTCATGAGCTCAAATTGTTCCCTCAAATTTTTTTCGACACTCATGATCACCTACAACTTTGATGCCTATAGATCTACAACCATAACTCCTCGAGTTTTGTGAAGGTAAAATCTATTCTCTGATGATTTTTCTAGATATCATAAAACTTTTTTTTTTATATAAAGGAAGTTCGGCATTAGCCTACTCTCCCGGACTTGAATTAAATAAAGAAAAGTACAAGAGAAGGGGACTAGTGCCCACGGGACCCCCCAAATCCCACAAAGCAGGGGAAGCTTTTACAAAGCTTAGATGGCATTACAGAGAAGGTTAATCACCCTCTCATCACCCTCATGAGGGGCCCACTTGGGTTTAAGCTTGTTATTGATCAAAAGGAGTACTTGATGATGCCTGAAGGGGGGGGGGGGATTTCTTACAGTTAACAATCCTTTTGCCAAGGAGGAACAACGATTTCTCAATTGACCACTCTTTGGGGGAGTCACGGAAGTTGAAAGCACATCTTTCCCACCAAATTTTCCATAGGACCTCCCCTCTGATGGCATTCCAAAGAGTCGCGGAGCAGCCGATTGCTTCTCCCAGCAGGGCTTGCTGCCAACTGAGATGTTTCTGAAGTCTAATTTTCTTTCCAACCGTCTGCCAGAGTCTGTTGGAGTTGGGGCAAGTAAAGAAGATGTGTGAAACATCTTCGATAGACCGGTAGCAACGTTTGCACCAGGGAGGAATCCCACAAAATTTGCTAGCCTTAAGGTTGGTCCAGATTCCATGATGAAGAATTTGCCATAAGAGGACATACTTTTTGATTTCTATGAGGGGGTGCCAGATAGCCATGAACTTCATGTCCCACTGAAGCCGCGTCCATGATAGGCACCACTTCTTGTTGAGGTTAACCTGATAATCAATCGTTTCTTTGATGTTTGGGATTTTTGATAGGCTATTCCCATTGTGCCATTTGAGACCAAGCGAGCTCGACATGTCGTGTTCCATGAGAAGGTGAACTTTGTGTCGGTTCCAGGCTAGACATCTGCTTTGCAAAGTGTTCCATTCTTCGTACGAAATGTTGACGCAAGGGTCAATATCCTCGAAGTTGATCCAACAGTTGGTGTCTTGTTTCCAGAGATGTTTCCATTTTTTGAAGCCTTTGTTCCATAACTTCTTGGCATTTTGAATGTTCCAAGATTCCACACTCCGGATGCCATGGATCGGAGACCAGATAGAGTCGTTTTCTCTGATACCGGCTGCCCACTTCAAGTCTTCACTAATTCTTGTGTATCTTTTGACTTTATTCTAACTCTTCCATAGGGAGCACATGAGATTAGAGCCTTTCGGGAAGACGGGGATCGGGGAAAATAGCAAGGTCCAGATGTCAAGATTCTTCGAATTTGGGAAACCCATGAGAGCCAACTCGTTCTTGTTTCTGAAGATCAACTTGGCCCACGAGGCCTCCATGTTGCACCAAGCCTTAATCATCCATTTGGCCGCCAGTTTGTTAGCCATGCACCAATGTCCAGGATACCAAGTCCCCCGCTATCTCTATGGCTGGTGGAGATGGACCATTTGATTTTAGGCACCCCCCTCCTATTGTGGTCGCCCGTCCAAAGGAAGCTTCTACAAATAGTATCTAGTTTGGACAGATCTTGCTCTTTCGGTCTCCAACAAGAAAGGAAATAAATGGTAGATGAAAGGAGGAACGTGTTGATAACCATAGCACGACTATCAAGATTGAATTGCATACCTCTCCAATAGTTAAGCTTGTTTTCAATTTTGGCAAGCACCCAGTTCCACCGCTGTTCCATAGAGACGCCAAACCCCAAGGGGATCCCAAGAAGCCGAAAAATTTGGCCCTGCGGAATGATTTGACAGCCATGATCAAAGAGAAGGTTGGGTTGTGACCCAACAATAGCTCTAAAGGCGGTCTTAGAGTGGTTGATTGTGGATCCAGAGGCTTCACAAAAAGTAGCCAGACACCTCCAGAACATCTCTCGGCTGGTACTATCATTGTGAACAAACGTGTTCATATCATCGGCAAAAAGTCTCATGGTGATCTGGCTATGGTCATGAGGCAAACGGAGGCCTTTGATATTACTAGATTCCACCTGATGCTCCACCAGCCTACTAAGCCCTTCCGTGGCAATGGCAAAGAGAAGGGGAGCCAATGGGCACCCTTGTCTGATAGATCTTCTAAGTTTGATCACCTTTGAAAATTTGCCATTAATGTTAATTTGGGTCGATGCGTTTCCGAGAAGGGTGGCGATCATCTTGGTGAATTTCTGACTACATCCAAGATCTTGCAGTGACTGCAGAATATAGTCCCATTCCAGCCTCTCGTAGGCTTTATCAAAGTCGATCTTGAGGAAGACCACGTCTTGTTTAGACTCATTTGCAAATTCAAGACCTTCCCAGATATCTATAATGGTTTCCAAAATTGACCTGCCTTTGATGAAACATTTTTGGTCCTCGCTTAACCACGCTCTCAAGTGGCAAGAGATTCTGTTGGCAATGACTTTGGCGATGATCTTGTGTCCTGTTCGGAGCATCGTAATAGGACGCCAGTTCTCTATTATGTTCTTTTCCCCTTTTTTGTGTATTAACTTGATAATGCTATTGTTGAGACAAGAAGGAAGTGCGCCAAACTTGAGCGCCTCTTGCCAAACCAGACGAAGAGGGGTGGCAACCACCAACTTGAAAGATTTAAATAACTCATTAGTGAGCCCGTCGGGTCCCGGGCTTTTACCAGAAGGGAGGGCATCAATGATCTCAATGATTTCTGCTTTAGAGATAGGGGCATGTAGCAGGGAGCGAAGGTTGAGTGGTATCCTGTGGGGGGAAACCCTAGATATGGCTGCCATATAGTCCCTTCTATGGTGGGAGAGGGGGTTCGAGGTCCCCAAGAGTCTCGTGAAGTGCCCTTCAAGGATCCCAAAATTATCTTCTTCTGTATTGTATACATTGCCATTTAAGTATAGCAATAAGGGGATCGATTCTCTGTTATGTTTCCTTTTAAGGATACGACACATCTCTTTGGTGGGTTTATCGGCTTTGCCAGCCCACCACTCCTTGAAGAAAATTTGTAAATTTTTCCTTTGTATTTCTTCCTTGTATCTCAACAGCGCTTTGATTTTTCGAAGACCTTTCTGGGCTTGATATTTTCCTTCGTTCACTTCCTCCTTTTGATTATGTATACCTTTTGATTATTTAAAACTTCAACAAGATATTATAAAATTCTGATTTAATTGATTACCTGAAGCTTTGTAATGTCAACATACAATGAATAAATGGTTTCGAATGAAATTCTTGCTAAAACTTGTGCATGCAATATAATAGAGAACAAGTGTGTCACACTTTCAACGGGTGTTGATTTTGACCTTGAAACCTATAGATATCAAAATATCCTTTTGTTGCCATTGATGAACACATCATCGATTCAGACATTCATTCATTGTTCATTTATTTTCATATGAGACCATCGTGATACTCCATACATTCAAAAGTTCTCATGCTTCTTATTGTGCCGAGGATAACACTGCTATTTCTTTGTTTCTGATTCAATTGATTAATGCATTGGATAGTTGAATGTGAACTCATGTGTTGAAAGAAATTTCTTTTCTTTGAATTCAATCAAACCTTAAGAAAAAGATCAAGATGATGAATGAGGATATGTTTTTGCTAAAGATGATGATAAAGCTGAATTTTGAATAAATATGATGAGTTGTTGTTTCTTTCTAAAGCTCCTCATAATAATTTTTTTTTTTTTTGAGAATGTGATCTAATCTATCTCTTTATGAGTTCCATTCCATCACCTGAACTTGCTAAAAACACCATGCATGCATCGACATTTGGGAACCAGCAGTTGGAGTGATCCAACCAATTGAGCCCCTTCACCACACATTGAACCCAATGTGAAAATCCATGGTACGACAACTCAGGTGATATCTTTTCTCATATTGCATATTCATTCATATGATTTGTGAGTATAAGGCGATAGCTCTTCGTCTTTGGGTGCAGATGTTGGATTGGACTCTTGCATAATCTCTTTGGTATTGAGGGCTAGTCTTTGGTATGTATGGTATATTTCCTTCCCTAGTTTTTGAAGTTTTTTCTCAAACTTATTTATCTATTCTCTTTAAGAGTTTTGATTCTAGGTTTTTACAATGCAGGAGAGGATTACAAGAATCTAGGGGCATTATTGACAAGAACCAAGATGATTGTGAAAGAAGTTGTTTTTGATGTGAATGTTTGATAATTAAGGTTACTCATGAAGTTTTCAAGATGGATGTCAGGCAGGCAGAGGTGGATTGAATGTGATAAATTAAAGACTAGAACTTTCAACTAAGCTTTTGCCATCAAGACTCCAATCCCAATTTTCAATTTTCGCACCATGTTTTCCATGAATTCTTGCACAAGGTGATTTGTTCCTTAAGATTGACTTTGACAAAGAGTATGACAAACACGAGTGAGACTTCATTCTCTAGTCTCTGAAAGACCTAGGCTATAGTAAGAAATTCATTAAGATGATATCAACATTGTTGGGAAATGCATGATCATATATAAACATCAATGGCCAACTTTTTCAAGCTATTCGCTTAAAATGTTCTATGAGGAAAGGATGCCCCTTAACCCCTCTTCTTTTTGTAACTACCATCGATGGTCTCAGCTACCTTGTTAAACTACACACATGTCTAGGTCTTATTCAAGGTCTCTTTCTCCCCTTAATCAAGACTAGATGATCGTGAGGCTCTTTGTCGGTTACACAAATGCTTTTATGCATAACGATCCTGACCATCATTGGTACCTTTTGGTGTTGCCTAAATACATTTTGTGAGGCATTAGGTTCTAGAATAAACCACTCTAAAACCGCTTTTAGGGATGTTATTGGGTATCCACCTCAAATTCTAGCTGACTTTGGTTGTTAGTTGATCCCCATTGGACAAATCTTATGCTTGTTAGGTATTCCGATGGGATTCGACATTTTGATGGGTGAGTGATGGAATTGGGCTCTTTCTAAGCTTGATAACAAGATGGCGTACTGGAAAGGTATGCATATCAACTTGGTTGTGCAAGCTATGGTGGTTAAAATGTTTCTTCTTTCTTCTATTATTTACTTTCTCTCTTGCTAGAGACTGAGGGACCAAGACACTATCAAATTGGAAAGAATTTGTAGGAAACTTTCTCTGGATGAGAGACCCTAACAGAAGGGGTCCCTAAAATTTAATGCGATACTTGCATAAGCCAAAAAGATCAAGGCGGTTTGGGGATTCTAGACATTGAAGGAATGGCCAATAAACTGGCGACCAAACGGTTAATTAAAGCTTGAAGCAAGAGGGATGCCTTTTGGGCCAAACTGTCTTTTAGAAACAAGAGTGATCTTAGGCTTGTGGGCCTTCCAGGATGGGAGGGTATGGATCTTCTCACTCTTTTGTTCTCCTCCTATCAGGTGTCTCCCAGAGGCTCGAGCTTAGTTTGCTCCCTTTGGAGGAGTTGCAACAAGGTGAAACAATTTGTGAAGATCAATGAAGATTGGAAAGGGGTAGCCGGTATTAGAAAAAATGATTTGATCTGGTTCCCTATCAAGGGCATCAAAGGTGTTGAGCCTTGGAGCCTCCAAAAATCTAGAGAGTTTTGCAGCAAAGGTTTCCATTTGTGGAAACACCTTTGGAATCAAGAAACATGCCAATGGATTAGCGTCAAGGACATTGATATGGTTAGGAGAGTGGATTATGAAGAATGGTTCTTGTTGCAAAGCAGATTTAATGCTTGGGAGGGGTCGAGGAATCACCTCCTTATTGGGCATGACTCCCCTCACCTTGAGGGTCTTAGCTGGCACAATGGCAAAAATCTTGATAAAATTTCGAGATTCAAGAAGAATGTGGACTTTCACATCACGCTTAATAAGAGATGGTGTCTAGATTGGTCAAGTTTTAGGTGGGATCTCAAGCTCCAATCCCTTTGGCATGCCTTTTGATGTTAAAAAATCAGTTCTTATGTGGATAATCATCCACCTGAGAATTCCGACCAATGTGAAAGCTAACAAAATTTGCAGAGCCCCCTCATGGTGTAAAAGATGCCATCACGAGAATGAGCACTTGGGACACCTCTTCTTTTAGTTCCTCAAGTCAATGTTAGTCTTGTGGGCCCTTGGTAGAATCATGTTGCTACAGGGACAAAGTGATTGGAACCAAGCGCTACTTGGTGAAGCAATCAGTTGTTTCTCAGCACTGTGAAATTCTATAAGAGGTGAGACCCTCTGAAAGATTTGGAAAGAGAGGTGTGCCGCCAACTTTGATAGCCCCCCTAAAGAATGGTTGATTGAAAAATCTCTTTTCCTTTTAAACAAAAGAATTTCCAATTGTAAAAAGCACCCACCTTTTAGACATCATATAATGTTTTTCCTTGAAAGTAACAAGATTAAAAACAAGTGAGCCCCCACGAGGAAGACTTTGTTTTATGAAGGTTTCTATTAATTAAAGTTTGAGAGAGGAAGCTATCACCGAACTTCCTTTTATGAAAAAAAAACGAGAACTCGAGGTTTTCTGCTTTCCATGTTACTCCCAACTACGTGAAAGAAACGGGAAAGCCAAAGCCATGTGTGAATGCAAAGGCAGCATCTTGCATGTGAATCGACTAGCATACCTAGGTCAAGATGTACTGGCACTATATGTTCAGGAATCAGCACCCTAGTCTGCGTACGCGAGTAATCCTTGCGGAGTTCTACGCCCTGCTATGGCAGATCATGCGGCTTGTGTTATCCATGGTCGTCATGCGTTGATGCGGGGCAAGAAGCAGAGCAAGTTCTCCGTGCTATTGCAGTTACCCATCTGCGGTTAGCCTCGAACATCTTGCGAAACTAGATGTAGTATTCTCATACTCCGCCCGTCCGTGAGGAAACGCTGTATAACCTTGTTGAGACTTGAAAGTTTAACCTGCATAATGGGACTCATGTGGCTGGAGGGGGAGAGGGCGATAGGTTTTTCTGCGCGCTCTCTTTCGCTCCTGATTGTTCTTGAATGCTTTTGGCCAATAGTTTCGGAATCCAGCTCCTCTGTCCTTCACTTCTGTGCTATGGTTTGAGAGGATGAATGGGCCGGTAAATTTTGGCCGATATTATGAGACTTGAAGAGCACATGACAAACTACTGCGTCAGCACAGAAGAACGGTTTTGCTACTGGTTTCAGTCTGTGGCGCTAGATGGAGATGTTAGCTTCAGTTTTGAACATGTTTTCATGATTTGGGTCTATCGCTGTTGCTGATCGTGGGAGTATTGCTTAACGTAGTAATGTTTCGAAACTGATTGATATTCCCACCCGCTGTAGCTGAGTTCTTCCGCTCCCATCGATTACTGATCCCTGACCGTCCGACCACATGAGTGTATTGAATAATTTTCCTTGTGGTACATGACTACCAAGTACAAACGTTAAGCCCCTTTACTTCTCATCAGTTCTTCTTGGCTTCGAGTATTATGGCGAGTGTGAGTTTTAGAAGCTGGTACTAGAATGTTGAAAACCCCGAGTGTTACAGCGAGAGTGATTTGGAGATGCTGGGCTTAGCATGTTATGCTTAATGGTAGCAAAGTAAAATGAGGAACCGGTCGATGTTAATGAATGACGTTTAAACCATTCGAGTCCTGCCGTTGAATCTTCTACAGGCATGCATCTACTGTTAGGTTAGGAGGACTTCCCTACATCTACTGTTAGATAGTGGCATGCAATTGAAATCTCTAGTGGTATGCAATTGAAAACTCTGCTAAGTACAAGCTGCCTATGGTTGGGTGCCGAACTTACGAGGTTTGGTGCGTGATTGTATTTTCAATTCGTTGTACTCATAAATGAAAGCTTACTATGATCATAATATACATTCTTCACAAATTTGGAGTTACAGACGAAGCTTACCTGTCTTGGAAACTTCTGCACAGCGATGTATGAAGATATTCAATTAGTAGTTAAAACCTGTTATGTAAAGCAGAACGAAAGGCGATTTGTTAAATTGTAAATGGAGATGCGGTTTTCTAAATCTGATCACTCTACGTTTGAATGGAAGTACACACAGACCTTGAATTCCTTCAATACATGTAATAGCAAAACTTTTGCCAATTATTGTCACTGATCTTTTTATGGGATTATGAAATAGTTGAGATGGACATTTAAACATATATATGAAAGAATCTTGAAATGTATAGTTCTGCAAGTGCATTCTGACTATGGAGAATACCGATATTGCATTGATACAGAGAATCGTGATACCCAATACAACTAATCAAGGTACTCTTTGCATTAGGGAGCCCCTCACTAGGCCTATAATTCAAGCAATAAGAATCGTGTCAGAAGCTTGTGTACTTTCTTTTAATTGCATGGAGTAACACGATATTACTGAGAATATGCTAATTGACGCGATCATATTCCGTTAATTGTTTGATTTGGGGTCGTTACAATCAGTTGTAGAGAATATTAAAGGAATGACGGAATACACCCTGCATTGTCAACTCCTTGCGTCCCTTAATCTAATAATCGAGACTGCTGCCTTTAACTATTCTGCTTGTCTGAAGAAATCTTTGTAGAGAACCAATTAAGGTTTGTGAATTCCACAAGAAGAATCTAGCAAAGCCCAAGCTAGAGAATATGATTGCTCCTTGTGTAACTAGTTGCTTGAGGGGGAGGTGATGTCATGGATACATAGGGTTTGAAGATAAAAATAAAGGAGGCTATATTTGCATGTTAAAGAAGGTATTTTGTGGTCTCAGTAACAATGGAATGTAAGGGACATGTTATCATGGAAAGTTGTATCTTGTGGTTGATGTGCCACCATTTGTCTTGCCGTGTGGTAGTTGTGATTGCAGCCAAATTCAGCTATGTAAACCCCTGTTCTTGTGGGATGTAAAGTTGCAAATTTCAAAGTTAAAAGCTTGGAGGAGTAGGTGCTGAACCTCCATTTAATAGAAAAAAACAATGGCATGGAATGAAGGCTTGTATGCTACTCAATACTTGTGATATAGATGATGCAATATTAATCCATCGTTATTCTAAAAAAGAGAAGGTGAAGCATCCATCCACTTATGTGTACTTATAGATGACTTGAATATAGGTGAAGCATCTTTCTACTTTTGTATACGTGTATATGACATAATTATTATAGGTGATTATGTAAGTCATCAATGACATCAAGGAAAGACTTGCGAAGAAGTTTAAGATGTGAGACCTTGGAGATCTAAGATATTTTTTAGGTAGTAGAGTCATATACAAAGATAATGGTATCTTATCCATGCAAAGGAAATACATGTTGGATGTATTGAAGAATTATGTAGGGAGTACATGTGCGGATGCAAAATGAAGGAAGAGTGTACTCACGGAAGGAAGATTGTGAGAGATTCCAAGTGAGTAGACCATGGGTTCATGCACATGGATTAGAAATGAGCATGCCAAGAGCATGGAGTAGGCTCCTCAAGTTTCTAAACACTTTCAAATGTGGGGTGGAGGCTCTCCTTATGGAGATTTGGGAGGGTCTCTCCAAAGTACATCTCATGTGGAATAATTCCCTTCAAAGGAGAACACGTCTTTTAGGCACTCTTGAGAGGTTAATTGTTGTAAAGTAATCTTTTGAGAGATGAGCTTCTTGTGGACAAAATGGTTATCTCTAATCATGGAACATTGGATTTTGGGCAATGCCCAAGGTTGATTGGTTGTTCGGGTGGGTGTAAGTCGGAGTAACTTGGAAAGCACCAATGTTAGATAATAATCATTAAAGCTAGATGGCCTCACATGGTGCAAAGCTGGATGCTTGATACTTGATTATCCAACGAGTTGATGCCCATTTGTAGTAAAGATCATGATATTGGCTGAAGGTAAGGCATTGAAGTAGTCATTGAGCACTTCTCAATGGATCTAACAAGGTTGATGTGTAATTTGATAGAGGATACAAATTGCATAGGCAATATCTGTTCTAGTGTTGGCAAGGTAGAGGAAAAAGCCAATAAGTTGTCGATATTAGTATTCACACCCACAAGTGATGATGAATTTTTAGTGTGAGCTTGATGTTAGGATTAAGTGGTGTAGATATTGAGCAACATTGGTCCATGTATCTTGAAAGAAGTCCTAGCATTACTTCTTTTGTGACTTGATCAATTATAGATTTACTATGTTCACTAAAAAGGGTTCTTACAAGTAAAAAATCATTTTTTAATGTTGCGGCATCAAACTTTGCTATCTTTGACATCCACTCCAATCTTCTTTAGTTTCTCATTCTGATTACTTTGCAGATTCTCCATCCGGTGAAGATCTTGTGCTTGAAATCGGAAGTCTTGAAATATGCTTGCTATTCTTTTTATGTTTCATCTAACTCTTTCTTCAATTGAATCATGAGTGCGATCTCTGCAATCAATTTGTGAGCTTTTTGAAATAATTCCTCCTTAGTAATTGCGAGCTCAATTTCCCATTGGATAGCTTTGGCAATTATCTCTATACAAGCTTTCTTCGGTGTAGTAGCTATCTTTGTCATTTCTTCCAAAACCAAACCAATTTTGTCCAAAGCTCGATCCTTCATAGCTAAATCCATGCACAACGTTTCTAGTTCTTGGTCTTTGTCTTGCACTTGCTATTGCATCCTTGATTTTTGTGCTTTGAATTTGATAATTTCATCTTGGAGAGGAGTGAGGTTTGCTTCCTTTGTCTCTAATTTATGTTGGAATTCTTTTTGCATATGCTACTTTTTTGCAATACATCATCTTGGAAATGCCATAAGCGTGTTTTTGGATGTTAATCATGATTGCAAAGAAGTGAATTGCATGGCAGTCTGAAGGTGCATGATACATGATAGTGTACTCATTGGATGAATGATAGGGAAAGAGAGTTCATGGTTGCTGATGGTAACACAGTGACCTTAGTCCGACCTTCATTAGAGAGGCATAGACGGGACATGATGGTGTCTAAAGTGATACAAGTCATGAAGTATAGACTCGATCACTAGCCAAGACATGACAGAGACAGAGTAATCGACAATATCACGGGGAATAGTTATAGACAATGGGTGAGCCGACACTGTGTTCCATGACAATTGAGAAAATGATAGTAAGCCTTGTACTTGAAAGTACTAGGCAGGTCAAGAGCCATACCTTTGTCGAAACGAGGAAGATGTGGCAAAGACTCCATGGACACTTCGTTGCACACAAACACACAAAAAGCATGAGCACAAGGAATATATAGAAGACACAAAACACATGCATAGTTCACATTGTAAAGGAAACAAGTAAAACTCTCAGGAATAAATAGAGATAGCAAGAATTGAGATGACAAAATGACATGCAATGACCATAATTGTAATAAATGCAATAATAGAATGCTGTCAACGAACCAAAATTTGCATGGAGGAGCATATGAAAGCAGTACGTGGGGGATGGGCACTGTTAAAGAGCCGCCATAATCATGATTCCTTGAATGGAGTGCGAAAAGTTCGTAACTTAGATCCATTAAAAGAGTTGTGTAAAGGTTCTCTCATTAGATTAGTCAATTGAAATGGAGTCGAATTGCTGCAATATGCTAAGGGCCGAACCATCTGACTTTAAAATTTTTGGCTTTTTGTTCCACGTTAGAATTATAGACTAAAACTAACTGTCCAACTTGAAACACTGGAGTCTGAAGAAAACGATCATGAGTGCGAGCTTGACGGATCTGCATCTCTTATATTAGTAAGAAATTATCAAAATGGGTCTCATCCAAATATTAGAGGTCATCAAGTCGATTATAAATAAATTCTTGCGATATGATTTTTTTTCGATAGCAACGCAAAGACTGGGAACCACCCATGGTCATAATAGCTTCGACTCCAAATGCCAATTTAAAAGGGGTGAATCCGGTCGCTACTTTGTATCTGGTATGATAAGCCCACAACATTGATGGAAGGAGGTGATCCCAGCGCTCAGGAGAGAACTAAATTAATTTTCGGAGCATAGCAAGTAAAGTTTTATTAGTACTCTCAGCTAAATCATTCACTCGTGGATAATAAGGCATACTAAATTTATGAACAATATTAAATTCATGTGTCAAAGATTTAGTTAAATCATTTGAAAAATGTGTGCCGCAATTTGAAACCAGCTCAAAGGGTAAGCCAAAACATGGAAAGACTTCCCTGGTAAGACATCGAGCTATTGATATGGCCTTAGCATTCTTCAAGTCCCATGCCTCATCCCATTGCATCCCATAGTAGTTGCATGTTAAGATATATCTGTTATTAATAGAAACAACAGGAGGAGAAATAGGACCAACAAAGTCTAAAGCCCCATTTCTAAAATGGTTCTTGAGGCATAATAGGCTGCAAGGGAAAATATTTAGCCACAATAGGTTGACCAATCCTTTGATAAGGATCACACAGAAGCACATACTCTCTAATATCTTTAATCATGGTGGGCCACCACAACCCACTTTATAGTACTTTATGTAAAGTTAGGTCCATCGAGAAGTGTTCACCAATGGGATTGGAATGAGTAGAAGCAAGGACTACATGCACCTTGTGGATGTGAACACAATGGAGCTAAGCACCAGAAAGGTCATAATAGTACAATTGATCTGCTATAAGAGTAAACCATTTACTATAAGTAACTAACTTTTAGGATTCTAGTAGAGATAAAGAATCCAAGAAGATTCTAGTCTTCAAAAAGGAGTAAAGAGTATCATAATATGTGGTAGCAAGATTCCTTGGTGTTGTCGTACTAGCACGTTGGGTCGTACAAATAGTTGGAGGGTTCATATCTGTGACATCAAATGGCTCACTAGAATCCAACCTGGAGAGAAACTCAGCTAATGTGTGGTGGGGGTCGATGTACTATATCAAGATCGAATTCTTGCAACTGGAGGACCCATTGGGCCAGTCTACTAGTGCCTGCTTGATTTTGAACAAGGTAGGCCAGAGCGGCATGATCAACGTGAAATGTGAATTTGTGGCCTTATAAATAATGAAAAAATAATTGTTTATAAAATAAATCAATCCAAGGCACTTCGGTTTGGTCACTGAATAATTCTTTTTGGCATTAGCAAGATGTCTACTAGCATAATAAATTGGTCAATACCACTTATCCATCACTTGAGTGAGGGCACTGCCAATGGCTATATCAAAAGCATCAACAAAAACATGAAAGGGAAGTTCCCAGTTGGGCATTTGCAAAATTGGGGCTTGAGCTAATAAGGTCTTTAATCGACCAAAAGCCAATTGATACTCCAAAGACCAATGAAAGTCTTTCGGGGGGAGGTTAATTAATTCATTCAATGGCATAGTAAGATGTGCGAGCCACCATAAGTGATGACCATACCACCATATTTAACCTAAAAAGCAAAGAACTTCCTTTGCATTCCTCAGGGCATGAGCCTCTAAAACCACTTTTACCTTGTTCGGGTCAACTTGAATTCCTTGAGTTGATATATAATGTCCCAACAATTTCCCACACTGAACAAAAATGACAGACTTCATTGGATTCAAGTAGAGTCTGTATTCAGGAAACTTAATAAAGCATAATCATAACTCAATCAAGTGGTCCACTTTCGGACTTGTATTCAGGAAACTTAATAAAGCATAATCATAACTCAATCAAGTGGTCCACTCTCAGACTAGAAATAGAAAAGTCACCGGAAACAAACTCATGAAGGTGGTGAGGTAAGGGGAAAAAATATCTTGCATCCATCGTTGGAACATGCTCAGGGCATTATGCAAACCAAACCACATAACAAGCAAATACTCCCCATGAAGTGATGAAATTAGTCTTTGGTATATCGACAACAACCATTCACACTGGTTTGTATCCATTGTATCCGTCAAGAAATGAGTAAACTTCTCTTCTAGCTACATCGTCAAGCATATTGTCCAAGAGCGAAAGAGGGAAAACATCTGGTACAGTGGCCTTGTTGAGTTTCCGATAGTCCATGCATATACAAAGGCGCTTATTCTTTTTGGGCACAATAATGATAAGTGGTATCCACTCAGCATGTTTGATGGGGATGATACAACCAACCTTCAAAAGGTGATCAATTTCTTCTTTAACGTACTGAGCATAGTGTGGGTTCATAGGATAGCTAGGTTGCTAAATTGGTTTGACATAGGGTTGCACTACTATTCGGTGCTAGTAAATTCGAGGGTCAATACCTTCATGTCCTGGTAGTCCTAGGAAAATACATCCAGGAATTCGTTGAGGAGACTCAACAAAGTAGTTCACTCTTCTTTGGTCAACTTAGCACTAATTTTTACAGGTTTTGGTATGTCTGCAATACCCAAGTTACAAGTCACCAGTTGGTCTTCACTAATGTAATGCCGAGATTGCTTTTCTTCGGATTCTAACCAATCACGGACAGTCTCATCAAGAGGATTTGTTCAAACAATTGGCTACTCGATTGAATCAATACCAATGATCGTATAAGTCATCATGCATGCCGAAGGTGACCATCGATCTAATAGTGGCTGTAACTCCACAACTCCTAAAGATAACAAGTCGGATTTTGCTCTCAAAAAGTCGCCCTCTTCGTCATCAGTCAGTCCATCCATCATGTGTACAGGATCAACAATGTGGGGAAGTGCATATACTTTGGCCGATCGCATGGTGTCTAAAGGTACCCTATACTCGTGATGTTTATACTAAATAACAAGTTCCTTTTTGGACCAAGCTGAAGTACCTTGGCTTGTTTAAGCCATGGTCTTTCAAAAAGAAGATTGTAATCGTGTGTATGATCTGGGATATCTAGGACTACAAATGCCATAGAGAATATGGCTCCTTGTAGTGTAATAGGGATGTCCCTCACTAATCCCACAAGATGAGCTCGTGATTGATCTGCCATACCAATAAAAAATTGCACAGGCTCAAAGTTAAGCCATCCAAATTTCTTACAAAGTTCCAAGGAGAAGAGATTCACACCAGATCCTCCATCGATGAGTACTTGATCTATCCAATGATTCTTATACCATACTGTTACAAGGGGAACAACATGATCTAAAGTCTCTACTATTGCATGCATAGTAGCCACACAGGGTTCTTTTTGTTCACATGACCTACCTAGAAGTTGCTCGAACTCCTTGCGAACCCTTGGGACCAAAGTTGGGAATTGTCCAAGTTGCAGTGTGATTAGAGAGGATTTCAACACCGACCATAAGTTGTCCACTTTTGTATTGTGGGCATTCTTTGCAGCTTTCATTAGGACTTCAAATATCTTTTCTCTCTGCGATGTAGGGGGTTTCTAGACTTGAGTGATTCGTTCCGATGGAGGAAAGACCATTGGTTCCTTTGCTGCCCATTTTTGTGCCATATTCACCATTCTTACTTGCTCTTTAAATCTTGGTTCATATACTGCAATGGTCGGCTATAATAGTTTACCCAAGCGAGTTTGCACAACCATGGCTCGAGTATTAGATTTTGTAATAATGACCAGGTTGGTCATAGGTGCCGCTCTCTCTTTCCTTCCCTTATCGTACTCGTGAGTCCCCTTGGTATATAAATTGATGTTCATGGTTGTGCCCATGGTGGCTATGGTATTAGCCCTTGTTGCAAGTTGGTTTGATCGTACCTTTGATAATTTTCATTTGGTAGATGTGGTGGTATATATGTATTGTGTGGTATAGATTCAATGACAATAGCAATAACCGTAACCCGGTTATGGGCCTTTGCATTGTACACACAGTATGCAATATCATGAGTATCTGTGTTGCATATTATGCAATGTTGTTGATTTAAACCACATTTTAAAATTGCTTAGTTGGATTATTACCTTTATCCTTCATGACTGCAATCCATTCCAGGTCTTCAGTAAAGCCTCCCACCTTATTTTCCAACTATAGTGCTTGATCGATGACCATATCCAAGGGTAGACCGGCCGCACACTAAATGATTATAACTTGCTTCAACTATGGGTTCAAACCGTTACTGAACCGTTGCATGATCACATCTTCAGGCCACTTACTTTCTTTCAAATTCAAATTGCCTCAAGTGCATCCAAAAGATAGTGGTGTAATCTTAAATGGTCCGATGAATAGCTTCTCAGAATCATCTACACTTGTGGATGCATAATTGTTTTGCTGCCTTTTGTTATTTTGATTCTTCAACTTGTAATCACATTCAAAGTGTCCATGTTTACCACAATTATAGCATCCTTTGTTTGTCATTACTTCAATCATTTCTTTGGAAATTTCTATGGCCTCTTTAGCTCCCCCTGCCTCAAAATTGTCTTCTACCTCCTACATGATTGTGATGTTGACCTTGGTCTTAGTTACTACTTCCAAAGCCTCTACTTCTACCTCTTCATCTACCGGAGTAGAATACCTGCTCAGAACTAGGTTTTCCTTGGGAGTTCAAGTCCTCACCAAGATTTTTTTCTTCAATAATCAGCATGGACACCAGATCAACAACTATTTTCCTTGGTGTGAATAGATGTTGTGAACTGCTTATATGCAGCTCCTAGACCATGAGGGCATGCTTACACCTTATCATCATCATCTACATTCATGCCTCTACTTCTACCTCTTCCTCTACTAGAGTAGAATACCTGCTCAGGACTAGGTTTTCCTTGGGAGTTCGAGTCCTCACCAAGATTCATTTCTTCAATAATCAGCACAGATACCAGATCAGCAAAATTGAGAATATTTTCCCTGGTCTGAATAGATGTTTTGAATTGCTTATATGCAGCTCCTAGACCATGAAGGCATACTTACACCTTATCATCATCATCTACATTCATGCCAATAGATGCAAGAGACTTACATATGCTTTTGATTTTCAGGGTGTAGTCACTTATTGACATGGCCTTTTTCTCTAATGTATGCAGCTCGTTCTTGAGTTGCAATTTCTGCGCCTTTGTATTGGTCTCATACAATGTGATCAAACTATTCCAAGCCTCTTTCGGAGTCTTGGCATCCTATGTGTGCCCAATCATGCTATCTTGTATGCTAACAGATAGCCAATAAATTACCTTTCATTCTCCTTGATTCCGTTCCTCATATGCTCTTAACTGGTCCACAGTCGCATTCCTCTCTGGTAACTGTGGAGCATTTTCGTTCTCTCCTTCAATGTACTTCCAATAGCCTTTTCCCATCAAGAAATTCTTCATTGTGAATCTTCAAGCATGGAAGTTGTTCTCATCCAACTTATCACTCATACGCTGAATCATTCCATCTACGTTTGCCATTTTTGCATCAACTCACAACACTGCAAAAACACCAGAAGCACTACTGCTTGAACACTACTGCACTTTGATGTGATAGCTTGATCTCAGAAAAACACAATTTTCGTGTATCAACAGTACACAGGATCACTTGAAATTCTGGATCTGCAATATATGAGTGTTTCCACAGAGGACACAAGTTACAATTTTGCAAACTGACCTGGTTTTTTTGTGGGCCTCACTTTCAGGGTCAAAACAGAGGTCGAGATGGCTTTGAAACAAAAATATGACAAAAACAAGTGACCTTAAAGGGAAACTCTCTAAAATGTTTTGATGCCTTCCACCTTCACACTAATTTTTGTAGTAATCTGAGGTCGTTTGAATTGCACTTTCTCCATGCCTCCTCGTGTATGCTTCACCGTTGGCCTTTTGCATGAGCTCTCTATATCCACACTAGCTCTAATACCATGTCATGAGGAAGGGGATAAGGAAGAGAGATTATACATACACTCTCACAATCAAAGAGGAGCACACACACAAATTGAGGCAAGGAATAATGATCTTCTTCTTCTTCTTCTATTACATAAAATGAATGTACAAGAATGACATAAAACAACAATACAACAAGTGCAATATACAAAGAATGTTGATATAGTTAGGTAATGATGTGTGTGAACACACTAGGACCATCAAGGCACTTTTTCCTTCTTATAGGAGGTTTTTTCCCCTGGCTTGTATATATGCCTATTGCCCTAATGGGTCACTTATCTTTGTACATTCTAGTGGTAATACATTTAGTATTGTGTGTTGTGTTCCAAGCTTCTTCTTCTTCCTTGTGCTGTTCATTTTGTAGATCTCGAACTCCAAATATTGGTATCGGAGTAGCTTGCTGCTTCACCTAGGGCATCGTCAACACCCCTATGGTCACAATCTTAAAATCACACGAAATTTGGTGAGCATACTCACGGTGATTAGGAGATCAAAACAGCTTCGCATTGTGGCACCGGAATCGTGATCTCAGCTTGTTTTGGCTTCTGAATGCACTATCATAGTGCTTGTGTAGGCAATTTTGTCTTTTTGTCTCAAAGATATGTACAAGTTTCAATTCGCCAATATAAGCGCCTCAAAATTTGCTACGGGTTTAACAAAAGTCATCAGGGTAGTTCTGTTCAACTTTTTTAGATACAATAATTTTTGTGCATCAGGGTATTTTAGTTAATGGCCATGGCTAAAAGCAATGATGTACTCCGTATGTTGGTTGCTGAGGATAAGTTGGACAGTACCAATTACCCCATTATGGGCTTATATGATGTGTCATGTATTGGTTGCAAAAGGACTATGGAATATTGTGTGGGGTGTTGAAAAACGTCCTATTTCACTTGTAAACATAGTTGTTGAAGGTGATGTAGATGGCATTGAAGATGGTGATTTTGTCTTTGTTGTTTAGCATTGCCAGAGTAACCGGATTATGTGGCATAAGAGTTGTAAAAATATTCTTCTAGACAAGTCCTCATTTGCTTTGTCTTGAAATATGAAACTTTAGTAAATCCAGCATATGTAGTTGAATTCTTCTTTATAAAGCTCACATCAATCTTTGTTCCCATTGTGTAGAAATTCAAGGCAGCTTTAATATGATTTACCTTGATCGTGACTTCCACCATTTCATTCTCCAGGTTTTTGACTTTGCACAAAAAATATGTATCTGTGCTTCTTTTTACTTCCTGTAGTGAGGTCATAACTTGATCACACCTTTCAAAATCAATGAAAAATATGGGTTCCTCTAGTACTTTATGTAGTTCCACCTTCCATCATTTATAGGCTATAATTGATCTCTAGAAGTTATAGAATTCTTGACACAACATAGTATACTTGTAATTCCCCTTCTTCACTACAAAGATATGCTTGCTGACTATTTTAAGGAAGTCCCTAAGGTCCTTTTCTATATGTTCCTATTTTGGAACTACATCCTCTTTTGTTTCAAATTCCACCACTTCTACGTCAGTGTCCAAACACCAATTTCCTCTTGATAAGGACACTGTATCCACCTCCAATTGTGCTATTGGAAGTCCCTTAGTCATCCTATAAAAGAATTTACACCAAGAATCCACACACATTAATAAGAGACTCAAAAAATCACCTGTTTTTCACAATCACCAGAAAGAAAAATAATTTGTACACCACTCAACATCACATAGCAGTATTATCACATATTTCAAGAATTCATGTTCTCATCACAATGTAGCAAGATTTTTCTTAGTGCAATTGGAAAGGTTTTTTAAACATGATGAATTTTCCTCAAAACATTTGAAAATAATCAAAATCTCAAAGATATTACTTCACACATACTTCTATGTCGTGCTTTTGTGGTTTTGAAAAAATAAAAAATAAAAAGTATATACATCTATAATTATATATATATATATATATATATATATATATATATAATCCCCCTCCCTGCCTTCTTTTTTAATAATAAGAGGTCTAAATATTCTCTTTTGATTTGTCTGCCCCTCCTAGTTCTTCCTTCTTAAGATGAGAAGAGCTTGTCATTATGCATGGGATTAACTTTTTTGTGCCTAGTGAATGCACAACTTTGTAATCTAGCCCTATACATGCCTACTTTGGCAATGCATTTTCTTCATGGTGCAAAATTGAGGTCTTAAGTGATGCACTTAAGTGGTTGTTTGATGTAGAGGCTTTCTTTAGTATATCTTTTCTTATGTCTATGTTCTCCTTCATATTTCCATGTTGCTGTTGAGCTGCAATTTGCATGTGCATTACTGCTTTTCTTCTCCAATACCATGTTAAACCTTCTTTTGTCTTGTTATTTTGAGCTATAATTCCAATTCTCTACAGCCATGATACACCTCTTTCTTTTGCTTTGGCAGTGTAGCTTTTAGGTCTCCAAATCTGCTTCATTGTTGGGTATTGATTAACTTGTTTATTTTTTGGTCTCAATTTGTTTTCTCTTTTGATAGTGATGTTGAAAAATTTGAGTTTGATTTATTCTTCTAGATGTAATTTTGCTAGCATTCTCTCTCTCTCTCTCCACTTGTCTGACTTAATATTTTGATCATGGTCTGGCTTACATCATGAGAATGTTCTCCTGATGAAAATATGAATTTCTCCATCTCTAATACATTGTGTACATTAGTTGATTCCTGCACATCATTGCTTACTAACAATATTTTAAAATTTTCATTATTTATTTTTATATGAATCATCATTTGATGAAAATGAATTGACACTCTATTTTCCTTCATCCAAGATTGACCTAATATTAAGTTTTCAGGCCATTCTTTACATTCTACTGTGGACTCTTCCTGACCTATGTTTAGAACATTTTTTTGTGTTGACATTGTTGGAAATATTTGTCGATCTATTGTCCTAATCAAAGTTGTACTCGGTTTTCTTCTTACTTGGAATTGATTGAGATCCTAAATCCAATAAAACCCTGAATTGACTTTCGTTGTAATTCATCTCTATGACCGGAAAATGTTTCTTTTGTCTGAACTGATTAAATTTACTTGAGATCTTGAATCCAATAAAACCTTGAATTGACTTCCTTTGTAATTCATCTCTATGACTGGCAAATTTTTCTTTTGTTTTCCAATATTTTTCCACACACCATTAATTCTCATATTTTATATATTTCATCATTCTTGCCTTAGCTTCTTCCTAAGCCTCTTGTCTAATTTTTTTTCTTCTTTCTATCTTCTTTTATGGGATTGTTGTATTCATGCCTTCACCAGAGCGGTCTGTCTTCCACTTGTAGCAGGGTCCATTGTCTTTTTCTTCAGTTTGTAACTGCTAGGCCATGGAAGTGTTTTTTTTTCCTTTTGCCTGTAGCTCTTCCTTGGATTCCAACATAAATGTGTCGTTGTGAGCTTCCAAAAAATGCTAGTTTCTTAGAGGAGTTTGTCCATGTTGATTTTGAGCAACTATTGACTGTGAAGTACTTTGTAGGTATTGATGTTGTGGCATGGATATTCTTTGGATCTTCCAATCATAGATTTTACAATTTTTACGCCAAGTACTTATAACCCATAATTAATGATGGGTAAGTGCATTAGTGCATGGGTTGAAGAAAATATGTGCCTTGTGCATGGCCTTGTAATGTAGCCCTATGCATGCATACTTGAGGAATGCATTGGAATAAATATGGTGCAAGAAACTGGGTCTTGAGCAAAGTGCTCAAGGGTATGTTGATGAAGAGGTTTCCTACTCCATCATGGTTATCGTGTCGTCAAAGTAGGCGGTTCTTACCATGGTCAAATGTCCATCAATATTCATCTCTTTGTGGTGTGCTCCAGTATGGTGATTAATCATCAACTTCTCTTCCGTTGTTAATGGATGTCCTTGTTGATGGTTCATGTCAGAGATGCTTTAAGCACACCGTCTTGTACTTTCTCTTTGTATTCTCTCTCTCTCTCTCTCTCTCTTTTGGAACAGTTTCACAAAACAAGAAGAAATATGTTTGCATCAATAAAATATTGTACATATGTCAAGTGTATCTCATGTGCCTGGGATTCTCAATCGTGTATATGCACAACCGTATAATGTGGCCCTATATTCATGCATACTTTGGAAATGCATGACCTAAATGGTGCAAAAGACAAGATTATGCCAGAGGCACATGGTTGTTGCACATCGAGGCTTTCAATGTTCTTGGCAAATGTTAATGCAGCCTTTGTTGGAGGCATCCATTGGATCCCCCAATGACAACTGATTGTTCCTCTTGATAGGGATCCATTGGAGAACTGTGTGTGGCTGTGTACAATTCACTATGGATTTTTTCATCCTTGAGTGGTTGCTTAACTTTTGTAGCCCTTGTAGTTGGTGCTTTGGTTCTGTGGATGCTACTAGTGCTTTTGGCATCCAAACCCATATTTTTGATGTTTGTCTTCTCATTATTGTCAAAGAGGTGGGTTGATCTGCTTTGGTTCTTTGTGCTTGGTACTGACCCTTGCTTCTCCTTGTCTTCTTTGTGGAGAATTTTCTTGTGAAGGAGATTTGTGGTGTTTATGCATGTAAGAGTGCCTTGGGTACCCACATTTGTAATTGCCCTTGTTGAGCTGCAACTACTTTCTTTGGCACCCAAAGTTGTACGTTATTATGGTCGACCGTCATCGATTGTTTTGGTACCCAAATCTGTCGAAGACCATAGGATTGAGCTGGTCCTCGTTTCTTGGTGCTTCTTTTAGCATGGTTGGCTTGCCTCAATGGGAATGGTTGTGGCCAAGCTGATGGTTGTTCTCCTTTGTGTACCCAAATCTGCTTCATGCCCTGAGCTTCTTTCTTCTTGAATTCTCTCTGTCTAGTTGATATAGCAGATGTCTTTTTTGCTTGCCTCTTTGGTCGAGTTATGCTTGCGTTAGTCAGTGAAGAAGAAGAGAGGTCTGATGGCCGTTGAACTTGTGCTTCCATGATCGAGTCCTTTTGCTTCATAGGGTTATTGACACACACAACATTTTCTTTGCAAAGATTAGTTTCAGAAGAACGAAGAGAATGTGTGACCTCGGGATTCGTGAGCATGCAATTGTCTAACTCTAATGTAAGACATTGTTCATGTACCCAAACTTGAAGAAGTTAGCTTTTAAGGTTTAAGTTGACTGCATGGTCATACATCCAATCCTGACCTAGGAAAAGTGGTTCCGTAAGGTCCTCATCGTGACACACTAGCATTTTGACTTTTATTATTCAATTGCAGGTCTTGGCAGTATGAAAGTCTAACTGCACTAGTTGCTGCACCTGAGTCAATCAATGCTCTCACAATCCTTGCATTCCTCCCTTGTCCTACCGCGATGTTCACAAAGGGACGTCAATCAATTATTCGAGAAGCAATTGCACTTGATGTTTGACACATGGCCATGTGGTATCTTGGGGCCGCAAGATTGACATCTAGGCCTAGGTGTCTTAACTTATTTCTCCTAATGCGTTCTCTAGCCTCAACCTATGCTTCTTCTCTAACCCTTAACTCCTCTTCTTTTCGCTTCTTAGCATTGTTGAGTCTCTTTAGCATATCCTCTGTAAGAGGTTCTTGATATAGCTTGACTCGACAACCACTGATATAGTTTGGTAGGATATCACCTTCTAGTGTGGCCAATTGAACTGCACCGCTAGTGGAAATTCTGTTAATGATCTGTTGATATATTTAGGTAATGATGTGTGTGAACACTCTAGGACCGTCGCGACACTTTTTTCCCTCTTTAGGAGGTTTTTTTCCCCTGGCTTGTATATATGCCTATTGCCCTAATGGGCTACTCATCTTTGTACATTCTCTAGTAATACATTCAGTATTATGTGTTGTGCTCCAAGCTTCTTCTCCTTCCTTGTGCTGTTCGTGTGCTTCCGTAGACGTCTAACTCCAACAATTGGTATCAGAGCAGGTCATTGCTTCATCTAGGGCGCCGTCAACACTCCTCTAGTTGCAGTCTCAGAATCGCACGAATTTTGGTGAGCATACTAAGCATGTTTCTGAGATCAAAACTGCTTCGCTTTGTGGTGTCAAAATCGCGATCTGAGCTTGTTTCGGCCTCTGAACTCACTATCACAGTGCTTGTGCAGGCTATTTCATCTTTTTGTGCCAAAGGTATATACCAATTTCTGTTCGCTAGTATAAGCGTCTCAAAATCTGCTACAGGTCTAGCGGAATTCATCTGGGCAGTTCTGTTCAACTTTTTGAGATACAGTCAATTTTTTGCATCAAGGTTTTTTAGTCACCGGCCATGGCTGAAAGCAGTGATGTATTCCGTATGTTGGCTGTTGAGGATAAGTTGGATGGTACCAACTACCCGTTATGGGCTTATATGATGCGACATGTGTTGGTTGCAAAAGGACTGTGGAACATTGTGTAGGGTGTCAAAAAACGTCCTATCACACCTGCAACTGTTACAACTGCAGGTACTGAAGCCGATGCAGAAGGTGTCGAAGATGATGATATTCTGCATATTCTTGTTCGTGCTGAGGTTTCTACTGCACCTATGCAGAGCAAATTCATTGGGATGGCAGAGATGCCCAGGCACATGCATTGATAGCTTTGTCTATCAAACATGCCATTATTCCTCACATTCGCTCTTGCAGAACAGCTAAGGATGCTTGGGATACACTTACCACATTGTACCAAGCTAGGAATGAGGCTCATGTTGCTTACCTCCGAAAACAGTTGGAGAGTGAGCACATGAATGAAGGTGATTATATGGACAGTTTCCTAACGAAGATCAAAGACTTGAAGGAATAGTTGATTTCTGCTGATGAGGTTATACCAGATAGCTCACTTGTGCAGACCGTTCTATGGTCTTCTTGATTCATATCAGAGTTTTGCTTCTACTCTTCGGTTGATGATGAAAGGCAATCCAAATGCCTTATCATTTGAGGAGTTAGTCTCTGTTTTGTTGCAAGAAGTTCAGCCCAGACAGAATAGGTCCATTATGCGAGTTGTAGATCAAGCTTTCCTGGCTAGTCAGAAGGGCAAAGGAAAATGAAGCTCTTCAACTAGTAAGCAGAAATCTGCTAGTTCTGCACATTCGAAGAAGGAAGATAAAGATGAGAAGAAATTAGATAAGCAAAAATTGTTTTGTAAGTACTGTAAAGGGAATGATCATATCATAAAGAATAGTCCAAAGATTAGAATGGTTGTTGCAGAGGCCTCTACACCAAAAACACAGTCTGCTAATCTTGTGCAGGAAGAAGAATGGGCGTTTACTACTGTCTGCAGTTTTGACCCATCTTCTCATGAGCAGTGCATGTCTGCAGTGGACTCAGATGTTTGGTATTTAGACAGTGGGGTGACCAAACATATTACCTCGCAGCGCAATTTCTTCTCTTCACTCGAGCTTGCCCCTATAGGGAATACTGTTACATGTGCCAACAACTCCTCTTATCCTGTTATGGGAGTTGGTAAGATCATTTTGACTACTACTGATGGTAGTTCTTTCACTTTGTCAAATGCTTTATTTGTGCCAGGGGTCAAGAAGAACCTGTTATTAGTTTCTGCATTAGCCAAGATTGGCTTGGTTGTGAAATTTGTTGATGACAGGTGTACAGTTCATGATCTGTCAAATGGCGATGTGATTATTGCTTCTGGCATTTTATGTCGTGGGTTGTATAAGCTCATAGTCTATGAAAGATTAGTAAATGATTTGGCATGTGTAGTAAATGATTCTCAGACTATGTCAGATGCAAAGCTTTGGCATGCACGCTTTGGTCATCTGAATTTTGCTAGTTTGCTATGCCTGCAGAAATCTGAAATGGTGTCCTCTTTGCCCAAACTTGAGACACCTAGAAAACATGTTTGTGAAGGCTGTATTTTGGGCAAAATGCAGCGTTTGTCCTTTCCAAAAGATGGTTCAGTTCTGGCTACTCAGAAATTGCAGCTTGTACATAGTGATGTCTGTGGTCCTATGCAAACACCTTCTTTTGGGAATTATCTTTACTTCGTGACTTTCATCGATGATTTTTCCAAGCATGCATGGGTATATCCATTGAAGACAAAGTCCGAAGTGTTCATGTGCTTCAAACAATTTTTGGTTTTGGTTGAAAATCTGTCAGCATGTAAAATGGGCACCCTCCGTTCTGATCGGGGGGGGGGGGGGATATATGTCTTCTGATTTTAATGCATTTCTGGCTGAACGTGGGATAAAACACCAGTGTACAGTGCCGTATACACCTCAACAGAATGGAGTTGCTGAATGAAAGAACAGGTCACTCATGGAGATGGCGAGGTGTATGGTCAAGATTCATGCTTTACCACATAGTCTCTGGATTGAGGCTGTCATGCGTGTAGCATATATACTGAACAGGTGTCCCACTAAAGCGCTGTAGTCTATCACTCCATATGAGGCTTGGCATGACCGCAAGCCATCTGTTGCTCATCTGCATGTTTTTGGTTCTTTGGCATATGCATTAGTGCCTAAACAACATCGCAGAAAATTGGATGATAAAGCAGTAAAATGTATTTTTGTTGGGTACAGTTCTAAAAGTAAAGGCTATCGTCTGTATCATCCACAGACTAAACACATTCTGGTTAGTCGTGATGTTGTTTTTGTGGAGGATGCTATTCAGCCATTGCTTTTATGTACTAAGGAGACATCTGTTAGCTCCAAAGACATGTATGATAGTTTGTTGCCTCTTTTTATAGGTGGACAGTCTAGTGCTAGTCCTAATGATGCAACTTCATAGCCTTTGCAGGTTTCATGTGATGATGCAGATCATTCCATTTTTGATGGAGATTTACATGATGCACTTATTGATGAGAGAGCTGATATTGAGCAGGCAAGAAGTATGCCAAAATGGCTGGTGGAGACCTTGCGTGATAGCAAATTAGATGCACCTCTGTTATATCATACTCGATCAAGCTCTCATAGTTCCTCTTTTGCATCAGATTGCTATGTTATGGCTGCATCTAGTCTATGTGATGAGATTGAGCCTGTTTCGTTTGATGAAGCACAAAATTCAGAAAATTGGATGGCTTCTATGCAATCTGAATATGATGCAATAATGAAGAATGGTACTTGGTATTTATGTGACTTGCCTCCTGGCAAGAAGGCCATTGGCACTAAGTGGGTATACAAGCTGAAGCATAAACCTGATGGTACAGTTGGCAGGTATAAGGCTAGGCTTGTTGCAAAGGGTTATGCACAGGAAAGAGGCATTGATTTTGATGAGACCTTTGCACCTACATGCCGTATGACTACTGTTTGGAGCATCTGTGCACTTGCAGCCCATCATGGTTGGAATGTACATCAGTTGGACATTAAAACAACATTTCTGAATGGTGAATTGCATGAAGAAGTGTATGTTTTTCAACCCCATGGCTTTGTGCAGAAAGGGCATGAAAACCAGGTGTGTAGGTTAAAGAAGGCATTATATGGTTTAAAGCAAGCACCACATGCTTGGTATGAGAAGATACATGCCTATCTGATTGCACATGGTTTTGAGAATAGTCCAACTGAAAGCACCTTATATGGTAAGCGTGCTAATGATGTGCTTCTGATCATTGTTGTCTATGTTGACGACATGCTGCTCACTAGTCCTATTGAGAAGCATATTGTTGATTTTAAGGCTGATTTGCATGCCTCATTTGAGATGTCTGATTTGGGGCATTTGCATCATTATTTGGGCATTCAGATTATGCATGTTGATGGTGGAATGGCTTTGTGTCAAACAAAATATATTGACACATTATTGCAACATTTTGGCCTTGAAGACTGTAAGCCTATTGCCACTCCTATGGAGACAGGTTTACGATTGAGTCTTCATGATGCTGGAGATGCATTTGATGCTGTTATCTATCAGCAGGGTTTGCATGGTTCCACAGACGTCTAACTCCAACATGATCATGGGTCCATATCCTCTTTTTTCCAATTTGCGGGCATGTTGTTTGAGTGTGTAAACCAACACTAGGTCTCCCTCTTTCAATCCTTTATCTTTGATATGTGCATCGACGTATGCCTTTTGCCTTTTCTTTGCAGCATAGATGCCTGCAGCCGTGCGTAGCCTTGTCTCACCTAAGCATTCTAGATCAAAGATCCTTGAGGATAACTCGTGTCCATTCCATTCATGCTCTTGTGCTACTTTTAAAGTTGGGATTAGGAAGTCCAATGGTAGCAAAACATTTTATCCGAAGACCATCTGAAATGGGGTGGCATTAAGTACCATTTTGTAGGCAACTCGGTAAGCCCAAACAGCATGATGAAGTTGTTTGTCCCAATCAGAGTGTTTGTTATTTACCATTTTTATCAATACATTACATAGGATCTTGTTTGTGCTCTCGGCTTGTCCATTAGCTTGTGGATGATAAGGGGCAGACTTCTTATGTATCACCAAGAATTCTTGGAGAATATTTTCAACGACTTCATTCAAGAAGTGCATCCCTCTATCACTCACTAACTCTATTGGTAGTCCATATCGGGTGAACACATTCTCAAATAAAAACTTAGCTGTTGTTTGAGCATCGTTCTTTGTAGTGGCTTTTACTTCTACCCACTTCGTAAGGTAATCTGTGGCCACAATAATGTTTTGGGTACTGGGCATGTTGGCATGTGTCACATTTCTTCACATAGGTTTGTGCATCCATATGAAGAGTGGGCCACCAAAGTACTGAGAATAGAATAGTCTTAATTACTCGATCAGGACCAAAATGTCCACCTACAACACTGCTATGGGCAGTTTCTAAGATTTTCAAATAGTGTTGATAGCAGTCAGGGCACCCAAGGACTGACAAGAAAAGGAAGCCAGCAGAGAGAGTCAGAACGAAGAGAAGGATTAAGTAGATAGAGCAGTCAACACAGATATGGTAGATAGGCCCTTAAAATTTTCCCAAATCTACATCTTTATAACAATGATTCTCATCACTAACATTGTAAATAGCATTCGACCTTTTTGTAGCTCCATTTTGTGCAAGCCAAGGAGTACTTGACCTTGAGGAGCATTAGAAGTACCTACATATCAATTTTCATAATTTTTAGACTCCGTTTGAGCCCTCAAATAGGCCCTAGAACCTAATTTTTAACTAGGCCGGACACTAGGTCTGGACAGGGCCAAAACCTAGTCAAAAACTATAAATAGAGCCAGAGAGCTCATTTTTGAGGTTAGTTTGTAATAGATTTGAACTTGTATGAGCATTTTGGAAGTAATCTAAAAGAACTCTATTGTCTTTCTCTTTGTCTTGCCGTGTGTGCACGTGTGTGTGTATGTGTGTGCATGTTAGTGTGCTTCTCACTCACGCACTTGTGCCATCACTTGTTCGAGGCCTTCATACCATCCTCACGTCTTCCCGGATTGACATTAAAGGAGGTGCTACTCATCATTGAGCTACACCAAATTTTGGCGCCGTTGCCGAGGATCGAGCTTTGAGGACGAGCGTGTGATGGTAAGACATAGAGTTGTGACGTTGGCGTTGTAGGTAATTTCTTTATTTTTCTTACTTTTCTCTTTTTTACTTCTCCATCATCATCACCATCATCATCCTCACCATCTCCCACCTCCATCTCCATCATCGCAAAAATTTTAGTTTTTTGATCTTATCTCCTTCGTCCTTCCATTTCCCTCATTCCACTTGTGAGAGAGAGTGAGAGAGCTGTTTGTGTGTGCTGCTTCTGCATGTTTTCTTGAGTTTTCTTGTAGGTATTCGCTGTTCCATCATCTCCAGCACGTCGTGCAGGTACGAAAAAGCTCGAAACTGTCTCTGTGTCGCAGACCTCTGTCAATCGCGATTGACAGAAAATCTCATCTTTTGGTAAAACTAAGTGCACCACAGTAGACTAGAGGCCTTGCACACCACAACTCCACAAAAATTTCTAAAAAATTTGCATTTTTTCTGTCCATCGCGATTGATAGAATCCATCGCGATTGACAATGTCCATCGTGACGGACACCCAGTCCATCGTGATTGACAGATCCCCGACGGACATGTGTCCATCGCAACGGACACCCCTGTCCATCGCGATCGACAAAAAAATCGCGATTGACACCCCATTTCGACGAGATTCTTGACCATCGCGACGTATAGAGGCCCGATCAACACATAAACACGAAAAATCCAAAAAAATCCATCCGTCGCGATTGACACCTCACGACGGACTGCCAGTCCATCGCGACCGACAGTAGTCCATCGCGACCGACAGTAGTCCATCGCGACCGACACCCATCCATCGCGACTGACACCCATCAATCGCGACTGACAGCAGTCCATCGCGACCGACAGCAGTCCGTCGTGACTGACACCCATCAATCGCGACCGACAGCAGTCCATCGCGATTGACACCCATCAATCGTGATTGACACGTGTCCATCGCGACTGACAGGCCACGACGGACAGCTCTGTCCATCGCGATTGACAGCCCAGTCGATCGTCATTGACAACCATTTTCAGCCTATTTTTTAGGGTTTTTTAATTTGAAGAATTTGGCTAATTTTGGGCATGAATATTGGACTCTAGAGCACATAGGGAGGCCATAAGCAAAGAGTTTGAGAAGACCCTGTTTGTCTGTCATCCTGTTTGAACCCTGTTTTAGCCCCAGAACCCTGAACTGGCATAACTTTCTCATACGAAATCCGTTTGCTGTGATTTTTGTTTTGTTGTAAAGCTCGTGGGGAGTACAACCAAGGGATCCCTAGAATTGTTTGCCATAAACACAGAGGGCAGTTTGATATCTAAATTGCATGAATGGAAGTGATTTGCTAAGTCATTTGAATCTAAGTCTTGAGCTAACTTTGGGACTTTTACAGGTCCACTAAGAGCATTAGGAGGCATCCAAAGCAAGGGCATTCCGCAAGCTTGAGAATGGGGTTCTTGAGCATCGAAGAGCAAGGGATCAACAAGTGAGGTTGGAACACTTGCAACTCCCTCTGTCAATTCCTAACTTAGGCTAAGTGCGAATAGTGCTAGAAGTAAGTCAGGGCAACGTTAGGCATAAGGCAAGTCAAAGACTATCTAAGAAATCAAGTTCAAGTCAAGAGATAACCTGTGTGTGATCGATAACTTTAAGGGAAAAGAACTTAACGTGGTACGAACAACTTAAAGTGCGGAAATTAACTTAAGTATTCCTAACGACGTGATATCTGACAAGACCATAAACACGATAATCAACTAAAAAGAACCAAGTGACTTATACAAATTGATCGGCAACGAGGCTGTACCTTAGGTAAAAATTGGGATTTCTTAGATAAGCATATGAACCTAGATCAGGACGACACCTAGGGAGAGATAGACAGAGTCTGAGGTCTTCAGAGGCTAGTGTCAATCATACTGCTAGGTCTTGGGCCCAACAGTTGAGCTATCATTTGCACTACCCTAGCTCTAAAACTAGCGAGTTTGAGATGTCTCAGGGTATGGAGAGACCCACAGGGAGTTCATGTGTGCCATACTTACACAGGGTAGAAGGCCCCTACAAGCTGCAGCTGGAATACCTTAGGACCAACCGATTAGGTGCTAGCATCTACGAGGACGGCCTAGGAAGATCAGTGGTCCAGATTAAGAACCCAGACCAACCCATTGGACTTGAACATCTAGCAGTCAAATTTGAAAATGGAGCTTACTTGGACAAAGAAGGAACCATATACGTAGTCACCAGCCACCCAGATAGGACAGACGAATTCGGGAATGTGATCCCCGAGATAGACATAGGTGACTTAGAGCAAAAGAACTTAAGTGGAGAGCCTAAAACACCTCGAGGCAAATCAATTCTTACTAGAATTATCATGCCAGTGTGGATTCCCCAGGACAATAAAAGCATAGATATGCTCTTAAACCGAGAGACCGATGAAGCCTTTTGGAGGTATAAGCCTAATCCACCGAATGAGGTAGGGATGATCACGATCTATGAACTCAAAGATCCTGATAGCCCAGGAAAAGTGACCTATTTAGACAACACTTCGGAAAGAATATTTGTGGTCACAGAGCACGGTAGACATGCCTACACTTGGAAGGGAGAATTTATTTTTCCTCAACCAAGATCTAATATCTCTTTTGGCCACCAAGGAGTGGGAACATCCCAAGCTCATGGAGCTCAAAGGGACAGAAGTAGAGATAGACCTGAGGTAAGCTTTGCCAACCCAATAGGAAGAGAACAAACGCGAGCAGAGACAGATAGAGAAGAAACAGAGAGAACTAGAGTTCCAAGGAACCTAAGAAATGCTGACGATTTTCCTTTGCCAAGGCCGAGGGAACACACCAGAACCTTGAGACCTACACAGCTGGTTATGTCCATGAAGAATTACTTCGATGGCATTGGATCCATACGATCATGTAGCTAAATTTAGGCAAGTCTTGAGAGCTGAACAAGTGGAGGACTTATTCATGCAATACAATGCCTTTGGTCTAACCCTTAGGAACACCGCTCTAACGTGGTTTCAACCACTAAATGAGAGACACTTCAGGAACATAGAACAACTTCTAGAGGCTTTCATTATTGAATTCTCTAAGAGTGGCATAAGGCATAACACTTCCTCACTGATTCATAGCTTCAAGTAAACCCCTCAAGAGACGGTTAGACTTGCAAGAAGAAGGTTTAGGCAATACCTAGAGAGATGTCTTGTTTCGGAGTTACCCACACCAGCCAAACAAGTGGCTTTATTCCTAGATGGACTGTTAAGTACAAAGTTGAGATCATATGTGTACTTGAAAGACCCTAGGACCATAGAAGAGTGTGTACGCATGTGCATTGACATTGAAGATAACCTAGGGGAGGAATTAGAACTTTCAAAAATCTACAAAGGATTCAGATAGTTCTACTAGCCTCTCTTCCACACAGTCTACGTCTATTGAGGAACTCGCAGAGAAAGTAGCTCAAAAACTAGGTGTCTCTAGCAAACAAATCCCAATATTTACCCCAGTAAAGAGATGTTATACTTGCGGTGGTGACCATATGGTGAACGTATGTCCCATTATGGCTCAACCCCAAGTGAATCCTAATAGCCAGTACTGCACCATAGAAAGGAAATACACTAATCACACTGTGCAAGATTGCCCATACAATAAGCAAGGTGTTAGGCAAACCTACCCTCAACCCTATCCACAATAGGGAAGATACCAGAACCAGTACCCTCCACAACAATATGGTAGGCCATAGCAACCTTATCAACAACCCTACCAAAACCAACAAAGGCCTCAACCTGTGCTAGCCCAACAACCTCCTGCTCCAGCCAATGTGATTCCCGTAAAGTACGCGGCTGTAGAAGAGAACCTGAATAGAGCCATAGTGCCAGTGACACCAATGCTTTCAGAAACTGACCCTAGTGACCATAGTTTCGACTCCACTCATATTGATAGTCCTCAGGCATACTATATGCAGTCACCTAAGCATAATGAGGCCTATTATTATGAAGAACCGAGTGAACCAAGTTGGGAGCCAGAGTATACCAATGTCATGTACACCAATCCCAACTTGCGGCCCCAACCTAGATAGGTAAGACCATCATTCCCTAGAGGGCCATGCTACCGATGTCAGGGAGATCACCTCATTTGTGATTGTCCGATGCCTGCCCCTACACAACCCCAATCTGTAACCATTCAAGGCTTTTGTCAAGTTTGCGGAAAGGAGCATCTTTTATGAGACTGCCCAAAGAACCCACAGAATGTAACAAAAATTACTCCCATCATTGTGATTGGGTTAGTTGTAGACTCTACAAGAAGTGTAACCTCCACTACACCAGTGCAAGTGGTCACGAGAGCTCAGGCATTGCAGCAGAATCAAGGTTTAGGCCAGGAAAAGAGTTTCGAAGTTAGTGAAACTGAGAGCATAACCAAGAAGAGGACTAGAGCCTGGAGAGATAGCCACGAAAGAATGAAAATGCAATGGGCAAAGAAGATGAGTGAACTCGAGGAAAGCCTAAGAGAAACGAGAGCCAGGATAATTGAACTTACATCTCAACCTCCCTCTCACACTACCCCACCACCACCATTCCCATCTCCATCCGATCCACCACCTTCTAACCCGCCTCATGCAACCCCACCACTCCCTAGAGTAGGATCAGTTTTAGCAGATCCCACTCCCAAGGACCTAAATATGATGCTTAAGGCATATTAGGCTAGAATCCAAGAAGGGCCAAATGTAACCGATCATGAAAAGTGTTACCCTAGAGCAGAATTAGAGCTTGAGCGAACCAAAATTTGTGCTAAGATGGTGGAATTGGCTCAAACCATGTTTGAAGCCAGTCACCTCTTCAACATCTCTAGTTCAGCTAAGACGCAGTTGCACTTTGATGGACTGCTAGAAAGATTGGAGAGGCTAATAGCACAATCAGAAAAGGAACCCGCCTCTCAAAATAAGGGCAAGCCAAGTGAAAGGCTAAGCCTTCCCACCCAGGAAGCTTATGTGCCCAATTCCACAGAGCCAGACACTCTTCTTCTATGAATATGTACACACCAGAATTCCTATGAGAGATTCAAGAAGAAAAATGGGCAAAGAGAGTGAAGTCCCTCCTCCCTTTGAACTTGTGGATGACGCACATGATCAATTCCCACAAGATATTACCTCCATTTATGGAGAGCAGGAGAGTGCACAATCTCAAGAGAGATTGGATTTTGAGTCTAATTCTTTACATAAATTACCCCACTTCACAAGCCCATGGGAAGCTAAGTCTACTTATATGAGAGCACCCATGGTCATGGTACGAAACGAAGACTCAGTCATACCTAGGAATACGAAGGTAGTAAAGAATACTAACGTGCAGTGCAATCTCACTTTAGAAGAGTTACTCAAGGTTAGGCCGGAACTGTGGAAACATGTAGCCAAACAAGTACCAGAGGTAGCTAAATTGCGTTCCCAGGTAGTTCTCATAGAACAGTGCCAGAGATACCTTTGGACAAGATAGGAGACATGAGTGAAGGAGAAGAAGGAAACACCTATCTCCCCATCACCCATGAAGGATACACAACCAAGGCAATTTTGGACTCAGGCGCAGGAGTTGCAATTGCTACCACTTCCCTATGGAAACATTGGGGTAAGCCATCACTCAGGCCAACGAGAATGAAATCGCAGATGGCCGATGGTCACATAGAAAGACCCTTAGGATTGCTAGGAGGAATAACTCTCACCACGTGTGGTGTGGAGTTTGAGCATACATTTGCTATATGTGACTTTAGCAAAAATCATGCCTATGAGATGATTTTGGGAAGACCATTTATGCGACAATTGCAAGTGGTACAGGATTGGGGAACCAACTCATTGTACTTGCAACACTTAGGAGTTACAACCAAAGTCAATCTCAAGGATTACTCTCATAGAGATGTCCCTCCTATCCAATGGAATCCCATCCATAGAGCCAAAGATGATACTAAGTCTGTGCATTCCATAGGATCAGGATCCTCATGGATCCATGAAGACACACACTTATGGATGTGCAAAGTGGCAGTAGAAGAGGAGAAGAGAGAAAAATCCAGAGAGGTAGGTGCGAAAGAGACACATAGATCAATTCAAGACCCAGCCTATGCACCTGTAGTATTCCTTGATGAAGAATTTGAACCTCACGGTTGGGCAGAAATTTTAGCAATAATGGATGTAGCCATCAATGAAGAACAATGGACACCCCACTGTGATGAGGATGGCTACGACATTTCAGTCTTCTCCATAGATCCAATCATGGGAGATTCAGTTTTAGAAGAGTGCAAACCTAGCCCTGATGCATTTGAAGATGCAAGTGACTCCGATCTAGAGTCAATCATTATGGATCCACCTTTTGCATCAGATGAAGAATATTTCCATGAAGTAGAATTTCAACCCCAGAGACATGAAGAGCTTACAAACGATGTGAGGTTAACCACACAAGTGACTGCCAAGAGTGAAGGCAAGAAAAGGAAGAAGAGAGAAGTCACATGGGAAGAGGAAGAATCTTTGTTTGAGGTCCCTGAAAATTTTAAGAAGTATGAAATAGATGATAGGAGAGTCATGGTAAGAATGCCTAAACGTGAGGCACAATCAGGAGAGGCCTATGATAACAAAGAAACCACCTAGAAAATAGTGGTAGCCCTAGAAGAAGGAGAAGAGAGATGTACTTACATAGGACATGACCTGACAGAAGAAGAAGAGCAAGAGTTGATTGCCTTGCTAAGAGAATACAGAGACGTATTCGCTTGGAGTTATAAAGATTTGAAAGGTGTAGACCCAGACATATGCTCACACACAATTCCCATGACCTCAGATGCCAAACCCTCTAAACAAAAGCCATACACATACAACGATAACTATGCTGCCAAGATCAAAGAAGAGATAGATCGCTTGGTAGAAGCTGGATTCATCTATGAAATTGAGCACACTGAGTGGGTATCCCCCATTGTAGTGGTGCCCAAGAAGAATGGAAAGCTACGTATATGCATTAACTTGAAGAAGGTTAATGCAGCCACAATTTGAGATAACTATCTGCTTCCTATCACGGAACATCTCTTAGAAAGAGTAGCAGGCAAAGAAGTATACAACTTCCTTGATCTATTTTTTGGTTTCAATCATGTAGCCATAGCTCCAGAAGATCAGCATAAGACAGCTTTTGCCACTGAGTGGGGCATATTTGCTTTTCGGGTAATGCCATTCGGGCTTACCAATGCTCCTGCAACCTTCCAAAGATTGATGTGCCATGTATTTAAAGAGTTCTTGAGGAAGAACTTAGAGGTCTATGTGGATGATCTTTGTGCTCATTCCAACATTAGACAAACCCATATCCTTGAGCTTAGACAAATCTTTGACAAATATCGAGAGTATCAAGTCTGCTTGAACCCAGAAAAGTGTGTTTTCATGGTCAGGCAAGGCAAGATTCTAGGACACATAGTGTCAAAGAATGGCATATCCACTGATGAAGAGAAAGTAAGAGCCATAGCAGAGTTACCTAGGCCAAAGAATGTCAAGGAAGTACAAGCTTTCATGGGGCATTGTGGTTATTACCGACACTTTATACACATGTACGCCATCATTGCCAAGCCTCTGTATGGACTTTTGACTAACTTTGAGTGGACTGATGAATGTGAAAACTCTTTCAATGAGCTCAAAAGAAGATTGTGTTCAGCACCAATCTTGACCACACCAGATTGGAATAAGCCCTTTCATGTTCATGCACATGCATCCAATTATGCTATTGGATGTGTACTCGCACAACCTACTGGTGAAGGTAATATGGATCTTCCAATTGCCTATGCTAGTAGACAGTTAAATGCAGCTGAACGGAATTATACCACTACTGAGAGAGAGGGATTAGGCATGGTATATGCAGTTAAAAAGTTTAGACACTATTTGCTTGCAAATAAGTTTAAATTTTTTACTGATCATCAAGCACTGTTGTACTTGGTAAACAAGCCATGCAATACAGGTAGATTAGTAAGATGGTTTATCTTACTGATGGAATACGACTTTGAGGTTGTGGTGAGGAAAGGGAAGACTCATTTGAGAGCAGACCACCTCTCAAGTCTCACATCCGGAGAGGCCCCAAAAGGAGTATCAGATGACCTTCCTGATGCTTACTTATTTAATTTGGAAGTTGTACCTCAGTGGGCTAAGGCACTGGTGCCAGTATTGACATACGGGCCTAAGCATCCAGTAGTAAAAACTCAAGATAGGGAGGTTGTAAAGGCCCAAAAGTACCATATCATGGTGGGAAGTATGTACAAACAGACAGATCAAGGGATATTGGCTTGTTGTGTGGAAGAGGACGAGTACACTAAGTGGTTGCAATTAGCACATGTAGGTGCATTAGAGCAACACTATTCAAGACAAAGAACCTTGCAGACATTGAGGAGACTTGGAGTGCACTGGCCGAATATGGAGGTTGATGTCCATAAAATGTGCAAGGAATGCCCGATCTGTTGCACTAAACCACTAGTGGAGCATGCTACACAGTACCAAGTGTCTCTAATACCAGATTGGAGTGAACCACTAGTAGCCTTCTTGAGGGCAAAAACATTCCCTCAAGATATGACCCTGACAAGGCAAAGAAGCTTAGAACAAGGAGCCCTAGACTACTCACTCATTGGTGATACTTTATACAAGCGTGGTAAAGATGGTTACCTAAGATTGTGTGTTCATGAGAGTGAATACCTTAAGATCCTGGAAGCTGCTCACCAAGGTGTAGCAGGAGGACACTTTGGACCGGATTGGGTGATCAAGGCAATTCTGTTTGCAGGATTATGGTGGCCAACCCTTCACATGGATGCACATACCTATGTGAAGCGGTGTGATGTTTGTCAGCAAACTGAGTATCCTATACGCAAAGATGAGATGCCACTAAAACCTATGATGGGTGGACGTGCATTCTCTAAATGGGGAATAGACTTTGTTGGTCCTATTAATCCCCCAGCCAAGAGTTCCCATGCTGAGTATATCATTGTGGCCACCGACTATCTAACCAAGTGGGTAGAGGTAAAAGCGACCACGAAGAACGATGCTCAAATGACAACTAAGTTCTTATTTGAGAATGTGTTCACAAGATACGAGCTACCTATTGAGCTAGTAAGTGATAGAGGCACTCACTTCTTGAATGAAATTATTGAAAATCTTCTCCAAGAATTCTTGGTAGTACATAAGAAGTCTGCCCCTTACCACCCACAAGCTAATGGGCAAGCCGAAAGCACAAATAAGGTTCTATGCATTGTATTGACAAAATTAGTGAATAATAAACGCTCTGATTGGGACAAACAGCTACACCATGCTGTTTGGGCATACAAAGTTGCCTATAAAACGATACTCCAAGCCACACCCTTTCAGATGGTGTTTGGCCAAAATGCAGTGCTACCATTGGACTTCTTGATACCTACATTGAGAGTAGCACATGAGCATGATTGGACGGGTCATGAACTCTCCTCTAGACTCTTGGACCTTGAACGATTAGGAGAAACAAGACTGAGGGTTGCTGCAGGGATATATGCAGCTAAGAAATGACAGAAAGCGTACTTTGATGCCCATGTTAAGGATAAAGGCTTGAAGGCTGGAGACTTAGTTTTGGTGTATACCCTGAAACAACATGCACGAAAATTAGAGAAAAGAGGCTATGGACCCATTAATTATCAATAGGATCTCAACGAGTGGAGCAGTTCAATTAGCTACACTAGAAGGTGATGTTCTTCCTAGTTACATTAGTGGATGCAGAGTCAAGTTATATCAGGAATCCCTGACTGAAGAGATGCTAAATCGACTCAACACTGCCAAGAAACGCAAGGAAGAAGAAAAACGAATTCGAGAAGAAGCACAGGCAGAAGCCTTGGAACGCATCCGAAGGATGAAGTTGAGACGACAAGGTAAAGATCAGCCTAGGACAGAGGCATATGCAGACCAAGGGTATCATATAACCGCCTGACCCGTTTGTAAAGCCACTTCCACTTACTAATTGCATCCACACTGCACCCGACCCCCCAATTAGCTTATAGGTATTCAACATCAGCTAACCACACTTCACACTCACATCCACGTGAGCACTAACTAACCAACTAACTACATCACAATTCATCACATTAATGTTGTAACGGGGACATAGTGTCATTTTGTGTCCATTGCAATGTTAACATTTATTCATATATTCTCACAGAACCGGCAACGATTTCTTCAACATGGCTGAGGCTGCAGAAACAAGCTCTCAAGCAAGAATGAGCCAGCAAGTGGTGGATTTAGACAGTTTACCCATTCTGCCTAAGACAAATGAAAGACCAGACGAGTTGCAGGCCATCAAAATCATACCAGTAGCGGACCCCACCAGTGGCCATACCATGCCCGTAGGAAAAGCTTCCCACTGGTTTAGTGAAGTTGCAGGACCCTTGGGTGAGGGATCATGCCTATGGGAATTAGAGTTGGATTTCAACGGGAAGCAAGGTAAATACCATTTCTTTACAAGGGAATTTGAAAAGTTACAAAATGCAGAAGGTCTACATTCGGTATGGGAAAAGGCAGGATTGGAGGCATACTTCAGTGCCGGGCTCCCAAAGCCTGACTTCATGCGATGCTACTATCTCATCAATACCTTGACTCCAAGCAAGAACCCAAAAGGTGCAAGCTCATTTGTGATCCCATCTCTGACAAAAGGAAATGAGCTCAAACGGTTTAGGCTCTCAAACAACTTAGTGAGAGAAGCCATATATATGCGCAGAATGCATATTCCAATAGAGAAGGAGACCCTAGTGCCTAATTACATGAAGAATCAAAGCCTCACCAAGCTCAAGGACATGGTGGCCATGACGCCCAATATTGCAATACATCTGCGAATGTGCATGCAACACTTTGCTTTTCCTACCCAAGATAGATTCAACATGCCACCCAAAAAGATATGGTTTAGTTTGTATCTGGCAGAGACACAGAGCCTCACCATCAACTTACCCCAATGGATAATTGATCAGATACACCTAGCTGTGTACCTGAGCCACGAAGACTCAAGGACTTGTGCCAATGAGACTATACCTCAATTGCCACACAAGTGCATATAGTGGGATCTTTATCACACATTTAAATGTCAATCCTAAGGAGCGACTAACCAAGTGTATGAAGACGTGTGCACACGTGATAGAAAATGAAGTGGTTTAGCTAATCACGCATGAGAAAAGACTACTACCTCTCACACCTACTGAAATACTGAAAGTGTTGCCGCAAGCCTCTTTTCAACAGTTTTGGTATTTTGAGGTTTTCTCCCAGCCCAGAACTCCGAACATAGGCAATAGGATACTCATTTCGAAGCTCTCAACGAGACGCATCCAATGGTGGTGGTTTCACTCAATTCTGACTACTCTGCTGCAAGTTATGGCAGAAACAGTGAATTACAGGAGTCACAAACACCCGCGCCACGGCTTCTCCTAGCTTACGCACGCACTACAGCAGCTCAAAACAAAGGGGAAGGGGTAGACAACAGTCCTACAAATGCATTTCAAGCATCACACACACATACAAGAGCAAAATGAAGATCAAAATCAGCAAGAAAGAGGCAAACTCGAAAATTCAGAAGTGCTCCTTCTTTACAATGGCAAAAAGTTCTTTACAAAGAGTCACTTTTGACTTATATACTAGTGCCCTAAGTTTGGTCCTTTCACACAAGAGACCGGCACTTTATTCACTAAAAGACTAATTTCCTACTATTGTACATGGGTAAATCACTAATCTTCTGTGGGGATGCATCTAGAGGACTCCTCTAGTGCATTTACAACGGAAAATATATACAAGAGTGGTTATGATACAAAAGTTGTGTGTCCAAATCGGAAAAATTTTAGGGCCCGTCTTTTTCTCTGCTTTGTGCGCTCTTTAGCTTTGCAACACTCTCCCCCTCTTTGTCTCTGTCGTCCCTTGACAGACTTTGCTTTGCGAACGCGTCCCGTGGTTAGTGTTGCCTGATTCTTGATCTTGCATTACGTTTTAGAGGCGCTCAGCTTTTCTCCGCACGCTCCCCTTGGTCAGTATTGTCTGCAGTTAAACAGACATGCAGATTCGATGGCCTTCTTGATTCAAGCTCTACAACTCGAGAGCCTGATGCAGTTGTCTTGCCTGTTGACTTGGGTTGCCACGCACGCCACCAGTGACTAGGAATGTGCTGTTCTTAGTCACCCTCTTAAACTTTTCAGCCTCTACCCCTTTGTAACTTTTGGTCCTCTGATTTGTCCTGGTTGCACACATCTGACCCTGTTGTATTGCTTTGAGGCTGTTTACTTCTTTTCCACCGTGCATGACCTGGATGATTTCTCTTTTTGCTTGATGCGTGCCCCTGCGGGGCTCTGTGCAGAGATGTGTATTTATTGCACTGTCTTAGATTTTGATTTTCTTCTTCTTTTCTTTTTGCTTGATTGTCCCTCTACACGTCCCTCCTCCTGAACTCTGTCGTCCTCGACAGGCTTTCTGAGGCGACGTGTGTATGTTTGAATGGCGGTTTGCTCTCGTTGGTTCAGCAGATTTGCATGACATAACATGAATTCCTTCCATTGCTTTGATTTTACTCCGTCTTCTGGCGCATGTCTGTGATCAGCAAAGAAACTTGTTTCGTAGGCCACCAGCCTTGCATTCAGATTGGAAGTCATTTTCACGAAAATTTCTGAATCCATTTCAAAGAAGCCGGTAAAGAATGCTTCTTCGAAAGTTTGCATATATGTCGATGGCAAAAACATAAGGCGAGAATAATATGCCATAATGGTGAGTCGGCTTGGAATGGTTGATAAATAAAAAATAAGAGCCTCAGACCCTTGCGTAATGCCGATGAAATTCAAAAACGTATATTTAGCATGCTGAAACACCTTCAACACTGTAATGAGCATGCTAAATATTTTGTTGGTCATCTTGACGGCTAAGTCCGGAACTGTAGCATATCTTGCAATCCAAAATTCCATTGTCTTCACCATATATTCTTCTGTAGGTAAGTAATTATGTGGCGGACTAGGTAATAACGGATAGTTAAGCCACTGATTATTGATATTGCCTTGACGCTGTCCTTCCCAAAATTGCGTCCAAGAGCGTCTGCGGGGTACAGGACAAAAAGATGGATTTACCTGAAGTGCATATGGTGATGCTTCCCACTGTACCCGCAATGTCGGATTCTTCTCCAAAATTTTTCTTCGCCATATCGGATCCGCCTTCTCAAATTCCTCTTGAGTATAATTGAAAGTGTCATGCTGGAATTGAAGGTTTTGGTCCGGATCTTTGTTCGTTGCAGACTTTATATACATCCGCGTCTGTTCTTTAAGTAGACCATATGGTACATTGAATGGCTTCAAAATTTGATCTAATTGTTTGTTTTCTATTCGAGCTTCTTTCATTATCTGTATAATTTGATCTTCAAAATCAGTAGTGAGCTGGGACACCAGTAGTGCCCTTTCTGGTCTGCTTAGTTCTGCAATTTCTCGTGTGTTAGGTTCTAATGGAACCTCCTTTTCCGCCCTTATTGGTGAATGATACAAGGGGGAAGAGAGAGGACGTACCTCTTCCTCCACAGTAGCCGTGGTTTCTGGTGGAACTACTGGTGTCCCCTGCTTTCCTGTTAGCTCTATCTGCTCCTGAAGCCGTTTGATGATTTCATCTTTATTCTTAAGTTCTTCTTCAACCTTTGTAATCTTTTCCTGATGTTTGATTAATTCCTGTGCAACTATGTTCATGTGATCTGTGTCTTCTTTGCACTGTCGGAAATAATCTTTCTCTGCTTTTTTCCATTTCTTGCGTAGAGCTGCCGTGTCATTCATATATCTTTGTTCCCATTCTGCAATTGTCTCTTGCTCCTGTTTGAGCTGATCTGCCATCTTGGTCAACTTTTCTTCCATGTCTTTTATATCCTCGTTTGATTTGTCAGTATCTGTCGGTGGTTGATCACTGAGGAGAGCTGTCATCAGCTCCTTGTTCCTGTCCCTTAAGTTGTCTGCTTCCTCCATGCTCACCTTGAGCTGTGATTCGAGTACCTTGCTACGAGCATGGATCCTTGTTTTCTCTTTTTCGGTCATGTCTAGTTTCTTCGTGAGCTCCAAAGCTTGCTCTTTTAGTTTGGCATTTTCCGTTTCTAATATTCTGTACTGTGTTTTGGTCGTTTTTATTTCCTCGTGTTTCTTCAAAACTTGAGCTTCTGCTTTGGATAATTTCTTAGCCAGATTCATACCTTCTTTTTGAAGCTCCTGCTTTTCGAGCATGGCTTGGTCGTAATCTTCATCAGCATCAAGCATCAATTGTTGAGTGTCTAGTGCAGTGCGAATCATATCCTGCACCACAGGCTTGAGCTGAGCTATATCAACATTCAGCCATGTCTTTGGTATGTCTGGGGTTTCTCCTGTATGTACATCTTGTCCCTTTGCGACGTGGATCATTTCATTATGTGGTTGTTGGACCTGTAGTTGTACTTGCAATTCTGCGTCATCTTCCACCACCTTACGAACCTTCGTGGCACTCCCTTGAAATGTGACATCCATTGGGGACGGTTCTGCCACAACCCTTAGTGGGGTGAAGGGTTCTTCGTCTTCTTGTCCTTCTTCCTGAGGCTTATCCTCTGATATCATTAAATGCTCCTCATCATCAGATTTGCCCTCCTTGTTGTGGGTGGTGGAGGCATCTTTCGGTTGAATGGGGTGTTGCCCTTCTTCTTCTGCCTGCTTTTGGGTGGTACTTTGGTCTACCAGTGGTGATTGAGCGTTTTCCTTGTGGCCTGCTTGGTCTTTGCCATAGTCTACTTCATTTAATTCGGCCCACTGGCCATCATCCTTCGATTCACTTTGAATATCTACATCCAATAATGATGTATTTTGCTTCTCTTGGTCGTCGGATCCAGAACTAGAGTTGTCTAGCCCAATTTCTCGATATCTATGTACCTTAGTAAGTTTGCCTTTTGGTTCCTTAGCTTTTGCGGACTGTTGATAATGATGTCCCTGCACTGGCAGATTAATTTGTCCTTCTGTATATTTGTGAGTCTCCTCCAGTGCTTGAGTTAATTCTTCTTCCGTGATCTTTTTATTCCCTTGAGGGGTGGTTGTAGGAAGTACATGTACTCTCTTTGTTTCTGGAACTTCCTCTTCTGCTTGTTGGACTTCTCGAGGTCGTTTTGTGCCTCTCATTGTGCCTCTCATTTGGGGTCGCGAGCTTGTTTCTGCTTCTTCTACTTGCTTGCTTCCTTTCTTCTGTTTCGGTACAGTAGCTGCTTTGACAAATTGAACCAACTCCATTGAAGATGGCATTTCCCGTAAGAACTCGCGCATGCCCAATGCGTGGTAAATCATAATTGTTAGGGTAGTGGTCCCATTGAGGAATTTCTTATTTTCCCATTTCTTCTTCGCCTCGAACAATCTTTCTTGCACATAGGGTGTAAGGTTTACCTGGTTGCCGATCTGTTTTATGGCATGAGACAATAATTGAACAATGATTTTTTGAGGGGCCGTGTATCTGTTCATACTCGGGAAGCAGAAGTGTTGGTGAATCAATCTGACTTCTTCTTCGATGTCCACCCTATTGATGTCGACAAAAGTTCTTGTTTTGGCTCCACGACTCTCTTCCTTGACCGTGTTGACACCATCCTTTTCCCATCCAAATGCTTCTTTGATTAAGTCGTGGGAAAATTGGATGACCACCCATTCTCCATTCTTATCCATCACATTGGCTTCTGGTACCAATGGATCATGTAGTGCTGGTCGTAGAGTGTTCATGACTTGTGTACAGTGCTGGAAATCCGGTTTATAGATAGGTAGCTCAAAATATTTATGAATTCCTGCTTTCTTCATGATATTGATTGTGGATGGCAGTCCATGTAAAACTTTGAAGTCCTGGGACATGATCGGAAAGTGATGCTCTGTGTCCATGAT